>AP028426.1:2406944-2725597 GCA_036509395.1 Antheraea yamamai
TAGAGAACATAGATATAGATTTATCGACATTTAATATAGACTTTGTTAGATTTAATGCATGCGAGTATAATAGAATAGATATATAAATTGAATATAGAATTGTAGGTATGTTATGTATGTATTGAGTTATTGCATATGGAATTATAGATGTGATATGTATAGTAATAGGGATTGAATTATGGATATGTAAGAATCACGCATAGAATTATTGAATTACGGATTGTATAGAATTATGTGTGTTAGTATAGGGTGACTTATAGATTACATTCGCATTAAGTAGGGAATTACATGATAGATAAGATTAAGATTATGCCGTATGGAATATATAGCGTGTGTGCATGGAAACATTCGTAGAGAGAATATGATAGAGTTACACACGTTATATACTATTGAAGTGTACGTTACATAGCAAGAATTATACGATCATATAGAACGTCAAATATGGAAGATTGTATAATTTAATATAGACAAACGTAATGGTTATAGAGGTACATAAAATATTACAACGGTTCCTCATAACGGACGTCTTCGATCTCAGGGTTTTTAGTAATTTTATGAACAATGACTCCAGCCATATACCGGCTTACCTTTGTAAAATTCCCAGAGACTAGGCGGTGGATTTTGCCTTTGAATAAAGCAAAATAATATATTTTCTGTTAAATGGTTATTGCTCAAGCAATATACTTGAATAGGGTCCGCCGAATAATATTTGTTATGACGTTACGGTACCCGAACGAGCCCAATAAAATAATATATTTTATTTTATGGTAATTGTACAAACAATAGTTGAAAGTTGCAAGTCGAACGGGACTTTATGGCTTTACAGTAATTTCTCACGCAACGGCGTTGTAAACAGAAATTTCTAATTTTATTATGTATCGTTTTAAAATAAAATATGAATGGAATTAATATTATGACAAGGAATATATATATATATATATATATATATATAACTGGCGAACATAACGTAACGATATGTAACATTGAATATCGAGTGAATGTGAATGTGAATATATATAGAGATTAATTATGTCACCCTATACAGATCGATGTAAATTTTAACACACTGAAAATAGATTTACATATGAATATAAGTTAAGGTTTATGTAATAAGATTATTATAGAGTTATATAGAATTATAGAATAGAATATAGAGTTTAGTGCGAAACGGCGCTTAATATAGAGATAACTTTATTCATATGTAAGATAGATATAAGATGTAAATTTTAGAATATAGATTGCATGCAAATAGATAATAAGAAATTGATATTATAGACATTTTATATGTAAAAATATGATAAATATGATAAATAAATAGGAACGCGATATCCGAGCCAACGCATAGAGCCACGACGTCTAATGGGATACCGTTAGTTGCCGGCCCGATTTTGCTTATAAGCACGGTCGGTGCGGTACTAGATCTAGTTTGATTCACAAGTCATCGCAAAACAGAGTGCACCAGGTAGTTTGATTGCACAAGTCATCGCAATAACATCGAGATAGTTTGCTTGTACAACTCATCGAGATAACATTGAATAGTAAGTATCGAGAAGTCTATCATCGTCAGTAGTAGTGCTCTGTTGGCTCGGGGACGCGGTCATTATACGAGAACCACGGTGTTTTTTTGCGACCACCCCGACCTCCGCTTCAAAATCTACCATCTTCATCGGCTGGCTCGTGCATCACATTGCACATCATCGAGGCCCCTTCAAGACATCACCGGCATCCGACTGTCGTCACCGAGGCGGGCTACCGGCGCTCTCGCTACCACCTTCGAGAGTACTACGCCCGCCCACCGCCGGGGAACGTCGCCTCGCCTCACGTCTCTCCTCATTTCCACCTCACCCCGCCTAACCGCGGGCCGGTGACGTACGAGGGCGAGAGGTGTCGCCATATTGACAGGCGGCGGCCCCAACAGCTGGTCCTTCGAGAGCCGGATCTTCGCGGCAGACAAGATGCCGGTCACCAAGAGCCAGAAGGAATCACAGAGCGAACAGCTAGTTGAAACAGAGGCTGTACAACAAAGCAGCTCTACAGAGACGTACGATACCTCAGCAACAGAAACAACGCAAGTCACCGTAGCATCCACATTGAGGAGACACAGGCCTGCATCCACGAAGTCCCAGAAGAGGCGACAGGAGCTGGAGGCCCGTGCAGCATTGGCTGAGAAGGAGCTTCGGGAGGCACAAGCGGCGACAGTGGCAGCTAGGCTACGCTTGGAAATAATACAAGCCGACATCGAGGAAGAAGATGATGACTCCATTATCGAGGAGCCAGCAGATCCGGAGAACCAGGTCAGAGACTGGATCCGGGATTCGGCGGGACGCACGGAGGCCAAGAGCAAGGGAAACACCGAACACATAGAGGACGTTCGGTGTACACAGAATACTCCTGCCTCTACCACCGAAGCTGATGGTCAACATGGAAGGAGTCATGAACATAGAAGCCTAGCCCAAGCCATAGCTGAGGCGATGAAGACTGCACACCAGGGAATGATGCCACAACCTGATTATGTGCATCAGCTACCACCATTCGAAGGGGACTGCAGGGAGTGGGTGGCCTTCAATGCCGTCTACGATGACACCGCTCCGCTCTTCTCAGACGTGCAGAACATGGCGCGACTGAGAAGAGCACTGAAGGGAGAGGCACGAGAGGGAATTCGCAGCCTGCTGTTCTCGGAGAGTACACCCGAGGAGATCATGGAGGCGCTGCGACGGTCATATGGAAGAGCGGACGCCCTGGTTCTGGCAGAACTGAATAAAATAAGGAGACTGCCAGTGATCAGCGATTCCGCATACAATATATGCATGCTGGCAAGCTGCACTAATAACACCGTCGCAGCAATAAGAGGGCTGCGAAAACCGCAATATCTACAGTCGCCCGAAATATTGAAGAGCATCACAGATAAGATGCCAACTATATTGAAGTTCCGTTGGTACGACTACACCGCGGACAAGATAGATGGAGAGGATCCTGATCTCAACACGATGGCGAAATTCTTGAATAGTATGGCGGATCGAGGTGGACCGCACGCCATACCAGAGGAAGCCACCGTACGGAAGCTGCCACCAAGAAGACAGGCCATGCATGCAGCAATGGACGACAGACCAGACGAGCCTGCTGTGACACCATCGGAGCGAGGAGATGCAGCGGCGTCGCCAGGACATGGAGTTGGTGCTGCGCACGAGGGGGAGGATGTTGGCGACGCACACGATAAGTAGTACATAGATTTATACGTAGGTTTATTGATATTTTATAGAGAACATAGATATAGATTTATCGACATTTAATATAGACTTTGTTAGATTTAATGCATGCGAGTATAATAGAATAGATATATAAATTGAATATAGAATTGTAGGTATGTTATGTATGTATTGAGTTATTGAAGATGGAATTATAGATGTGATATGTATAGTAATAGGGATTGAATTATGGATATGCAAGAATCATGCATAGAATTATTGAATTACGGATTGTATAGAATTATGTGTGTTAGTATAGGGTGACTTATAGATTACATTCGCATTAAGTAGGGAATTACATGATAGATTAGATTAAAATTATGCCATATGGAATATATAGCGTGTGTGCATGGAAACATTCGTAGAGAGAATATGATAGAGTTACACACGTTATATACTATTGAAGTGTACGTTACATAGCAAGAATTATACGATCATATAGAACGTCAAATATGGAAGATTGTATAATTTAATATAGACAAACGTAATGGTTATAGAGGTACATAAAATATTACAACGGTTCCTCATAACGGACGTCTTCGATCTCAGGGTTTTTAGTAATTTTATGAACAATGACTCCAGCCATATACCGGCTTACCTTTGTAAAATTCCCAGAGACTAGGCGGTGGATTTTGCCTTTGAATAAAGCAAAATAATATATTTTCTGTTAAATGGTTATTGCTCAAGCAATATACTTGAATAGGGTCCGCCGAATAATATTCGTTATGACGTTACGGTACCCGAACGAGCCCAATAAAATAATATATTTTATTTTATGGTAATTGTACAAACAATAGTTGAAAGTTGCAAGTCGAACGGGACTTTATGGCTTTACAGTAATTTCTCACGCAACGGCGTTGTAAACAGAAATTTCTAATTTTATTATGTATCGTTTTAAAATAAAATATGAATGGAATTAATATTATGACAAGGAATATATATATATATATATATATATATATAACTGGCGAACATAACGTAACGATATGTAACATTGAATATCGAGTGAATGTGAATGTGAATATATATAGAGATTAATTATGTCACCCTATACAGATCGATGTAAATTTTAACACACTGAAAATAGATTTACATATGAATATAAGTTAAGGTTTATGTAATAAGATTATTATAGAGTTATATAGAATTATAGAATAGAATATAGAGTTTAGTGCGAAACGGCGCTTAATATAGAGATAACTTTATTCATATGTAAGATAGATATAAGATGTAAATTTTAGAATATAGATTGCATGCAAATAGATAATAAGAAATTGATATTATAGACATTTTATATGTAAAAATATGATAAATATGATAAATAAATAGGAACGCGATATCCGAGCCAACGCATAGAGCCACGACGTCTAATGGGATACCGTTAGTTGCCGGCCCGATTTTGCTTATAAGCACGGTCGGTGCGGTACTAGATCGTAGTTTGATTGCACAAGTCATCGCAATAACATCGGGTTAGTTAGCTTGTACATCTTATTGAGATAATATCGGGTAGTTTGCTTGCACAAGTCATCGCAATAACATCGAGTAGTTTGCTTGCACAAGTCATCGCAATAACATCGAGTAGTTCGATTGCACATCTTATTGATATAACATCGTAGTTCGATTGCACAAGTCATCGCAATAACATCGAGATAGTTTGCTTGTACATCTTATTGAGATAATATCGAGTAGTTTGATTGCACAAGTCATCGCAATAACATCGAGATAGTTTGCTTGTACATCTTATTGAGATAACATCGAGATAGTTTCCTTGTACATCTCATCGAGATAATATTGAATAGTAATATCGAGAAGTCTACATCGTCAGTAGTAAGTAGTGCTCTGTTGGCTCGGGGACGCGGTCATTTACGAGAACCACGGTGTTTTTTTGCGACCACCCCGACCTCCGCTTCAAAATCTACCATCTTCATCGGCTGGCTCGTGCATCACATTGCACATCATCGAGGCCCCTTCTAGACACCACCGGCATCCGACTGTCGTCACCGAGGCGGGCTACCGGCGCTCTCGCTACCACCTTCGAGAGTACTACGCCCGCCCAACGCCGGGGAACGTCGCCTCGCCTCACGTCTCTCCTCATTTCCACCTCACCCCGCCTAACCGCGGGCCGGTGACGTACGAGGGCGAGAGGTGTCGCCATATTGACAGGCGGCGGCCCCAACAGTTAGCTTAGCTTAGGTTTGCTGGCCGGCTCTCTTCCCTGGGAGCTGGAGGCGGAGGTGCTTGCCGCCGTATATCAATATACGGCGGTTAAGAAACGGTCGGGGGAGCCTCCAGCTCCCAGAGAAATAGAGGAAATGAGAAGAGCGATGAGGGAGGAAGTTGTGGAAAGGTGGAGGCGGGACCTGGCGGACGAGCGGTACGGTCGATACACGATCGACGCCGTCCGCCCGGTCCTGCCGGAATGGTACCAGAGGAGACGGGGCTCCCTGACGTTCCGTCTGGTGCAGGTGCTGACCGGGCACGGGTGCTTCGGTTGGTACCTGCACCGCATAGCACGCAGGGAGCCGACCGCCGTATGCCATCAGTGCGGCGCTGACCCGGACACCGCGCAGCATACTCTATCTGAGTGTGCTGCGTGGGAGGAGCAGCGTCGCACGTTGGCTGCGGCGGTGGGACAGGATCTCTCGCTGCCTGCGTGGGAGGAGCAGCGTCGCACGTTGGCTGCGGCGGTGGGACAGGATCTCTCGCTGCCGAGCGTAGTTGCGGCCATGCTCGGTAGCGAGGATGTGTGGAATGTTGTGGCCTCCTTCTGCGAGGAGGTCGTCTCGCAGAAGGAGGCGGCGGAGAGGGTCCGTGAGCGGGACCCTCGAAGTGGCCGTCTCCGCCAACGGAGGACGGGCAGGAGGAGGCGTCAGTTTGACCGCCTCCTCCCTTTGTAACCGGACCAGGGAAGATGGGTCGGGGGGCCCATCTTCCCATTGCACAGGTCCGGTGGACGGAGGAGACGGCCGGTGTGTACACGGCTGTCTCCCAACAGGACGGGGCCCGGCGGTGACGCTTTTACTGCTGGGCCAACCGCTGGGGCGGCACGATGAAGTCTATAGAGATCTAAAATCGGCTGAGTGCCTTAAGCGCTCGCCCTAGTAGTCCGGTGAAGCTGTTAAAACCTTACTAGGTCAATAGCGTAGTCAGTTCGAGAAGAAAAAAAAAACTTTTAAACAACGAAGTATATCATATGAAATTTTAAATGTCATAGCAAACGATAATTTTGTTATTAATTTAATACTAACAGTAGTTTATTTGATTAAGAATGACGACAACGCCATCGAAATATTGAGAGTGATCACAAGCGTGGCAGTTGTTTTGTAAGAGCTGATTTTGACGGCGACGCATTCTACTGCGGACCCTCGAGGAGATCGGGTCTGCCAAAAAACTTATCGGTCGTTACTCTGTCCGATTTACTCATTGAACTGTATTCACAATCCGATTATAACTAATTGCAGCTCGACTGGATCTAAATCCTACATCGCTATGGAACCAGTACTACGTAACGAGCCCTCCGACCTGACCTTAACGGACATATATCTAATTTTGGAGTTTTTTATACCTTGTAAGTTTTAACGCTTGATCACATTCTTAACTGATGTTAAATAATTTTATATATAGCGATGGTCATATAATTAGAAACACTTCTTATGAATAAAGAAAGTATAACTTCAACATACATATGTTCGTAAAAAGTATACACATTCAATAATTAATAATCATGCAATAATATAACAGCTCAAATAAAAAACTCATTAAACGCATAAAATATAAAACACTAGCGGGCCCGGCAGACGTTGTCCTGCCCTGATTATGAAAAAATCCTTGACAAATTATATACTAAAACGTTCCTTATGAACCACTCTATCCACAGGTGGAAACCGCATGAAAATCCGTTCGGTAGTTTTTGAGTTTATCGCGAACAGAGAGACAGACACGGTAGGGGACTTTGTTTTATACTATGTAATGTCATGTTACTTTTAATTACAAAATTAGTCTTACACATGTAAGAGTTTATTTTCTGTGTAGAAACATTTAAAAAAAGCATCCATACCTCGTTATTTTTTTTAAATTGGAGAATAACGTTTCTTTCTCGTCTTTTTCTAGTATTTTGGCGGCAATTCAAAAATTTCATCTGAATTTTATTTTGTTCAAAATGGGCAAAATTAAAAGTTGTGACGCGTCAACTAGGCAAATAATTGTTAATTTACATATTGATCATAAGTGGGCGTAGAGAAGAATAGCTGAGCATTTAAATTGTTATGTTCTATAAAACACATGGAACTGTTCAAAATGTCCATAGAAAGGCTCGGCCAAGAGAAACCTAAGCTACGCTAATCATTCGTGTTGCTAAAAAAGACCTATTAAAGGCTCCACCCAGATTAAAAATGAAGTTTTTTCGCCTGATGACCCCAGAAACATCTCGTCAAGACTGATACGCCGAAGATTAGTGGAAGCTAAATTGTTTGGAAGAATCTCTCGAAAGGTACCGCTTCTTACCAAGCAATACCGAGAGAAGCAATTATTATTCGCTAAAAAATATGTTAATTGGACGGTACGAGAATGGAAAAAAGTGTTATTTTCAGATGAGACAAAAATAAATATGGTAAATTTCGATGGAAAGCGCTATGTTAGACGTCCTGTAAACAATGCTTTTAATTATAAATACACAAGGAGTATTGTCAAGCACGATGGCGGTAACATTAAGGTTTGAGGGTGTTTTTCCGGATGTTGAGTTGGACCCGTTCGAAAGATTGAAGGTACAATGGATCAATGATAATACAAAAATATCTTAGAGCACACAATGATTCCCTACTCGGACGATCACTTGCCTGTAACCTGGATCTTTCAGCATGACAATGACCCTAAACACACGGCCAATAGCGTCAAATGTTTCCTTAGTGAACGGCGTATATCCGTTTTAGACTGGCCAGCAAATAGTCCGGATTTAAACCCGATAGAAAATCTCTGGTATTTTGTTAAAAAGAAAGTCTCAGATAATCGTAACACCAGTCAAAACGAACTATATGAAGCATTTGTTGAACCATGGAATTCAATCTCCCTAGAAAAATTTATGAAATTGATAGAATCAACGCCACGTCGTTGCAGTGCTGTTATTGAAAATAAGAGATACACCACTAAATATTAATTATAACTATTGGTAGGCTGTGGATAGTAGCTATTTCGTAAATAACAATACTAATTACTAATACTTAAAAAAATATTGTTTTTTATACTTTATTGTTGTTGTTTGTAATTAGTTGACCATTATTGTTCATACCTTAAAACTGATTTAAATGTTTCTCCGTAATGTAATATTGAAACTGCACTTGTGTAGTGGGATTTATATTGTTTTTCTAACAAATGATAAATCGTTGAACATGTTGTTGTCCTATTTATTGTTTAATTTCAAAATAAAAACGATTGCGGTGAAGTATCTTACATAATGTCAAGGACCGTTGGTAGTGTTTCTAATTATACGACCACCACTATATATCTAAGTCTAAGTATGATCAGCATAAAGGAGGACTGGCTCTAAAGTGAAGCTGCCGAAGCATACGAATTAGGTGTTTGGTAACAGAATTTCAACTTGTAGGTGACAGTTAGCCAGATGTGCTTTAGGAAACACCCTACCACTATGCTATAGTTTTAACACGTTTTCCGTCACCGAAAGTTCTGATTCCTTGCAAGGTTTTAAATTTACATCAATGGACGCTTCGCCCAAACACGGTAATCACTGATCCATCATCGCACCAAAGTTTTTAGCGTGATCTTGGTCTGGTAGTAGTTTTTATTTTCTTACATATACTTGAGTTATTTGACCCTATATTATTGATAGCATTTTGCGTAATACAGTATGATTATTGCGCATAAGTACAATGGATTGGAAATAACGATCTTCTTCTTATCCTTGTCCCATCTACGTAGGGTCGGCACAATATGTTTTCCATATTTGTGTCATGTCGTGATTGGGCTTAATCTTTACGATCGTCCACTTGCCTGACATCAACCCTCCTTGGGATTAAGGCGCAAAATAATTACGTGAGATATAATTTATGCCATTAAAAAATCCCATTGAAGAGTTTTAGCAAGAGCGCCACCATTTTCATAAAGTTGTGAAATAACTCTATGATACGTTATATTTATCGGCTTGATAATCAGTATCTAAATAAGGATGATTACTAAAGTAAAAAAGAGGAACTTCAAGAAAAAACCGAAATCTAATTTTTTTTATCGACTCTATAAAGTTGTGCACCGAACTCAATGATAGAAACCATTGGCGAGTGCAGGACAAATTTAGTCGCTTCATTTCAAAATGAGATAAATTAAATTTAATCGTTCATATAAAGAATTTAATTTATTCAAGATATCCGGTTTTTATACACCGAGAACATAGTTCAAATTATGCCGTTCAAATGGGTATTTTAAGATCTTCGGATTTTATATATACAACATTTGAAGCTCTTGAAAAATAACGTAAAATTTAGGTAAGGATGAAATCGGGTGTAGCTTACTTTGAAATGTAACGACTCAATGAAAACATTAACTACTAAAATACACTTTAGTATGCGTATCAATTCCCCTTCTTTTAACATTAGCCGGGTAGAACTTTCTAGAATGTGTTAAGTACTCATTCCAAATTGTAAATTTCAATATCGAACCCCAGTCCTCGAAACGGTAGATAAACATCCCAACGAAACAACAACAAACGAAACAATTAGATTTAAGACAAAAAGTAAAACTATAACACATTTTGATACGAAAAACTTTGTTCGGTCGAACGGAACGCAAAACGCTCCAAGACATTATCGCGGTTGGATGGGGAAAAAAAACTCACAAAATGGAGGCATCGGGCTTTGTGGCGAGCCGACATTATAGACTCCATTACGGCTGGCGTAATTACGAGTCATTAAAGCCGACTGGTCCGCTCCCGTGAAGGGGCCAAGACGTGTTCTTAAGGGGATTGCACACTAGTTGTCAGCCAACTTGTTGGATTGTAGAGGTTTACATAATTTTTGGCAAGTTGTGGGGTATGTGAGTAGGATAAATTTTATAATACGCCAATTTAATTTGTTTATAAGAGTTCTAAATAATTACTGTTTAAATTATGTTCCGATAGTTAGTATTACAGTTCAATAGTATTACAATTTAGTACGTAACACTTAAAATATATGTGAACAATGTTATATAACATGTTATTAAAATTGCTAGAATTAAGTGACACTGTTTGTAACACATTGTTTGTAGAATAGAAACAAGACGAATTCGAGCTGTGGAAAATCCGTCCATTTGCCATGTAAAAGAGAGGCCTATGTTAGGCAGTATATGTCTTTTTGTTGAGAAGATGGATGTAATATGCTTGTTTGAATGTAATGACACTATATGTTTTGTGAAGTGAGTCTCTTACCTAAGTATTTATATAAATACATCAGAGTGGTCTGACCAATTTCGGGTCAAAGTCTATATATTGAAATTACTGTACATAAGACCTTTGTTTTATCGCTATTCTTGCATGGCTATGAATAGCACAAAATTTAACAGTATTGCATACACAATAGGCAATTCTATGATCACCAATTGTGGACATCGTGCTGAAGACGACATATGATGTATGTTCTTCTTCACCCAACACTGTGCATCATTTGTCAACATGTGAAATATTTCACAAACAATACGGGTCGTATGAAAAAAAAAGTGTGTGTGTACTTATTTATGTACATGCGTTAAGAGTTATACTTCTGTGGCGTAACAAGATAAAAATCTTTTCAAAAATTTTATCTTTCGCCTTATTCTACGTTTGTAGAAAAAACGACACTGACAATAGAAAAAAGGTATTTAATACATTGAAAGTTTTAATACAAAGAAACAAAATGTTGACAACAGCTAACTTCAGGGTGTCGGTTTTTCGTGACGGTGTGCGCTCTCACCGTAAAAATTTACTCTCATCACTTTTCCCTAACGCGCCAAAAGAAGTATAACTTCAAAAAAGTTAGACAACATGCTGTCCGACAAGTATGACAGTGTACAAACGGCTTTAGATGCCGCAACAGATATTGCCTTTTAATATCTCATCGCGTGCATTCTGATGCGCGTTATCTCACCGCGTGTAATAAAGTGTTTGACACACATTCTGTATATACACTCATAACAGACGTTGCTAATGAATAAAATATTATGTAGATATAATGTAATAAATACTCGGTTAATTAACATTTCGAAGGCCAACAGCCTTTAAAACGTATAATTACGAAATTCACACTTACTTATTCTATGCTTTAAAGGTAGAAGTTAAAATAATTATTATACTTATTTACTTACTAGCTGTGCCCGCGACTCCGTCCACGTGGAACCTAATGTAAAATACAGTGCCTTATAAAATCATCTGAATATATTAAGTCCATTTACTTATCTACTTTCCTCTCGTACTTAAGTCGCGTCGTCATTATAATTACAATAACTTTTGATAGAGTGAACCGGTTTCAATGAAACCAAGACCAAATGTTACTCGAGGATATGCTTTACGATTTACGGTGAACGTTGTACTTTAGCAGTTATGCAATCAAAGAGACAGACATTTCTAAAAATGTTTGAAATGTATTTTATTATTTATTCCTAGATGGTATCTACAATTTTTTTCACAAAAATCTAATAGGTATTTACACGTTTCATTTACAAATTTATATGTATAGATAGAAGATTATTTTTAACGGAAAATATTTTATTTTAAATTGTTATTTGACAGTTAGCTCATTTATTTTCACTTTTAAAAATATAGACTTAGTAGGTATGGTAGGTAAATCCTACCTGTGTTATAAAGTTGGGAAATTATTAAAATTACAGTTAAATTTAAATAACTTTATCACATATTACTTAATTCTCGCTTGTTATAATATATATTGTAACCTACCATTTGAATGGTAATTGTTTTATACCTGAATGATATTATAACGAAAACAAGAAGAATACTAAGAAAATGTAAAATATAAAATTATCATTATTGCTCACTAAGAAGATAAAAATAAAAAAAAGAATTAATACACGTTTATATCCAATAATTATCTCGGAATAAAACGCAATAAAAAAGTCAACCTAACCGAATCCGAAATACCTATTCGGCGACAGGATGCAGTTTATACTTATTATGTGTCATCAAAATAATACTAAAAAATGTCGTCACTAAAAAAATAATTAACCCTCTATGCTGTCTGTTTCGCCGGTACCCGTGTGGCGACGAGCCACGGCACGCGGACCGACTTATACCTCACGATACGACAACGCAACGATTAAAGTTTAAAGCCTTGTTCAAGTTTAAAATGTTGTTCGCACTAGGCTAGTAATTTAGTAGCTGAAATTCTCGCTACTGCCCAACAATCCTTCGGACTACGGACGAGTGCAGTACATAAGTGAGTGGTGTTTTTCAAGATGAACTTTCAACACAATAAAGTAAATAAGTTAATATGGCTATTCGCAATAGCTATTTTAGAAGAGGTGAATGAAGAATTTTGCTTAATAAGGAGAAAAAAGGTAAAGGCATGACAATTGATTAATAGGAGAAATGAACTAGTAGCTACGAATTGCCTTTTGAAGAAATTAGCACTAGAAGGTACCAGCATTCATGTTCTAAATACAAAGAAACAAAATGGTAAAGTGGTTTGTTCGCTCCAGCGAAATGACATTTTGCGGCAGCTAATAGGTAAACTCGACTAAAACCACAGGTTCGGACTTGTTTAACAGATGAACGAGTAAGCAACGACGCGTGGTAGGCGCTACTCGTCGAAAAAATAGAATGAAATGAATCGACTCAACTAAACGGTTTGGTAATCTATTCGACTAAATGTTTGTTGTTCAGACACGTTTAGTTACTAAATTACTCGGTACAATATAATAGAGCAATAAAAATATAATTGACCATTTTAATAGTAGTGGAGACAATAACAAGGAAAACGTATGTACCCAGGAATTATAGTTTTTTATTTCATTGGTTGCAAACGAACAGGCGGGTCACCTGATATTAGGTAATCACAGCTGTCCATAGACATTTGCAACACCAGGGAAGTCGCAAATGCGTTGCCTGTGTTTGGGGGAAGGAGTAGATGGAAAGAGGGGGGAGAAGAGAGGGAAGCGGCGGTGGGTCTCCGGCGCTCTCACTGACTGAACGAAACGCAACAATGCAAGCACTGTTACTTCACGTCGGTTTTCTGTGGGTAGGGTGGGGCGAGCCGACCTTCAGAACGTTACGAACGAATTGTTACGAAATTAATCACATGTTTCATAATTTTACTGTATTTGTTTGAAGCATTCTATGTTGTTAGTAATAGGCATGTAATTCACCTGATTTTATGTGTTTAAATAGTGATAACTGGAGTACTTGTCCCTGATGGTAATTTAAGAGGTGCTAAAGTAATACATTTGAAAATCGTTATTTTAATATAACACCTATCATGAATAAAGCATCGTATTATCGACTATTCATTTGAAATTGTATTTGGAAGGCCATGGGGAACTAGAACACGTGATTATTTGAAGGGAAAGTCATATATGCCAAGTTTTTAATCTAGCTTTATTGTTTTAAAAGTATGTACATTTATTCCCTATTTAAATCTCGCTATAAAAAAATAAATCAATCCTCTATACATATAATAAGAATGTAAATCAAACTTGTCTGTACGTTTTAGATGTTTGGGGAAAAAATTGTTGCAATATGTAATAATTGCAATAAAAAATTGTCTTGGAATAAGAAATAAAATATATTTCAATTATTTTTACAAATGTATGTCTGTCTGTTTGTTTGAATACGCATCACTGTTGTTGCAAATCATAAAGCATATCCTCGAGTAACCTTTAGTCTTGCTTTCATTAAAGTCGGTTCACTCTATCAAAATTTATAGTGATTTTACTGACGACGCGATTCAAGTCGAGAGAAAAGTAGATAAGTAAATAGACTCAATATTCAAATGATTTTATTAGTCACTGTTTTTTTACGTTAGGTTCCACGCGGACGGAGTCGCGGGCACGGCTAGTGTTTATATAAAGTTATGAAGAAATTTAAAATGTTACGTTACGTTTACGTTTCGCTTCCTCTAAACAAGACCACAGATTGCCGGTGTAATTTGGTGCCGTCGCGGACGATACTTTTTATAGGGCCAGTGTCATTCCCGCGGAGTTCCAATGAAATAGGCGACCGAAATGCTTTTTTTATACGTAGATGACATTACTTTGGGTTCCTAATGACGGGTTGATAAGTTAAAAATTCACAAATTAGGCCGATAACATTTGCGGTCAGATTGTTATGAAATATGCTTGCGATTTTTCGGGGAACTTGTAAACGCTATATTTGTTAAGAAGTTCATAGTATTGACTGTTTCTGTGTACAAGGTAGGTGGTAGAGCCACGCTGAAGCTATTACACGTTTCAGCATGAATGGGTCGACTTGACCGGTGTAGTACCACCCTCTCACAGAAAACCGACATGAAGTAGTAACAGTACTTGCATTGTTGCGTTTCGCTTGGTCAGTGAGAGCGCCGGAAGCCCACCACCTCTCCTCTCCCCCTCCCCCCAAACACAGGCTGTCAACGCACTTGTGTCTATGGACGGTGGTGATCACTTAACATCAGGTGGGCCGCCTGTTCGTTTGCCACGTACGTATGATATAAAAAAAAAACAAGGTCTTGAACAAGAGGTCGAACGGCCACTAATTGTCTTTCGTAACTTTAACGCAATGATAAGTTCCCGTTGTAATAACAAAAAGAAATATTGTCATTAACAAAGATAAGTCCAGTAAAAAGCAAAACTCTTTTAATATAAAGGTATTATATTAATAAAAACCCTGAGAAACAAAGTCGGTAATGAAGTTGAATATTCATTATTTGTTAAATAAAATGCTTTTTATGCATTATTACATTATGTTGCCATAAAGGAATTGTAATTAAAATACGATGAATGTCAGTGAGATAAACGCAAGTATTTATTACCGTCCAAGGACTTTGCGGTGCGCCTGCGCCGACTGCCGATTGATCGCGGGAACGTGGTAAATGATTTTTTTAATTTTGTATCATTTTCGTTTACATTTTCTAATATTATGCTAATCACACCTTTTTTTTTTAACTGACTACGCTATTGACCTAGCAAGGTCTTCACAGCTTCACCGGACTGCAAAGGCGAGCGCTTAAGGCACTCAGCCGATTTTATTTTGACAACTAGCTCAAGGGTGCACGGCACACCTCGGCTTGGGCTGTTGCCTGATTCATGCAATTCGCGACCTATCTGAGCTAACCTAAGCTTAGCTACATATTCATACTTATATGAGCTATTGAAACATAGATGTGTACCAAGCATACATACCTCAACAACTCTTATATGTATTTTGTGTTGGATAATTTTTCTAAACTGTTTCAGTTCAATAAGGGAAAACAAAAATAAAAACCCTTCCACAATCATGTGTAAGCATGTATGCGTGCACGTGTGTGGAGGTGAAATGTGTAATGTTATTGCAGTGTTGTAAGATTTTGTGTCACTGTATCGCGCGAGATAATCACAGCCTTTTCGTCTCTCTCCTCTACTACTCCCTGGTCCTTTTGTGTTTAACTCTTGTACTCTATTTTTAAACATTTTTCTTGAAGAATACTATTGATCAGTAGTATATACTTATATAGACACATAAAAAATAAGGTTATAACATTTCAATGAAATAGAGTATTAAATGAAGTAGAGTGTTTGAATAACCTTACTTTTCCTATAATATTTTTAAATAGCCGATAAATTTTGAAAACAAATGTCCTAATGAACTAGGGTGATCTGAATTTTAAATAATGTTATAAATACTAATGTGAGTTTGTACTGATACGGTGTGATCGCACTTCAACTAGTCAAACCTTGGAAACATTTTATCACTTTATTTGGTACGTTTTAATATGTTAATTTTTATTTTATAAATTACGATGTTGTAAATTTCTTATCAATAAACATAAATTCTATTTTGTAAACACAATTGTTACTATAGTAGCATTTCGATATCTCGAATATCAAGGAACATGCAAAAAACTTCTATTTAACAAGAAGTTCGAGATATGAAGTATTTGATGGCTAAAATTACGACTTAAGAGTTAAAGTTGTTAGCTTCCTTCTAAGACTCTTGTTGTTGCTAGTTAGCTGTAAAATAAGTACTGATCGAAAAAGTAAATTTAGGTTTGTACATTACCTTATGGTACATAGCTGTGTGACTTTGAAAGTTTAATGAATAGATTCATGCATATGTACTAGGCAGAGTCAATCGAATAAACTCACCGGATATTCCTTTTCGGTTTTATTGCTTCGAGTTCGGGGAATTTCAAGTTAGACGTCATTATGTTTGAGTAACTTCGACTTACAGAGTCTAATTTATGAAATTCGAGTTATCGGGTATAAATATGTAATAAAATGCCTACGCATGGAAATAACATTTTGTTTGAGTTACAAAGTGTTAATAATTCGAGATACCGAGTATTTGGAGGTTTAGTGGGAGGGAACGGTATTTTTTTCAACTTAATGAAGATTTCGACTTAACAAGATTCGAGTTATAGAGATTCTACTGTAGTAGGTATTTCCAAGTCTAATATTAATTTGTATTACATACTATAGTTTTAACTTTATTTATGTAGTTGTGTATTTAATGAAATAAAAATTATTATAAAGCCATAATAAAAATCTTATATAATCGTTTTATCTAATCGCTTGGCTAACTGAGTAACCAGTTGTCTTTTGTTATAATTGGATATTTAATTCTTCCGGCCATTTTGCGAACGATCAGGTCATCAGGAGAACTATTGTATTTTCTTAGTGGGAATTCCTATAAAGCTTACAATGAAAAACAAATCAGAATAATTATTGTAATAACGCATTTACCACGTTTCAGTATAGGTGCATAGCAAACAAGTGCAAGTCAAGTCGTTTTGCGTTGCCGGCGTGTTCCCTTTGAACACGAACTTGATACATGATACATCGCATTCACGAGTCTATATTTAATATAGCAAACAGTTTGCATTTCATTTTACAAACAAAATTATACTGAAACTAGTCAGCGCCCGTGACTTCATTCTCATGAAAATAGCTTTGAGTAGGAATTATATTTTTATATGGATCGATGTTCAATCCAATTTAATATTTTCAATTCAAAAGGAGAAAGTTGGTGGGAGGTTGATTTATTAAATACTAAATAATTATTAATATACAAAATGAGTTCAATAGATTCGTCAGTCAGTCCAAGGAATTTTAATAAAACTAGTTTGAAAATTTATAACAAATAAGAAAGTTCACTGTTTATCGTATAAAATTATTTAATTTAAGTTTTTATGCAAAAAAAAATATTGGGAAATGTTGTATCTCCTATCCTATAACTATTGGTTGAATAGTTCTTTCTTATTTAAAAAATATTCGAATAGCTAGAATATTATTATTCGGTTCGAGTATTTTTCGCACACCCCTAATAGGAAGCTAAAAATGGAATATATTCGATTCTATACTTCTATCCAATATTATAAAGAGGTAAAGTTTGTGAGTTTGTGACTTTGTAGGTGGTAAACTCAGGAACTACTAGTCCGATTTGAAAAATTCTTTCAGTGTTAGATAGCTCATTTATCGAGGAAGGTTATAGGCTATATAGACAACTAATAAAGAATGTTTCAAAATCGGAGTTTTATCCTATTGAGAGCTTCCGCTCCGTGTTAGCGTTAGCTCAAAGTAACTATTCCACGCTGACAAAGTCGCGGGAAGAAGCTAGTATATTTATATTCAGTGCCGTCAAAAAAAATGCTTGGTGACTGGCGTGGACTGTAGTTTACATCGCTCCGTTCGGTCCACTCCGCAACTGTGGACGGACAGCATTTTGCTTTACAAATAAAAGATTACAAACTGATTACTTTTTATTCGATTTACATTCGAGAGAATATATTTAATTTAATTACTTTACGTAAGGCGGTGTATTTAAACAGGTTAACGTTGTACGTCAAGCTGTGCCGGATTTTTTGTTTGATCTCCTGTGACGGAAAGTTTAAGCTTTATTTACACATGTGTCCTCGCAAACTATATAACGGTAAACGATAAGACATGTTTTCATTAATTGGGTACTTTAGTATTTATAAAAAAAAAGAAAACACACAC
Organism: Antheraea yamamai; assembly: GCA_036509395.1. Taxonomy (NCBI): domain Eukaryota; kingdom Metazoa; phylum Arthropoda; class Insecta; order Lepidoptera; family Saturniidae; genus Antheraea; species Antheraea yamamai. The sequence goes on from AP028426.1 coordinate 2,425,328, forward strand.
GATAATTTCTTGTTGCTTATCGAAGTGAAAATTCTTATGGGAGTGCTTTGAAGTTTTTTTTTTGTCGAACTGACTACGCTATTTGCCTTTTTAGATGCCTCTACAGCTTCACCGGACTATCTACAGCTTCACCGGACTACCTACAGCTTCACCGAACTATCTACGGCTTCACCGGACTACGCTTTGAAGTTCTGATCGGCAACCTTTTTGTATGACGAAAAGTGGTGGGGATACACACTATGTCCGCCAGAGTGTTGAAAACACCGGTTTTTTCAATCACGGAAGTTAAGCAACGACGAGCGCAGTCAGTGCTTGGATGTTTTTGTTTTATTTTTTTATAAATATGTTTCTCTGTAATACTAAAGTTTCACTTATATCGTGTGTCTTTACGACACACCCCGTTATTTTTGTGTCTTGTTATTTTAATACAAAAGTATAATGATAAAGGTATAATGATAAGTTAGATGATCTCGATAACTTGACTACTAGATTAAAGTTTACATTTACAATAATGGGCTTCGCGAATCATTAAATGCTAAGTTTCAGGAATTCGGTATTCGGTGTGCCTCCCCATTATATTCTTGATAATGTACTATATGTCCGCAAAGACTTAGAAAGCTGGATTTCGTGATTTCAATACTAGAAACAGTGACAAACTGGTCATCACATGTTTCAAAAAGTTAAGAGTAAGTTTACGTCATAGGTTCAAAAACGCTTTCTCAGTACCTAAATTGAATATATACGGTGTTATTACAAAAAAGTTAAATACGTATTGAATACTTGCTTTCAAAAAGTTTGGTCTTAAATGCACCGCGGTCGCTGAATGTTCGCCATCTTGTTCTTTTGTCTAGCTTTGGTTAGGTTAGGTTACACTTCAGATAACGCGAACTAACCTCGGGCGAGCGCGGTGCATTTAATACGAAATCTTTTTAAAGCAAGTATTTAATACGTATTTAACTTTTTTGTAATAACACCGATAGTGTTTTTGATTTTTAAAGGTCTCCAAAATATAAAAACTTACTACGAGTGTTAAGAACCTTTAGGTCAGTCATGGTTACTTGATAATGTAATAAAAGAGATAAATAAATCGTTTATTTAAACATACTTCCTCTCATCTATTACAGAAAAAAGGTTTTTCAAAAGGTTATTTAGAAATTCACGTATATATAACTCTTCCTTTTAAACGCGACATCTGCCATTTGTTTTATATTGTCTAACTCTAAACCAACATTTTTCAAATAATCATCATTTAATCATAATAAGTCCAAATTTACGCTCGGAAAAACGCACCCACAAGAAGTCAGGTGAAATAAAGTGAAAAAAAAACTAATATTGAACGCATCTTGAACGTATCTAAGTACTGGATACTTTCTCATAACATCGTCGTGATTATGATAAACGTAATAATACTCAATAATAAATAATTCATTTAATCACGTAGCAACGATTGGCAAGTTTCCAACGATTGCTGGTTACTATTGCGATAGGGTTACCAAACAATTAAATTAATGCTTTTATTACTATATGTAGAAATGTAGATACGAATTCTGTTATTAGAAATAATGTATTACAGAAAGGTACTTAGCAGGATATGCTAAATAATTGGGACGGCGCGGCTCGGCGTTCGTGCAAGGGGAAATGAAAAGTCAAACAATCGGCTATAAGATGGAACAACAACAATAAACGTTATTTCATCGAAGAAGGCATTACTATGCGAAAGTCCATCGCTAAATATTATCGTTGGAAGAGTTAACATGAGTCTGAAAATGCTCCGTAAAGAAGCGAAAAAAAAGGGGAATATAATACTTTTGTAGTAACCTATATAGACTGACTTGGAGAGCGTGATAGTAAAATTCAATAAAGTCAAACATTTCAGCCAGTCTGCCAAAAAAGATGACATACTCGAGTCATCGAGAGCTACACTTGCTCAACCCTAGAGCTAGGAACCTATGGTAATCGACTTCAATTACAGTGTAAGTTGCACAGCCGGGCTGAAGCATGTTCTAACGGAATACGTGTTTACTGTTACACCATTGTTGGGTACATCATATGTTTACGTATACACCGTTCTCTATTACATTACCTCGAGGCAACGATTTCACCTGTTTTGAATTGCAGGTCATTAAGAAATAAATTGTAATTGTTGAAATATATATACTTAGACTGGCCATAAATACTGTTGCAATCACTACATAGTATAAAACAAAGTCGCTTTCTCTGTCTATATCCCTATGTATGCTTAAATCTTTAAAACTACGCAACGGATTTTGATGCGATTTTTAATAGATAGAGTGATTGAAGAGGAAGGTTTATATCTATAATAACATCCATTAAATGGTGGAGAAATACTGTAATTTTTGAGGTTTCTAATGTGATGTCGTAAATAATTACATTTTTTCCGCTTACATTGCAACAAACGCAGGCTGAACCCTACGAGATGATAACCTATTTGGTGCAGACGAAGTTGCACGGGTCAGCTAGTTAAAAATAAACAAAATATTACATTTGATTACATAATTTTTTTATACTAGCGGGCCCGCCAGACGTTGTCCTGCCCTGATTATAAAAAAAATCCATGACATATTATATACTAAAACCTTCCTCATGAGTCACTTTATCCACTGGTGAAAACTGCATGAAAATCCGTTCAGTAGTTTTTGAGTTTATCGCGAACAGACAGACAGACAGACGCGGTAGGGGACTTTGTTTTATACTATGTAATGATGATTATTTATTGAGTTTTCTCATTTCGGCGCCAATACATTGTTTAATATTTTGCGATTTTAAAATGGAGTGGGGTGATAAAGAGAACCGAATCGCTGTGATTGCATTACACAAAATAGGTTTGGAATCAAATGCGATATTTAAAAGTCTTCATACGCTTGGTATTAGTAAAATGTTTGTGTACCGGGCTATTAATAGGTACAATAAGACCTCCTCTGTTTGTGACAGAAAAAGATCTGGCCGTCCACGTAGTGTTCGTACGAAAAAGGTGGTCAAAGCAGTAAGGGAAAGAATTCGAAGAAATCCTGTCCGAAAGCAAAAGATTTTATCTCGGGAGATGAAGATGACACCTAGAACCATGTCGCGTATTTTAAAAGATGACTTAGGACTTGCAGCCTATAAGAGACATACTGGTCATTTATTAACGGATAATTTAAAAAAGAATAGGGTGGTAAAGTCGAAACAACTACTGAAGCGGTACGCAAAGGGAGGTCACAGAAAAATTTTGTTTACGGATGAGAACTTTTACAATTGAGCAACATTTTAACAAGCAAAATGACCGTATTTATGCTCAAAGCTCTAAGGAAGCATCCCAATTAGTCGACAGAGTGCAACGTGGGCACTATCCGACTTCAGTGATAGTTTGGTGGGGTATTAGCCATGAAGGAGTGACTGAGACATACTTTTGTGAGAAAGGTATCAAAACATCGGCACAAGTGTATCAAGATACCATTCTTGGGAAGATAGTGAAGTCCCTTAACAACACTATGTTCAATAACCATGAATTGTTCTTCGAGCAAGACTCGGCGGCGGGTCATAATGCTATGTCTACGCAGTCTTGGTTGGAAACGAACGTTTCGGGCTTCATCAGAGCTGAAGACTGGCCATCCTCTAGTCCCGATCTTAATCCGCTGGATTATGATTTATGGTCAGTTTTAGAGAGTACGACTTGCTATAAATGCCATGATAATTTGGAGTCCCTAAAACATTCCGTATGATTGGCAGTGCAGAATTTTCCCATGAAAAGAGTGCGTGCTTCTATTGATAACTGGCCTCAACGTTTAAAGGACTGTATTGCAGCCAATGGAAACCACTTCGAATAAGCTTTTTATATTTTAAATTGTTTTATATTTATGTATTAAACTAACACACTGTAAAAGTAATAAATGTTATTTGCAATAAAATATATTTCTTTTCTTTATTTCAGTATTTATGGCAAGACTAGGTATATAGATATATAGAGATATATATATAATCTCATTTTTGATATTTATTAATTATGAATTGGTAATTAAAGTTTTATTAAAGTAATAGCTTAATGATAAGAAAAAAGTATAATATAAAGAATAATATAATATTTTACATACATTTACAGATAATTTTACAAGCAACCGACGATTCGTCAAATCGTGATTTTTTTGAAGACTTACTTTTTCTTAGGACTCTTCCGAACTTCTTCACACTCTTATGAATAATTAAAAATAAAGAAACGTGTTTAGATATTACTTTGTTTTATTTTATGGTATAGGGATGTTATGCGGAGAGGTGTAAACCATATAAATAGATTAGTTTCCGATATGATGTTGGAGGGATATAGAAGTAGAGGACAACCGAAAAAGCTATGGATAGATTGTATGAAAAATGTATATAAAACGTGTGAATACTAAGATGACATCTGATAGGGGAAAATGGAAGAGGAAAACATGTTGTGCTGACCCTACTAATAGGTGGGATACGGGTAAGAAGATTATAATAATGTGGTGTAATATCATTTTGTAACCCTTGCTTATAACTTCAATCATAATAGATGTATAGAGATAGATGTATAGATCGTATACGGGTCTATTTTTTTTAATACATAGCTCACCCTCAAGGACTAAAAAAGTTTTAATTTTATGGGTAAATATTACACAGAATATTCCTTGCAATTTAAATACTAAACAAAGCATCGATAAATACCATAGCGTAGTGATGTCAGTAATTTCACGAAACAAACAATAACATCGAGAAGGACGGCGACATTGTTGCTCGCTTGTATTTTATGCGCCCGCGCCGGTTTTCGTGGAACAATAATAATAATCGAGTGGAGTGCAATGAATGAGAAATAAATTACACACGTTTCTGCTAGGGATGCGGATAATTTTTATCGATATATTATCGATCTACATATAAAATTCAGTATTGTCATGATATATGCAATCATGAACATAATGACGTTATAATGGTATGAAATAATCTTTATAATGTAATCACTCAATTGACCAATCGAATATCAATAAATAGTATAAACAAAGTTAATAATAAAATCAAATCATTTTCTCAATAGGTACATCACTAATATTCTGAATATGTTTTTACTGAATATATAAAATATGTACGGTCCGATATAGTGGCTAAATAAGAGAGTCCCTACATTTCATAATAAACCAAATTTAGATTTTCGTAAGACTTCTGTGTTTTTTAAGATTTTCAAATTTGACGAGTACAAAACTTTAAAATTAAAAAAAAAAACTTAAAACCTCATGAACAGTTAAAGTTGGCCGGGAACTTTTAAAACTTCAATGTTTTATCCAGTTCAGTTAGAGTTGGTGAGGCGGATGGCCCGCCATCTAGTTTATGCACCATAAGTTATGTCGATACGAGGCTGGCTTTGCCTTTTTGACATAGGTACACATTTTCGCCATACTGTTGAAAATATTCCCGATCCACTTCCCGTCGCGTACGTATTAACTACGTACAATCATCACTATATACTATGTGTATAACTCGCTTTAATACGCTTTATAATCATCTCCATCGCCGTACATTAATGTTAGTGTTACTTGAGTGCACAAACTGGTGGCCCCAACACCAAGTGATAAATAAAATCTACATTAACGCGAGCGAAACCGCCGGCAAAAGCAAGTAAGTTACAAGAATAATTATCGATAAAATCCAAGGACATCACTACAAAGCGACGCCTGGAGCGATGTGCGTACGCACCGAAGATCGCAATTTTACCCGTGTGCTTGCGGTCTGTCGTGCCGCTCGCTTATTAAAGCCTACCGCCCCGCCTTAATTCCCCTATTACAGGCAATATAATAAAACGTGCGCATCGGCCACAACGGCCGGAGGTGAACGTTTTACTTACCATTATATCGATATACATAATCTTTATTTACATTGCTTATATTCTTTAGTACGTCTATGGAGTGTAGAAGTAACCAAAACTAAGTGTGTATGAAGAAATGTCCGTCACAATGCGTTTAATTAGGGTGGCGTTATAGTAGCAACAGGGTTCAATATTGTTTAATTATTTTGACAAGTTTTATAAAAGTAAACACCCAAAAATCACTGAATATATTTTTTTAGTCCGGTGAAGCTTTAAAGGGCTTGCAAGGTCAAAAGCATAGTCAGTTCGAAAAAAAATAATTAAATTTCACAAAAATTCTATCACACTCCACGTTTTCTTACAATAGTTATTTCAGGTTATATTTAAATTATTTCGCTTATTACCTTTGCCTATGCTAACGCCATTTTGGAGTGTCTTGGATCTATTATTTAGTGCTTAGAGCTGGACACTTTTTCAACATATCCCCAATATGGGATAGTTCTCCTTAGACAGAACATAAAGGATCTTCCGTAAGTACATCTATCATCCGACTGTGTCATCATCACACGAGTAATTTTTTTTCTACTGTCAGAACTCGGAAATCTTTTCCTCTCACTCGTGAGGACCGAGCACAATAAAGAAATCGGTTTTCAAGAGTTATTAAAAATTACTTCTCATATTATATTCAGTGACGAGACACATAAATTACTAGCTTGTAGGTGGTAGAGCCACGCTGAAGCTTTTATTGGTTTCAGCATGAATGGGTCGGCTCGTCCGGGGTAGTACCACCCTCTCATAGAAAACCGACGGGAAGTAACATTGCTTGCATTGTTGGGTTTCGTTAGGTCAGTGAGAGCGCCAGAGGCCCACCTCCCCTTTCCTCTCCCCCTTTCTCCCAAACACAGGCTGGCAATGCTCTTTCGATTCCCCTGGTGTTGTTAGTGTCTATGGACGGTGGTGATCGCTTAACATACGGTGACCAACCTGTTCGTTTGCATGCTGACATAAAAAAAATACTAGTTATTTCCCTGCACGCATTTTTTATGCAGCAATTATTTTTCTCTCTTTGTTGTATATACGCCTATATACTTTGGGCCTACAATATTGTGCTGTGCATTAATAATGTCAGTCGGTAAGTTATTGTTTTACATAAATACTAGCGGACCGGGCGGACGTTGTCCTGCCTTGAAAACAAAAAAATCCTAAAAGTCGACCGCAGCGCCACCTACCGGGTCCAATTGTGAATCTAAACCATTCTCGGATCCACTCGAACACGCACACAAAATTTCATCAAAATCGGTCCAGTCGTTTAGGAGGAGTTCAGTCACATACACACGCACACAAGAAATATATATATTAAGATTGATGTTGATTACTTTTACATTTTAAAACTATGAATAATAATAGCCGCTTTATTTATTTTTACACCATAATATTACTGTTAGACATTATTTATGGAGCATTCTCTTAAAAAAACTGTAACAGTGTTTTTTTTTCATTACCTAGTTAGTACCTTCTCTATAAAATAGTCGGTTGTTTTCTACTATTCGTTTTATTATATTTTAAAGAATCCTTTGTGTAGCGACTTGCATCGCCTAAAATTCTGCACCACATTTATTTAAAACATATAATTATTATATCATACTTCATCGACGTTCTATAGAATAGTTTTTGAATAGCGGAACAAGTCTATTGTTAACTGGCAGGTAGATAAGCGAGTGTTGAGATACAATGACTCATATTTATGGTATCATCCGCGAACTTTATGATCCAACATGAAGACGTCCAAGTTATAGTGTCTATCTTTGCTATGCTTTTATGGGTAGCGGCGCCGCTTTGTGTTTAGAGTGTGTTTTTATTACCTTTAATAGAGGATTAATTAATATTTACAAATAATATAGGGATAGAGATTCTTCGCAATAAAAAACAATTTTTAAATCGATCCAAATCATGCTATGTGAAATCGATTCAGGAAAAACTCGTTTACTAGAGGATCGCTTTTTCAAAAAACGACGTTTTAATTTTGTTTGCCAACTACTTTTCTTTTTAATTACAAATGGTTCAATATGGTTTTATTCTTATCTATATAGAAAGATATCGATTTATCTAATCGATTTTTCTACTTCAATTAATGGGTTATTCAATTAATCGATCTCAGACCGTTATCCCTAGTCTAATACATTCACATGGAAGATTAAGCGATTTTACAATGTACTAGTGATCGTTCAATGAAATCGTAAAATTCGACAATAATAAGGGATTCAAAATTTTCACTTACTTATTTATTATAATTATACATTTTAAACGTACGGAGCGTAAGGTATGATAAATAGAGACTTATAAATATAGGTTTGGACTTGTCGATGGTATGGAAAAAAAAAGATCGTTAATAGCTACTAAACAAAAAATATTACTTATATTAGGTCTTTACCTATGAAATTGCCGTTTTGTATGAAAAAATTTAAACGAATTTTTTTCATGTATTTTTTATTTGTATTAATCGAAGTAATCACCCATGCAACCAATGCATCTTTGCCAACGCAGAGGCAGTTTATTGATGCCCTTCTTAAAGCTGGACGGGAGGCAACAAATTCTTCAAAGGCATTTTGTACTGCCTCTCGGGTATTGAATTTTTTCCCCGCCAAGGAGTTATCCAAATTCTGGAAAAAGTAGTAGTCTGTAGGCGCAAGGTCTGGTGAGTAGGGCGGGTGACGGAGAACTTCCAACCCCAGTTCTTGCAACTTGGAGACCGTCTGCTGTGCAGTATGAGGTCGCGCGTTGTCGTGCAGGAGCAGCGGAGACTAGCGATTGACCAATGCTGGTTGGAGATGTGCCAGCTTCTCCATCATTGTGTTCAGTTCTTCACAGTACACATCTGCAGTAATGCTCACCCCGTTTGGTAAGAAGCTGTGATGAATCACACCGGCGCTAGACCACCAAACAGTGACCATCACTTTTCTAGAGGTAAGTTTTCGTTTAGTGGATTGTTTAGGTGCTGAACCAGGATCCAACCAACTTGCTGAGCGCTTGCGGTTATCAAACAGAATCCATTTTTCATCGTAGGTAACAATGCGGTTCAAAATTCCTTCATTTGTGTGTCTGTTGAGCAGTGCAAGGCACGTCTCGACGCGTACTTCGCGCTGGCGATCACTGAGTTCGTGGGGCACCCATTTGTCAAGCTTTTTTACCTTGCCAATTTGACGCAAATGGACCAATATTGTTTTGACGCTAACGTTGAAAGCTGCTGCTAATTCAGCCGTAGATTGTGTATCATCAGCTTCCACAATCGCCTTTAATTCGTCATTGTCGACCAAAGTCTTCGGACGACCGCGAAGTTCATTTTTCAGGTCGAAATTCCCAGAACGGAAGCGAGCAAACAAATAACAGGTGGTGCGTTGGTTTGTAGTGTTAGCTCCGTAAACGTCGTTGATGTTGCATGCCGCTTGTGCCGCGTTGCTGCCACGACGGTTCTCATATTCCATAATTACTCGAATTTTTAACGTATCTATGATGACAAAAAAGATTGAAATGCGATGAAAATGTAACACTAATCAATAAACAAATGACTACTTTTGGAAAAAGAATTCCATGTTTTTAAAATAAAATTAATTTGAAATTAGAATTCTTAGCCAAACAAAAATTATTTTGATTTGAAATGGCCAGTAGTGCAGAACGGCAATTTCATAGGTAAAGACCTATTATATATATAGAATATTTTGAGAAATACTACAAGACTTATTATTATTAATTAAATTGTTTGCAAAGCAATATCGCTAATCGCTAAGTCTATGACCATGATGTAACCGTTATCACCGCGGGGTATTAACAAAGATGAGATATTGCGATGCAGAACACGCGCGCGCGATTTAACTTATCGCTCGACTATTCACGACCGGAGTTCTTGATGACCGCCATCACGTCTGCCTACGATTTCATACAAGTGTTATTTTTTTGCAAATAAATCTTTGAGGATCGCTTCGTACATAATACGTAAGTATATAATCACTATTATGTAGTAGCTATCGAAAACAAAATCTGATAGATTTTGATTGCGTCTATAGAGTAATTATAAAATTTATGAGTTAGTAAAGTATTTAGGTAGAAGGATAGAAAAATAAAAAACTTTAATAAAAACGCTACTTCATTTAATAAATACTAATCACTTTTGTTATATCTAGTTTTTTTTATATATAAATAGTGAAAAAGTAATCAATTAACTTAGTAACATAACGAATTACATTCGTTTATATAATATGGATACGTTTTAGACAGATAATTGCAATTTTTTAAATACAATATTGCAGCCGATTCTGCTACCCGTTTCGATAGCGTAATGGCCAGCGTAGAAAATATTTATATTCATAATAATAAATATTTGTATACAAGAAGTATACAGCGTGCTTGTTACTGTTGGACAATAATAAAAAATATTAAATTTGTCGTCACGTTACCAAAAGTTATGTGTTTTCTATGCATGTGGCGTAAATATTTTTCGAGAAATAGACATAATTGATCACTGCTATTTATCACATGATATGAAAAATAATTTATCATGTGATAATCGTTTATTTGAATCACCGCTGTTTTTCATAGCATGAAAAATAATTTAAGCTATTATGTTGTGATTTCGTTTAGCCGTGTGTTTTTCTATAGTATTATAGAATAAATGCCTGTGATTTCATAGAGTTCATATGTCTGTTATATATTTACATTTTGGCAGAAGTTCATTGCGTTTTCCGTGCATACCTCTTTTTTGTATTTGTATAGGCCAAAAAGCAGGTTCAAAATGTTGCTTAGGTAGGAATCTTTCTTGTATTTAATACTAGTATAGTTCAAGATAAGCGTCGTATTTACTCTGTAGCTGGAAAGTAGTGCAACTATGGAATAATTATATATTTAAAATGAAGCGACTTTTCATTTAGCACGAAGTTAATAGCGGTGATGAAAAATTTCACAGTTATATAATTACATTAAAATAACTTTAATTTACATGCTTATTGTTAAATATCAAAATCTAAAATTACTTTAGAACAATATCTACACAGAAATCGGCAAGTGATTGTAAAATGTGGAGACTAAAGAAACAAGTCATTTTAATGCACAGTAGAACCTCGATAAGTTAAAACCCAAGGGAAACAGAAAATATTTTAAGTTATAGAGTTTTTAACTTATCAAGGCCTTATGTTACACTCGCACTTTCGCCGCACGTTTTCTTGAAAACCAAATCATACCGTTTCTCGTAGTTTTCTAACCAGCCATAGCTAGCTATAAAATCATAGATTTTCAGCGAATTGGCGAACTCTTCAGCTTTTTCTTTCACTTTGGGTCTGTAACACTGATGTTTTGGTTTGAACATTATTTGAACCTCGTAAATAAACATTGCTCCAAAACAGGGAAATCAGTAATTTTTCGTCTTTTACATAAAATACTTCCTCCAGATATACGATTCCTCAAGAGTTTAGCTTCTTTTTAAATTTTAAGTGATAATGTACTTTCGTGTATTCCAAACTGAGCCGCAACATATTTCTCTTTTAGTCCACTTTTCACCGCTTTTATCGCTCTTAATTTATCAGCATATGTTAGTGTTGTTAATTTTCGTTTTGAACTCATTTTACTTAGGTAACTTTTATCACACAGCACAGTTTCCTGGACAGTGATCAATATCATCATCCAAGTAAGCTGCTGTCCTAACCACCGCAAATACAGCTTTTACGGATTAAAAAACAACAGGTGATTGTATACTTATTGTTTGTGCTAACAATTTAACTAGTAAACACGTGCAATCAATAAATTTCGAGAAACTTATTGTTTTGTACATTCATTTGAAATGACTCATTCATAGACAGTTTATGTAACAGCTTCATTTCCCTCCCCTCCAAGCCCTTAACCTCCCTTTTTTACCATTCTTTGGCCCGCACCCCCCTTTCTTTCCTATTCTGTTTTCCCACCTTTAATCTCATTATACTTATATTTTTTTTTAAAATTTTTTTTTTCAATATTATAACTTTTATTTTGACCCTTTTTTTTTAAATTGTTTAATTTCTTTTTTAAAAATATTTACCATTTTTCTTTTTTTATTTATATTTTTTTTATTTTTTTTTTCTTTTTTTTTTTTTTAAAATTTCCCTTTTTTTTTATTTTTATTTTATCTGTAAATAAATTTAAATATTTATTTTTTTTTTATTTATTTTAATTCTATTTTACAGATTTAGGTGGATTAGAAGTTGGATACCTATCGTTTTTTTTTTTTTTCTTTTTTTTTTTTTTTTTTTTTTCCCCCGTTTTCCCCCCCGCCCGATTTCCATTTTTTCCCCCCCCTTTTCCCCCTTCCTATAATTTAAAAAATAAATTTTAAAAATTTAAAAAAATTTTTTAGAAAATTTTAAACAAATTACCTTTGGAAAAAAAATAAATTAAAAAAAGATTTTTTACCCCCTTTTTTTTCCCTTTTTTGCCATTTTAAAAAAAAAAAAAATTAAAATTTTTTTTTTTTTTCCTTTCCCCCCCGGAAACCCTTTAAATTTTAAAAAATTTCCCCCGAACCCCTTTTTCCAAAATTCCAACCCTTTTTTATTAAAAATTTAAAAAAATTAAAAAAATTTTCCCCCTTTTTCCCCCCCGTCATTACTCCTTTTTTTAAAACTTACCCATTCAAAAAAAAAATTAAATTTTTTTATTTATTTTTTTTTATTAAAATTTTATTTCCCCCTTAAATTAAAATTTTTTTTTTTTTTTTTGTATTTTTTAAAAAAAATTTTTTTAAAATAAAATTTTTTTTAAAGATTTTTTATTTTTTAAAATTTAAATTTAAAAATTTTTTTAAATTTTTTATTTTTAAAATTTTTTTAATTCCTTTTTAAAACATAAATTTTTTTTTTTTTAATTTAATTTACCAAAAAAAAATTTTTTTAAAAAAATTTAAATTTTTTAAAAAAATAAAAAAAATTCCAAAACCCCTTTTATTTTCCCCTTTTTTTTAATTAAAAAATTTTATAAACCTTTTTTTTTTCCAAAAAAAAAAAAAAAGAATTTTACCCCTTTTTAAATAAAAAGTCCCTATTTTTCGTTTCGGATAATATTTTTAATTATTTTATTTTTTTAAGGGAAAAAAGATAAGACCCTTCCACTTGCATGTGTAAGCGTGTATGCGTGCACGTGTGTGGAGGTGATATGTGTAATGTTGTCGCAGTGATGTAAGATTTTGTGTCACTGTATCGCGCGATGTAATATATGTCATCGAAACATTTCTTTAAGTAACTGAGAGCTAATACTGAGATTATTGGTTTAAGTTATCGAGGGTGCGTATATTAAGTAATAGAGGTTTTAGGCTCTGAAGGGAAGGTAACAGATTATTTTCTGAAGTTATAGAGATTTTTAACTTATCGAGGGTCTACTGTAGTTCTTACTTAGGTTTCAACTTACGCGCGTTAGAAAGAGATAAAAGTTTAAAGAGCATAAAATATGGTCCATAGAATAGATACAGTGTGTTTTAATATTATGTTCACTTTTAATTTAAGTTATTTAGATAGAAAAAAAAATTTTTCGACTTTAAATATTTCATTTAACAAGTATTACCTAACAAATACACTACACGGGATTCTATTATATGTTATACATACACAAGCACGCTGTACACACACGCGTATATTAAGAATATTTAACCCTTTTAAGGGAAGTTATATATATACATACATATATAAGATATAACCTACGTGAGATAACACTTTCAGGAACTTAATCTCAATGAAAATTATTAATTGATATGACATGTACGTGAAAACTTATGAGAGATATATTAATTTCACATTCCTTTTATATATATACTAGCGGGCCCGTCAGACGTTGTCCCGCCCTGATTATGCAAAAATCCTTAACAAATTATACACTAAAACGTCCCTCATGAGTCACCCTATCCACTGGTGAAAACCGCATGAAAATCCGTTCGGTAGTTTTTGAGTTTATCGCGAACAGACAGACAGACAGACGCGGTAGGGGACTTTGTTTTATACTATGTAATGATATTAGACGCCATCCAAGTGACTATATCGGTATGTTAATACTCTTAGGCAAAGTGGTCTGGGTATTAATTTAAACGAAAATTAGAGAAAACACTACCCCACTGTCGTCTCATTTTCCCCCGGAGTCTAAACCAGAATCCCCCTAAAATTCGAGTTTTAAGGTTTACCCCGTAAGTCCCCTGGTTGGTTTCCATAAAGACCACTAAACATTTTATTCCCCTAAATTTCCCCTGAAACCACTATTTTATGGAGGAAATCCTCTGTTCTGGCTATAGTTTTAAAACACCATGGTTTGATTTTTGAATTCGCTTCAACAACCAGCTTCTATAACATTACTGATTAACGTAACATGTGGTAATTTCTCAAATAGGACCGAACATTACGTTTCCATTCAAATATCCAACAGCTTCTCTAGAAATAAGCCGTCGTGTCCATTAATTACTATTTCATTTGGACACTAAAATAAAATATGTAAAAAAGCGATCATCTACAAGTTCATTTATGACTTCATTAATTTTCTTTAATCTGTATAGTGTTTTCTGGATAGCTCAACATGGTTTCCCTGGGTTTTAGTGACAAGGGACAATAAAGACATCATCCCCTGTGACTTCTTCCATAATGCGCCCTATATTCTATAATAAAATATACAAAATCATAGCCATGGACAAGTTCATTCTATTTTATTCTTTTCTTTAATCAAGTCGAGTATCTCCTGGATAGCTTGAAGTGGTTCGCCAGGGTTTTGGCAGAGATTACAAAGGCATCATCCCCTTTAACTTCTACTGTGCAACCTATATTCTATAATAAAATATACAAAAAACATGGCCCTAGACAAGTCCGTCTTCTATTTTAAAATTGTCTTTTATCAGTCGAGTATATTGTGGATAGCTTAAAATGATTTTCCCGGATTTTGGCTGAGATTACGAAGGCATCATCCCCTGTGACTTCTTCCAATACGCAACCTATATTTTTTTAATAAAATATACAAAAACAAAGTCATGGACAAATACGTCTACGATTTTATAATTTACTTTAATCAGTCGAGTGTTTTCTGGAAAGCATTACGTTATTCCATCGGTTTTTCGGTTGCGAGAAATTACGAAGGCATCATCCCCTGCGACCTCTTCCACTGGGCACCCTGTCTCCTGTTGTGGTTTGCACGTGAGGACTTGTGTTTCTCTTTTTTATCCCTGTTCGCAAGCACCTCCTTCTCTTGGCCCTGTCCCCGTGGTTTACCTGTCACATCCTGGTTCCTGACGAAACAGAATCTCGGTTAAGTTCTAACGCGACAAATAGGCCAACAGATTGTCCACCTGCCGTGTCGTCTCAAATACTATTATGATATTCTAGGAAACCATGTATTATTGACTTTTAAAATATGTATAAACAACAAAACCCTACAATGTCCGTGTTAGAGAGTGCACCACATTAAAAATACTGAACGAACTTGAATGTAGCGATCGCGTGGGTAAAAAAATGGTCCAGATGAAGGATCTATGCTACCTATCAATTACTCTCTTTCAATATAAAAGATAGCCCAATTGTAGTTAATATTCACTGGGACCACCACGTCAGCCTATCATGTTTTGGCGATTGCAAGCGCCTAGTAAATTCTAGTCTTTATTTCTCCCCCTATTATCGTGAAACTATTAAGAGAATATAATGGTTCACAACATTTGTAACATCAAACCAATTTTTTTAAAACTGACATTCGAAAAGTTTCTGCCTTTTACTAAATGATTGTAGACTTTAGCTAATTTTCTATATCCACACTTGATAACCTCATTTAAAGTGGAAATGCCAAGCAATATGCGTGTTCCAGTTAACTTACTTACATTCTGATGAAACACCAATTTCCTTATAATGTCATCATCAGCCTGTAAGAGACACACTGCAGGACCATAGGCCTATTCGCGAAGGAAGGTATGCACATAATCACTTCCCCAACCCACGACGTATTGGCGATTTCAAACTCTGAGAAATCCACAGTTCTATGTTTTCCTACATACGTTAGTACTACATCAACACTTCTCAGGTTCAGGTTTCCTCAGGTTGTTTTCCTTCACCGTCAGCCGATACTGTTACTAATTTAAATTAGTAAATGTACGCGAATTCCCAAAACAATTGTTGGTACATGCCGAGGTTCCAACCTGGGGACATCGGACTCATATTACATCGGTCAAACCACTAGGCCACCAACTTACAATGTGCTATTAGTATATATCTTAATCAGTTTGACACATTAGTCAACTATCCATGATTCCCAGCTTAACATTGTAACCATTTTAATTGTAATCAATTAAATAAAAAACCCTGTACAAAATACCAAGCTTCACACTAAAATATGATCTCTCCTGAAGACACTCAATTGAGAGATTTTAATTTTATCTCTTGTAAAATGTACAGCACACAGAAAGCCCGTAAAATTTTTCTCTGTTCAAAAAAACTCACCTTTACACCATACTATATACTATAACACACCTCTTCCAAAAATAGAGCATCAGCTCGTTCTAACACAACAAATTTTCTCGAATATTCCCAATATCTATACTAATAAATAAATATATTAAATAAATTAATATTAGAACTGACTGTGTTATAAATATCTCATAGATGGCGCCACGCCAATAATTTATCATAATTTTAATTCAGCATTACTATTACAATAATCACTAAGCCCCAGCAACGCGTGGCCGGGTCAGCTAATAATTTTATATAATTTTGAATGTGATTGCTTACTTTGCAGGTGGTGGAGGTCTATGACCCTTTCCTCTTTTGGCTTGGAAGTTAGCCTCTCTTCGCGCGCGCATTTGCTCTGGATTCACACAGAAGTCCATTCTGTTCCTGCTGTTTGAGCCTTTCTCTTCTTCTTTATGATCCGATTCTTCTTCTGACTCCTCCTGCTTGAAAAAATATATATAATTCTCACGTAAAATTTTCACAGGCTTTATTACCTATCTTGTTAACATTAGAAAAATTATATATCTTTATATAGATATTTTGAAGATCATACATGAGCCTAATGCTTCTTATATAAATATCGCAAGAAAACGAAATTTACCAGGTTATAACACACTTTGAATAAAACATCTAGAAATTTCAAAATAATCATATGATAGTGAATATGTTTATTTGGGTATAATGACTCTCCGCAGGTTCAATATAGTTTACATAATAATAGTGTTCAAGCCAATATTAGAGAATGCTGGTTGTACTCTAAGCACATAAACCTTTTACAGGCCCAGATCTTCCAAATAATACTGAGAAAAAGTGCGCGGACAACTCACTACACATGCTAGAACTGAATTGTTTGAAAACGTACACTTTTTTTTTATCTTTTTCTATTATTCTCCTCGTTTTTTTTGCTTGATTTCATGTGTGCATTTGCTTGATTTATTCTATCTCTCTTTAGTTCTAACATTGTTTTAAGTTTTATTCTCCCTGACCGAGTGTTTGTTACCTGTCGGTGTTACTCCCGGTGTACTGTGGTTGTATCAGTCAAAATTACTACCAATTTAGATGATACTATTAATGGAAAGATTAGAATTAGTTGAAGCAAATTTAAATATTTTTTGGTGTTTGGGCAAAAGTTAGTGTTATGTATTAGGTCTTTACCTATGAAATTGCCATTTTGTATGATAAATTTAAACGATTTTTTTTCATGTATTTTTTATTTGTATTAATCGAAGTAATCACCCATGCAATCAATACACCTTTGCCAACGCAGTGGCAGTTTATTGATGCCCTTCTTAAAGAAATCAGCTGGACGGGAGGCAACAAATTCTTCAAAGGCATTTTGTACTGCCTCTCGGGTATTGAATTTTTTTCCCGCCAAGGAGTTATCCAAATTCTGGAAAAAGTAGTAATCTGTAGGCGCAAGGTCTGGTGAGTAGGGCGGATGACGGAGAACTTCCAACCCCAGTTCTTGCAACTTGGAGACCGTCTGCTGTGCAGTATGAGGTCGCGCGTTGTCGTGCAGGAGCAGCGGAGACGAGCGATTGACCAATGCTGGTTGGAGATGTGCCAGCTTCTCCATCATTGTGTTCAGTTCTTCACAGTACACATCTGCAGTAATGCTCACCCCGTTTGGTAAGAAGCTGTGATGAATCACACCGGCGCTAGACCACCAAACAGTGACCATCACTTTTAGGGGTAAGTTTTCGTTTAGGGCATTGTTTAGATGCTGAACCAGGATCCTACCAACTTGCTGAGCGCTTGCGGTTATCAAACAGAATCCATTTTTCATCGCAGGTAACAATGCGGTTCAAAATTCCTTCATTTGTGTGTCTGTTGAGTAGTGCAAGGCACGTCTCGACGCGTACTTCGCGCTGGCGATCATTGAGTTCGTGGGGCACCCATTTGTCAAGCTATTTTACCTTGCCAATTTGACGCAAATGGACCAATACTGTTTTGACGCTAACGTCGAAAGCTGCGTCTAATTCAGCCGTAGATTGTGTACCATCAGCTTCCACAATCGCCTTTAATTCGTCATTGTCGACCAAAGTCTTCGGACGACCGTGAGGTTCATTTTTCAGGTCGAAATTCCCAGAACGGAAGCGAGCAAACTAATAACAGGTGGTGCGTTGTTTTGTAGTGTTAGCTCCGTAAACGTCGTTGATGTTGCGTGCCGCTTGTGCCGTGTTGCTGCCACGACGGTACTCATATTCCATAATTACTCGAATTTTTAACGTATCCATGATGACAAAAAAGATTGAAATGCGATGAAAATGTAACACTAATCAATAAAAAAATGACTACTTTTGGAAAAAGAATTCCATGTTTTTAAAATAAAATTAATTTGAAATTAGAATTCTTAGCCAAACAAAAATTATTTTGATTTGAAATGGCCAGTACTGCAGAACGGCAATTTCATAGGTAAAGACCTATTATATTACGCAGTCTATAGCCGGTGTTACACCCGGTGAATTTAAGTTGTATCAGTCAAAACGACTACTAATTTCGATGATACTGTTGATGGAAAGTCTTGAGGTATTTGGGGCAAGTGAAATGTTTTTGAGTGTTTGGGCAAAAGTTAGTGTTATATATTTTAAAGAGTCTATAGCCGGTGTTACACTCGGTGTATGGTAGTGGTATCAATCAAAACGACTACCAATTTAGATAATACTGTTAATGGAAAGGCTAGAGTTAGTTTGAGGAAATTAAAGTTTTTTGGGTGTTTTTTTACCTGTGGCAATGCGCGTACATTCGACCGTAAAGCGATAGGTGTGACGAACGGTCGCCGTTGCGCGTCACCCTCCCCTTCCGAGTCAGGCGCCGGCACTACACCGTCCGAATCATACGTATCATCGTACTCATCCGAATACATACCATCTTCTACATCACAAACCATACTGAAAGGGAATCGTTCTTCAAATTAGAATTACCCTTAGACAAGTGCATGTAGGAGTTTTTGGCGGGATCATAGTCTGTTATGCAGTGGATTTTATATTTTATTCATAATCTTGTGTTATTTGGCTCTATATATTTTTATTATTGGTGGCATTTTACGTAATATAGTTTGGTTATTGTGCACAAGTGAAGTGGATGGCAAATAATACCACGGAGCATGAACTATGACAAGCCACAAAAACTCTATGCAAAGTACTAACAAGGGAGGCCAGGCCCTTGTTAAGACAATGAAATTACAGCAAGAAATTTATAATATCATTTATCTACTTGACAATGGTAGTAATAATCTACTAGAAGATTGGTTGCCAAAAATAAAATAAAGAAAGAATACTTCGTTGATAGTATGTTGGGTCGTCCTGTAGGTCCGAATTCCTCAAAGTCGGAGCTTTCGGTGAAGGAAAATATCGTGTTAAAACCAAAGTATGTTGGTAGGGCTTTTCTTAAGTCCGCCTGGCTCACTTCCATTCTCAAGTTAAACATCTGTCGCCAAGCAGCTGGTAGTGTGTTCCGGCACACGCACTTGAGAACCAACTCCTGTAGGTTTAGTGTATTTACCATCGTAGACCATATCATCATTCAGTATCAAATGAGATTGTGGTCAACGCCAAAAATTTATAAATAATTTACAACGTATCTGTCGGATATCTTCGGTTTACTTTTTTATTAATAAGCATTCTCACACAATATCCCATATATTCTATGTATCAATCTATATATGAATATCATTTTTTCACACATAAAACTATGTTGCTAAATAGCCGTGAGACAATATTACGAATTTGACGTAAGAGTGTGGCCCAGACTAGTCGTAAAAACTGTAACTGTTGTATTAGAAACTAAATGTAAGATTGTTATGAACTTCTCGTTTGACTGTATCAGAGACAAATTGTGAGACTATAATAAATAAAACGTGAGATTGTATCAAAAACTTGTTGTGAGACTGTCTTACAAACTAGTTGTGAGGCTGCGTCAAAAACTAACAGTGGGACTGTTTTACATACCATAAGTGAGACTGCATCACAAACTAATCGTGACACTCCGTCAATAATTAACCGTGGGACAAACCAGATGGGAGACTACATAACAAACTATTTCCGAGACTGTGTCAAAGACTACATAACAAACTATTTCCGAGACTGTGTCAAAGACTAACCGTGGGAAAGTATTACAGATTAGACACTTGATTATGTCACAGATTAGTTGTAAGACGACGTCATAGATGAACCGTGGGAATGCTTAACAAATTAGACACAAGGCTATATCACAAATTAGAGGCAAGTGTATATTACGTACTAGTTGTGAGACCGCGTCACTGACGAATTGTGGGACTGTTTTAGCTAGATTGAAAGAAGTTTAATGTTAATAGAATCGTAGTGCGCGCGAGTGTACGTTTGTTGATATACTCGTATATTTATAAAGTGTGACAGAATGATGGTGTTCTATGTGTTTTGAATTTTGTATTCTTTCCTAGACATATGTACGACACTTACTTGTATTTACTGTATATATCAGCCATCTGTTTGACTTCAGTCTTATCATTCATCATCTGTCCCAGATCTCGGTATTTCGATTTCTTTTTGCCAACGTGTATTCGCTTCAGATCGACGTCATCTCGCGTCATTATATCGAATTCATCACCGTCGAATACGTTTAATCTCTCGATACCGGTTTCTAAGAACTTACTGTCTAGGGGATCTTCGGGGATTATTGGTAACGTTTGGTCTAGTGCTGTGGAAAGGTAAATTTTTGTATCGAGTTACTTAACAAGGTCGCTCTGAACATAATTATACTTAGTGGTTTTTAAGGTGGTAGAGATGAGTACATTTTTTTTAATGTGGGAAGAAATCCCACATTGGACACCTGGGGAGCGGTGAGGTGTGGGACTGCTACCGACTAAAAAAAACTCACGAGATACTATCTTTCGCGCTATTGGAGTGTCCCATGTCTAGCTGCCTATCCATCTACCGAACTAAATACAATGTAAGATCAGGTCCCCAGCCACTCCCCTCTTGGTCCGGTTTGGCAGGCAAGGAGTCGCCTCCTCCAACCGCCACCTACTATTGATCTTTTAACAAGGTTGTCTCCACACCTATAATTTTTTAATGTGACCTTCTCCCACGTTAGCTATTTAAGGTAATTTCGTTCCTCCCAACTGGACCGACTTGTAACCACCGTATATATGGTGACAACTACGTAAATATGGTTGTGTTTTAGTTTGTCAAGTTTCGGGACCAGCCAAAGTATATTCTGTCAAGAGGCTTGCAGGCCAAATCGAAGATTTCCCGGTACTCAGTGTTGTTTTTGGATTGTACTCTCCTTACCATGGGGTATAATGACATCACTTTATTCTGATATTATAAAAAATTGAGAAAAAAATGAGCCCTTCATCGACTTCAAAAAGCCGTTTATAAACCGATTTCGACAGTTCTTTTTTTATTGGAAAGGAGATAGATATCATCAAGTGGATTCCGTCTTTAGCATTTAACATTATACATAGCAATTTGAATTTTGGAGATACACCTGGGAAAACTTACAAATGGAATAGAAAATGGACATATTAATATATCAATATATATATATTATATTGATAAATTAATCCAAGACTAGACGTTGTAGTATTTTTTTATTATTATTAAAATGTTAAACTTGATAAAATTGCTACTTACCTCTAAGCGGCTCCGCTAAATTATCTTCTAATATGCTGTTGATAACTCTCTCACTATTAAAACCGTAATGTTTCAAACATTTTAATATAAAACCATCGCCTAGATGCGGTAATATGTCTTTTACTTCGCTGATGAGTGACTCCTCTTTTATATTATCTGGTATCGCATTGTCTATGGATGGACCGGGAGTTTCGTCTGTGGTTGCGATATGACCGTTTGTTATTGTCTCTGGTTCACTCTTTAATTCCGGTACCGGCTCATCTAAATTCGAGTATATCGCTTGGAGTATAAAATCTGTCTTTACGTTGTCACTGGTAAAATACTAAAGAATATTATTTATAGAATCTTGTTAGTTAGATTTAACAAGTCGACCTACTTAATAATTTGTAGGAATTAGTGGGACGCTGCTGTGCTTTCAGAGTATGTTGGTAAATGACAATAGAAAACATAAGCAAATTTAACTTTTAACGTACATTACGTTTCGTAATGTACAATGTTAAGCCGTACTTTGGTATACAGGCTGAATGTTTAGACAGTAGCAATATTTATGGAGGATACTCAGCACTCGATTCTCGTTCTAAATCCATAAAAAAAATTGGTGCTTAATATTTGATTTAACTATCTAGAAAAATACAAAAAATTATACGCAATCATCTACGCTACTATGTACAAGCACAATGTAATTACAGTCGGGTGAAGTGAAAGTGAACGTGGGGACGGTATGAACAAAACGAAAGGGTTTATTGTCCGTTTTATTATCGAAGGTTATTAACTCCAGGTCGCCCCTTGCAGCTTTCTGCACCGGTCATTGTATCTAGGTTTATTACGTTTGTGTTTATACCTTTGAAAGTCTCAGAACAAACTTTAATTTAGGTTCTCTTTGTTGTTTATTAGTATTTGTTTTATTATTATTATTTTATATGTTAAATGTGATCATAAACTATCACCTCTTAGAATATTGTAAGGGACTAACCTAACACATGGTATAATAGATTGAGTATCCTTATACGTCATTGAAGCATCCCGAAACGAGATTTAAAATCATTGTCAGTTTAATATAGTTAGTTCACTTGATTTGAAGTACTTTTTTTTATCACAATAAGCTGACACAGAACATCAATCAAATACATGTTATTATCTCTATTTCTATAAACATTTATCAGAATACTATAATTAAGTAAAAAAAAATGGTATAATAAGTGTTTATTTTAGCATATTATGCAAAGGATACATGTCTGGGTATGCCTGCTTTAGCATCTCTAGATCTTCGTTAACAGGATAACACAGATGGTAGTCTTTGATCAGGAGTCTCTCTGAGAGTCCATCCATCATCACGGCGAGGTAATCTTCAACATGGTTCGCTATACTACCCCTGAAGAATGAAGGAAAATAGGTAAACGAACCAGTTATTCGTTATTCGTATATCACAGAGTCCTAACCACAATATTGATAAAAACAGCGCGTGCGACCAATGGTATGATATTTATAAATAAAAAGGTGTGGATACGTTACCCACATGATGTTTTGACAAAACAGATGGCACGATAACGCACACATACGTAAAGTAATATTGTAACGCACCAGTCTTAGATATAATGTGGAAGTAAGATGGCATATTCTCAATATCGGTGGTGAAAAAGAAATAGTCATATGTTGCTTAGATACGGGCGGATTGACGAGGCAGCAGTCAAAAATAAGCTAGTTAGCCAAGTTTTAACAAGGCGCTGTCGAAGCGCTTATGACGTATCTACAACTTTTTAGTTATAATATCACTGCGTGCAATTCACTATTTATGCTTCATAAGTAACACACTTTCTTTTTTCCTTTATTTCTGGCAATCAATCTTCCAGATTATTACTGTCATTGTAGAGTAGGTAATAATGTTACAAATGTCTTGTGACCATTTCAATATTCTAACAAGATGATAGGTCCCTTGTTAGAAATTTCCATGGAGTTTTTGAACCATCCCCCAATCCATGCGCCGTGGTATTATTTCCAATCCACTTCCCTTGTGCACAATAACCGAACTATATTACGTATAACATCACCAATATTACAAAATATAGAGTTAAAAAACACAAGGTTATGAATATAATATAAAATCCACTACGTGACAGACCAAGATTCCGCTAAAAACAAGTAACACACTTTATCTTTTTTTTTTCAGTACGAAACGAAAACTACACCCTTACTTTTTAAGAAATAACCAAGACTTTTTTTAGATCATCGAGGAGGGTGGAATCATGTCAATCGGGGGCAGCTAATTTTTGAAATCTCCACTTGGCGGACTTGTATTTTTTTGTACGTCGATTGTTTTTTAACAATTTTTTTTATTAATTAAACTTGAATAATTAACTGATAAAATCCCAATGATAAAATCGTTACCGTTTCTTTGTTTACAGAGTTTTAAGAAATATCTAAAGTTTGGTCCTCTAGAATACCCCCTTAACTCACTAATTTATCTCTAAGTATTATAGTGGATGTTACTTTGCTCTACCATTTGGAATAGATTGGCCGTTACCACGTTTCATTGCAACAAAAAACAAAACAAAATAACGTTTGATTTTATTTGTCCAAGGTGTACCCTCTTACTAGTTTGAGATGTAACTTTTTCAGGTACACCTCGGATAAATAAAATCAAACGTTTTTTGTTTCAGTGAGACGCGGCAGCGGCCAATCTATTCCAGACGAAAGTGCAAAGTAACGTCCACTATAATATTTAATTATGGATTTCCGCAAAGTAACGCCTTCTTCAATCAAACAATGTAACCTCTGTCTTTTTAGATTATAGTTCTTACTCTTTCTTTCACTCTGTCCTTCTCCCGTCAGAAGCGTTGCGATAATAAATATTAGTAAAAATAACCTTTACTTGTAACTTTACTCCTATCGTACGTAAAGCAATTTCATTTCAAGAAATGGCTTTTTTATATTATAGGAGGCAAACGAACAGACGGGTCACCTGATGGTAAGTGATCACCGCCGTCCATAGACACTAGCAACACTAGGGGAGTCGCAAGTGCGTTACCAGCTTGTGTTTGGGGGGAGGGCGGAGTGGCGGAAGGGGGAGAGGGAGGGGGAAGGGGAAGGGGGAGGGGGCAGGAGGAGATGGGCCTCCGGCGTTCTCACTGACCGAACGAAACAATGCAAGCACTGTTACTTCACGTGGGTGTTTCTGTGTGTGGGGTGGTAGCACCGCGGGCGTGCCGACCAATTCATGCTGAAACCAGTAGTAGCTTCAGCGTGGCTCCACTACCTCTACCACCTTCACTCGACATACTATCAGCTAATATATTATAACTTTATAAAGTAATAATAAAAACAAATAGACATTGTGGGACGTTCGGTAAATATTAAACATCAAAAATAATAATTATTATTTCAATTAATTAATAATATTACTATAATTATTTATAGTATTTAAATTAACAATAATAATCGTCAATTTACTGCGTTTTTAAAATGTCACCTCGGCTAATTAGTTTTACAATCAAACGAACCGTAAGTCGTGGGATCTTTTTACCCATTTTCGAAGTATTAAAATAATGACGATAAAAACAAATTTGCCAATAACAAATATTTAAAACATATATAGTTCAAAGTGTAGTTTAGAGAATTAACGGTAGATGGCGTTAAAGAATAATATGAGATATTTTCTAATTTGACTTTACCCCCAAAACGCCTAATAAATGTCTCAAATCAAAGATCAAGTAGGAACTTTGTGATATATGCAGATGGCTATCACGCGTCCTCAAAGCACTTATCATCATACCCATCATAGCGGATTTGTTCAGTGTTGGAAAAAAAATAAAAAGCAATAATAAAGTAGATGAATCAAACTTACTCGCTACTCAGTATAGCATTTTTGTAAATCGCTAGTATCTCTTTAAATATATCTATGCATTCGACTCTTGCACAGTCTATGTACCCTTCCACCTCGGTGTAAGTGACGCTTGTGTTGTCTCCCACCTCTTCTAAGCGCTCGTAAAGCTGTGGTATGCCGTGCTCGTATAACTGGACTATACTGCAAAAATAAACTAGTGTTATAAACAAAGATAGACAGACGGATATACCTGTTTTAATGGCACACTAATGTATATATTGTTAGGATATTTTAGATTATTACTACTATTGCGAAGAATTAATAATAATACAAGTATCTTATAATAATTTCATTATTATAACAAGATGGTGGCCGTCTTGTTAGAATTTTCCTGGGAGTTTTTCCGGTACCTAGAATTCATGCTCCATGCTATTATGTCCCATCCTCTTTACTTGCGCATAATAACCGAACTATATTACATATAACATCATCTATATTACAAAACTAGTCTCTGCCCGCGACTTCGTCCGCGTAGTAATAGTTACTACTCTGGGCTAACGCTGACACACAGCAGAAGCTCTCAAAAAGAAAAAAACATCTCGATTTTGAAACATTTTTCATCTGTGCTCCGCTCCTATTAGCCTTAGCGTAATGATATATAGCCTATAACCATTCTCGGTGAATGAGCTATATAACACTGAAAGAATTCTTCAAATCGGACCAGTAGTTCCTGAGATTACCCCTTACAACGCCACAACGTCACAAACTCACAAACTTTACCTCTTTATAATATTCGTATAGATATAGAGTCAAAAAACACAATATTATGAATAAAATATAAAATCCACTACATGGCAGACTAAGATCCCGCCAAAAATTCAGAATATTATTTACTAGACTAATTTTAATATTTTAAATTATAATCTAATGAATCAATCATCGTCATCCTCATCATCAGCCAGTAAGAGACCACTGCAGTGCTATAGCCCTCTTCCCGAAGGAAGGTGTAGGCATAATCACCACTCCAGCCCACGACGTATTGGCGATTTCAAACTCTGAGAAATCCACAGTAGTACTACATACAAGAACATTTCTCAGGTTCAGGTTTCCTCACGATGTTTTCCTTCACCGTTAGCCGATACTGTTACTAATGTAAATTAGTAAATGTACGCGAATTCCGAAAAATTCGTTGGTACATGCCGGGGTTCGAACCTGCGGACATCGAAATGATATTCCACCGGTTAAACGACTACACTACCACGACTTTAACGACATAGGCATTTACATTTACGCACTTCTCTACAATTGGTTCTCATCTGGTGGCAACACACTCCCCGTACATACTATTACTTATTTCTTGCATAGATTCCTTTCAGATGTACAATTTCTATGAAAATTACTCTGCTCCCATGATCAGTAGAGTGATGTTAGACAACAATTTTACTATTTTTAATAAATGAAATATAAAATACAAAAATATGTTTTCAAATTAATATGATTAAAAATTTACATCCAGTCGTCTATTTCATTAAGAATTGCAATATCTTAATATTCAATACGTATAGGAGTTTGATTGATGTGCAGAAAACTCAACGTTAATTTAAAAAACTGTGTATCTAGATAACACGCGGTAGAAGTGAAAACCTTTAAAAAAAACAGAGAAGAGTATATGTCTCACTGTTCTCCAATACTCATTGTTTACTTGCATTTTAATATTGCTATGTTTGTCCACTAAAATCAGAAATAAGAAAGGGAAAATGGATACTCATAAAATTTTCCAGAACAGACAGACTTATAGATACAATGGGAATTCCCCTAGTATAGACACCACACATTACTGACGCGTTCAGATATCAACTTATAAGAAATTAAAATGAAATTAACGATTATCTTGGAATTTAGAAGCTCCATCCACTCTTTAAGTTATTTTAAAAATAATTAAAATTTCTTTTAAATTTAAGTTTCTCCTTCGCCCCTCTAGACCCGGTACCTGTTGCAAGTAATATATTTATCACTACTTTTTTGTATAAAAACTGTCAATGCATTTCAAACGGAAATAGGGACATAATGTTAGACAAATAATTAAGGAAAATTGTTTTATATATATGTACTGAGTATTATAATAATATGATCGCATATAAAATATACTAGGTTCTGCCCACAACATCGTTCGCGTGGAATAGTTATGGAATAATTACCGTTTATTGTAGTACCGAAGCTCTCAAAGGGCAAAACACCCCATTTTGAAACATTCTTCATTAGTGCTACGTTTGGTCCTACCTTGATAATATATTATTATGATGATGATAGTAATGAGACATTGGCCTATAGTCTTCCTCAATAAATGAGCTATCTAACACTGAAATATTTTTTTCAAATCGGATAAGAAGTTCCTGAGATTAGCATGTTCAAGCAACTCTTCAGCTTTATAATATTAGTGAGTAATTAGTAATTATACCAGGTGAAAGGTTAAACGCTCGCAATATTCTAGGATATGACACTTCATGGTCACATTTAACATATAAAATAATAATATCAAAACAAATACTAATAAACAACCAAGAAAACCTAAGTTAAATTTTGTTCTAACTTCTAACTACTTTCAAAAATATAAACACAATCTTAATAAACCTAGGTGCAATGACCGGTGCCGAAAGTTACAATGGGCGACCCGGAGTTAATAAATTTCAATAATAAAACGGACAATAAACCCTTTTGTTTTGTTCCTAACGTTCCCAAGTTCACTTTCAAGTGAAAGTGAAATCACTCCACGGTCAATGACACTGTACACAGAAGCTTAGAGGATTGTGTATAATTTTTGTATTTTTCTAGATAATTAGGTCAAATATTAAGTACCTATTTTTTTATTAATTTAGAACAAGAATAGAGTGCATAGTATCCTCCATAAATATTGCTACTGTCTAAACATTCAGCCTGTAGACGTATAGATTTTACATTAGGAATTTTGTCATTGTACAGTTGTAGGTAGAAAAGCATATAGTGTTACCTTAAAATAAAATTAGTTCTTCTAAAAGCCTTCACACTTTCTGGATGTACTTCAATGAATATTCTTAAGGTCATGACCGTATCCAGGAGATGCATGACTAGGTCTTTGAGGACATCGAAGGTGATCTTATCTTGCTTCTTACTTGTGGAAGGTCGTCGGATTTCACTGAACCCCTTGAACGTTTCTGGAAGGTTCGGCGGTGCTTCGCTATCGTAGTCGCTGTTCACTTGGAGTATTATGAATTTTAGAGCCTGTTGAGAAATTTTTATTATGAAAAACACATACAGTATATTTTACATTTATTAACCCACAAGGTGACATGGGCCTATGTAGTGGGTAATTTTTAAAATACCTTTTTTGTAAGTGAAACTTTTTAGCATGTTAGGAAAAGATGTTCCTTACGAGTTAAACGTAACACAGGTAGGTATGTGTTTGTGTATATGTGTAAGTATGTATGTGTCTGTCTGGATCTAGTAGTACACTAAAATAAGTAAATGTATATTCAAGTATTTATACTACGGGACTTCGTATAGTATATAGTTTATAAGCATTCTAATATATATTATATAATTTAATACATATAAGCTAAAGAAGTTTCACTTCCTCCGCGTGTATACATTGGTACACATAATGTTTTTTTTTATCTAAATATAGTGTATAAAATTAGTGTTTATTTTAAATAAGCAAATTTGTTGGTTTTCAGGCATATCAATTTTTTTTTAAGTTGTAAAGTAGACTAATGCGTAATACACAGTAAAATAGTAATCAGATTTAATCAAATCATTAGCTAAAATGAGGTATTTTTATGAAACTCTCTGATACCTTTACTGATGGCACTGATACTGATACTATATGAAATGATGAGACAATGTGACTGATATTATTAAAAATAGGACAAGTACCTCGTTAACAAATGATATAGCTGCCGCCGTATCATTTTCATATTGCGGCTGCAACTTGAACACACTCTCTAACACACGACCAACATGACGTCCATTGTCCACTCCATATGTTAAGCAAATGTCCCACATGATTGGTATTGTGAATACGAAATTATTATACAGTATATCACCCATATATTCTTTTGTCATCCACTTTGTCTGAAAAAATATATCAAAAAGGAATTGTAAAATAAGTGAGGCTTCATCGGTCTCCTAATAAGTATTTATAAAACATCTACATTGATGTTTATTGAAACACATTTAAATCAATAAAGTAATAATACATTTATATCGTTTTTTTTATGTCATAGCAGACATACGAACAGGTGGGTCACCTGATGTTAAGTGATCACCACCGTCCATAGACACTAACAACACCAGGGGAGTCGAAAGTGCGTTGCTAGCCTGTATTTGGGTGAAAGGGAGGGAGGGAGAGAGGAGAGGGGAGGTGGGCCTCTGGCGCTCTCACTGACCTAACGAAATTTTTTTTTTCCGAACTGGGAAAACTGACCTAACGAAACGCAATAACGCAAGCACTGTTACTTCACGTCAGTTTTCTATGAGAGGGTGGTAGTACCGAGCCCACCCATTCGTGCTGAAACCAATAATAGTTTCAGCGTGGCTCTACAACAACCTACACTAGTAATTAATGAAATTAATTTCATGTTTCAATTTCATGTTTACAAATCAAATTACTTTAGATTTTACAAATGATGAAACATAAAGATCCTAGGATCAAATCCTACTTCGATTAATAATGTACAATTTTAAATTATCTTAGCATAATGCATAAGCATAGCAATCTAGATTACGTTGATAAATGTAACGATTATGAAAAATAGCAAACATTTACAACATGTACTGTTAAAAATGCAGAACCATGAATGAGTCCATCGATGGCTCTTAAAACAAATCTGATAATAATATGCATGTACGCTGTAAAGGCCTTGCGAGGCCAATAGTGAAGTCCGTTTGAAAAAAATAACAAATTTCTCAATAAATAGTATGAATGTAATTACAGTTTGAATGTAATGTAGTAAAAATGTTAATTGAAGGTGGAAAAGATTTGGTTTTCAGATTTTCACTAATAAATACCTAATGATAAGGCAGACAAACCAAGTAATTATCTTATTAAAACTCTATATTGTTTCGGTACAATATGAATGTCCTTATAAACAAAGTAACAAATGCCTGTGATTCTGTCTGAGTTAAATTATAAAATATATTTTATTAATTACCAAATAAAGTGTAGCACCCGGCTTATTGATGAAGTACGGTAAATTGGATATAATGAAAATATTCATAAAAAAAAATTATATGTGCCAGTCTTTATAGTCATGAGTTTTTTAAGGTTAGTTGATCTTAGAAATTTATTAAAATTGTACAATAATAAACAATACGTCTTATCTACTAGTGGTAATTTTTTGGACATCTTTTCCATTTTGATTTCACCTCATTTTAAGCTATTTATTAATATAGCAACTACTTCATCTTATTAGGTGGAGAATAAAGAAGGGTATTTATTACCTCTT
Source organism: Antheraea yamamai (assembly GCA_036509395.1). NCBI lineage: Eukaryota > Metazoa > Arthropoda > Insecta > Lepidoptera > Saturniidae > Antheraea > Antheraea yamamai. The sequence continues at coordinate 2,456,536 of AP028426.1, forward strand.
TATAATATTAGTGTAGATAAAAATATAATACATATAAATAAATGTATTATTCCAAGCATACGGGTACATAAATGCCATTGCCGATTGTCACAAAAAAATAATAATAAGTAATTAAAAACAGCGTAAACCATTATTAACCTAATGTGTAAATTAATTTGAAAGTATAACCTTCACCAGAAATTCATCTATTTCACAATTAAATCAAAATAGTTTTCAAGTAAATTACATACATTTTCAAATTATTTGACTTTTAAATTCAATACATACACACTGAGAACAGTTCTACAATTTTAGATAATAGTAAAAAATTACTTACACTGCTCTCCTTATTTGTGACTAACCTACTGAACACTATTAAAACAAGCCTTCTAATCTCTTCATATAGGTTTTGTACGTCTCTGCTTTCATGCGGTCGTAAATAAGGTGGGTTTGCTTCTTGTAAAAATGAAACTATGCTATCCATGCACTGAGGGTGATACAATACTGTGCTCCAAAATCTGTGAATTTAATAAAAAATACATACATTGTATCATGATATCGATGTAACTACCAATCTTACTAACAGGAAACAGAGTTTTTGATGGGATCTTGGGAATGTCATGTAATATAAAGTCCACACTTTATATTTTATTAGATTAAGTGTATTATATGTTATTCGGTGTATATTATGTAATATAGGTGGTGTTTTACCCAATATAGTTTGGATATTGTGCACAAGTGAAGTGGATCGGAAATAATACCACGAAGCATGGATTCTGACTTGCCACAAAAACTCCCTGGAAAGTTCTAACAAGACGGTCTCGTTTCTAACAAGAAACTTGTAATATCATTACCTACTCGACAATGGCAGTAATTATCACCTAGAAGAATGGTTGCCAAAAAAAATAAACAAGAAACATAGTATTTAGTTCATTTTTTATTTTTTATATCATAGGAGGCAAACGAACAAGTGGGTCACCTGATGTGACACTAGCAACACTAAGGAGTTGCAAGTGCGTTGCCAGCCTGTGTTTGGGGGAGGGGAGGGTGGGAGGGAAAGAAGGGAGGTGGACCTCCGGCGCTCTCACTGACCGAACGAAACGCAACAAAGCAAGCACTGTTACTTCACGTCGGTTTTCTATGAGAGGGTGGTACTACACCAGACGAGCCGACCCATTCCTGCTGAAACCAGTTATAGCTTCAGCGTGGCTCTACTACCTACAAAATATAAATATACCATATAAAGATATCATGTAACTTAAATCTAGTCTCCATTTCTAAGTACACAGAGATTAGTAACCTTCTAATATCATTAAAATGATCTAATTCAACTACTATTTACACACTTTCAGCAAAAAGACTGAAAAATTATAAAAAATAAAAGAAATACATATAGACTCCTTTTATTATGATTGAAAAAATATTAAAATAAGTTTGGATTTGAGAAGAATACATGGTAATATGATAGTCTACTCGATTGTTAAGGCACAGCAAGTGATACCAATAAATTCATTTTAGAACATATTCTTCAAAAATGTACTACCTTCATTTTGCCTTCATAATAAGACTATTTTTTACCTGTGATACTCCAAACTGAGTAACCACTTTAGATCTTGTTTATAAATTTCCATTTTAGTCTTCCATGCGTCTACTGCACCAAGAACCATTGAATTACCTGTTGGAGGTCTTTCATAAACTATGAGTGACCTTTTTTCTACCCAGTATGGATGCTGTAAAGTAATAAAATGTACTTCAAGGTATGTGTTTTATCTATACTAATATTATATAGCTGGAGGATTTGTTTGGTTAAACATGCTGCCCGAGGTACTACTGGTCCGATTACAAGCATTCTTTCAGTGTTAGATAAGTCATTGATCAAGGAAGGCTATAGGCTATATATCATCACGCTAATACCAATAGGTACAGAGCACCGACCAATGTTTTAACTTGGGTTGTTTTTTTCCTTTTGAAAGCTTCCGCTATGTATTAGTGTTAGCCCACGGTAACTATTCCATGTGGACGAAGTCGTGGGCAGAAACTAGTACCATTATAAGCTTATTAAGTATTTTCAAGACTAGAAGAGGTTAAACCTTATGATTTAAAAATACCAATGTTTCTGTTATAAAATCATAGTGTTTGCTCTACAATGTTGCAAATTGAAGGGTGTGGCAATCCATTGTTGATTGTCCTCATGCCTGTGATAGATTTTAGATAGATCAGTCAACACTTAACATAAGATAGATCTAATGAGAAGTTGTGTAAAATTATTAAAAGAATTTTCAGAATCAAATCAGTAAGTCTTCCTCTCTCTCTCTTGAAATCCTATGTTCCCAAATTGTTAGAGCAGAGGGCAGACACAATGCTTTTATATCTGATTCTGTTGGTGGCTTCAGATTTCACCTCACTCCCAAGTAAGCCCAATTTTATTAGCTTCTGTGATTACAGATCTTCCTCAGGACTGAGCAGTCCTTAGCATATATATATTACATATTTTTTATGACAATTTTTTATTTGTTCCTAACTGAACACCTTGTTAAAAGTGTTAACATTTTTTTTATTTAATCAACATTAGGTATTTACCCTAAGCATGTTAAAGATTCACCATGTAAAATACTTGTAAACTTTATATTTATTTGTTCCTATAACTCAGTCACATTTTAGACTATTTTTTGACCGTGCAGCTTCGTCAGCACCAAAACAGTTATAACAGGTTTCAATTGTATTTTTAAACACAAATAATCTTAAACAACCTAAAACTCGATTGCAGCGACATATAGCACCCCAATTGTGAATCCAAACTATCCAGCGACTCACTTAAACATATACCCAGTTGGTATGTGAGTAACCTTTTAAAATAAGCCTAGAACTCATTCGCAGCATCACCTACCGAGTCCAATTAAGATAAAATCTAACCTACATATGTTACCTATAAATATCTTCCCATTACCCCTTGTAACTTTATCACTTAACATACTGTAAAAACTTTATCTATATTAAACTTCCCTTTTGATTTAGTTGTGTTTTATAAGAATTTGTAAAGTATACGTGAAATATGCATTCAAACTTGTCAAATTTGTTTTACTTTTGACATAAACCATATTTTTGACTGAGATATTGAACTTGGGATAATATACCTTTCTTACAGTGAAAGAATTGTCAAAATCGGATCAGTAGTACCAAGGATTCCCCGAAAACAAAACTTTATCTCTCTTTATGATATTAGTATAAATATAATCATTCAGAACCCAAGGATCATTTTTTTTGTTATTTGTTTTTTTAAATAGCATAGGGAGACGAAATATAGCTTTATTTTTTAGCTATTCTGTCTGCTATATACAGCACATTTTTTTTTATCAAAATCCGTCAAAATTTCATTAACTACAAATTTTTGACAGTCATCTTTTATCGTGGAGAACCCCTTGCGGTTTATGGGACAAAAGTATCCTAGATGTAATCTTCTAAAATTAGTTATCACTATGTCAAGTTTCGTCAAAAATGGTTCAGTACTTTCAGAGTGATACATGTCCACAAGGACAGACAGACAAAAAATTTAAATGGATTATTTTTGGCTTCTGTATCACATTTTCAAAAAATATTTAATGTACAGATTTATTTATTTATTTTAGGGTTCTCAACATGACGATACACTAGCAAATATATAAAAGGTAGGACTATAGTGATACATTATGAATGTAGTCATATTTAGAGACAATGCATGCTTAAGATTTGACCTTGTTAGTTTTATTATAGTAAATAATAGAAGATAGTTCTTATCAATCGTTTTGGCTGCTCTGAATATAACCATAAGTTTGTCACACACACTATACATACACATAATCAGGGGCGTAGCTACGCCGTATCAATGATAGAAGGCCCCCTGGCTACAGAGGCCCCTAAGGTGTGTAAACAAAAATTTATTTATTTTATTTTATTTATTTATAGTTAATAGACAAGCAGCATAATTGATGATACATCTATATCACACTGTGTCGCAATTTTTTCTTGCGTTTTGGTCACTACAGATGTTCACTTATTAAAGTGAGTTTATTAGTCTGGAGCCAGTTGTCGAGTCAGTTTTTAAAACTATGACAGACAGAATTAGCAGATACTATTTTCTCAAGCAATCGGTTTCAGTTCAGTACCACTCTGTTACTGAGGAAATTGTGTGCAATTGTTGTGTGTGTTCATAAAATATTATCCAGAACGTCACTTACTCACATGCTTCCCAAAAAAAAAAACCTATAAAGATAACTGTCACACGTGCCTATTGAGTTTTCACTTCAGACAAAACTCAAAAAAGTAATCTCTTTTTTCCGGGTTAAGGGTGCGCCCAAAAGTTGGCTATACCCTAAATCGGTTATTGTGGGATTCCCGTTTGAGTCATTTCGCTTAAACGAGGGAATCACACAGTACAATGACAACCACGGAGTGCAATATTTACGCCTTTTATTTTATTTGGGTTCAAACGTTACTACATTGTAATACAAATTATATTATACAATACAATCTTGTTCTTCTGATTATTTATTGGTTAATTAGTTTGATTTGTGAAAAGAATGATTGAAAGGAAAAGAGATTATCCCAGTGGAGCTATGAAAAGTAAACAAATATATAAATAAATCAATAAATATTTATTTTAATTTAATGTAAGCATTTTTGTTTCTTTCGGGAGAACTCTTTTTACACTTCATTTGGGCCCCCTACTAATTTTTTGATGCAGAGCTCCTCCAAAGGCTCGCTACACCACTGCACATAATATAGTCAAGACTAAAAAAGAACTAAATAAACCAAAGCATACTGATAGATAGATTTTATAACAAAAAAAAAGCCAAAATTTTGTATGCATACTAAATTACAATGTAATAATGATTGCTATCATTTATTATATATATATCATATATATTAACATATGTTATAGAAATTTTATTCCATCCCACAGATAAACAAAAATAAGACAACCATGAAAAGATTCGTACAGGTTGTGCATATATACCTTATTTACAAATTTTATGCATTACCTTCAATTGCACAACGTTATAATAACTCACCAATGCTTTAATTTGTTGAACGACACCCGCGTTCGTAACTGACAATGATAAATTCTCAACTGGTAAATTATCCGGATTCTAGAACATATATAAATTTAATTCATAACCAGGCAATTTTTCAAGATTTATACAATTTTAAATCTAATAACTTACTATAAAGTTAACACTGCTCATAGACATTTCTAGTAAAACAAATATTTACGCGATATAAAATTTATGACAATGTCTAATAATCGATCTATATTACAGTAATAATTTCAGGATTTTGCGGCACACAGGTAAAAATTGAAGTCGTAGACGAGTTTAAGTTTCGTTCAGAAATTATTTATGCAGCTGATTTTGACATAATGATATCTGAGGTTATTTAATAGGGAAGTGCTTGGCAGTAAATTAAATTATTCTTCTTGTCTCCGGTCTCGTTAACCTCACAATGGCGAGAACCGATTTATTTTAATAATACCTACATCAATCGTGTATGTTTAACGCTGCTTCAAATAACAGATAAATGTATAATTTTTGCAATTAAATATAATTATTACCATGGTTAATGTATTATTTATTTTGTATTGTGATTTTGGATAGATTGTATTGTATTGTGAACGAATCGCAACCTCGAAACTCTGAAATTTGGGGATTGACTAATATAGAGCAATAACACTGTAATAAGTTTGAAAAGTTACACTCAGAATTATACCTCGGTCCTGCTTTACACTATAATTTATATATCATCCTAATTAACAAATTTCTGTTACAAAAAAACTTAAGTTGATTTTAATATCTCAAATAAATAAAGTCAACCTCTTTATTTCTATTTTAAAGTTATTGCTTATTGCTGATATAGATCATCAATTTCTCTGTTACTAGTGCTATTTTCAAAGTTCCTCTGATACAGTTATAATAATATTGGCTATTTTGTATACACCGCCTATTTATCAAAACATGCACATTTCTACCACATGTATTCTTCTGTCATTCATATCTTTCGTTGCTCAGCACACAGGTTTATTCATCTAAATAAAACTTTTATTACTAATTGTCTCAATTTACTTATATGATATCGTAATGAAAAATTATTTTCGAAAAAAAAATCGTGATACAAATATAATACATTTGGAATTAACTTGATTATTTATCAAACATCAACTAAGTATATAAATCCTATAGAAATCACTATTTGTCAACCGATAAAAATCAGTACAAATTCTCTTTGACTGGGAGTTTTTGGCGGGATTTTGGTCTGTCATGCAGTGGATTTTACATTTTATTCATAATCTTGTGTTATTGACTCTATATTATGTAAAATTGGTGGTGTTTTATGTAATATAGTTTGTTTATTGTGCATAAGTGAAGTGAATAGAAAATAATATCACGGACCATGAATTCTGAGATACCACAAAAACTCCATGGAAAGTCTTGTTAGAGAGCCACCATCTTGTTGGAACATTGAATGAACTACTCGACAATGGAAATTAACAAACACTCTGGGTGAGAGAAACGAAATAATTCAGACAAAGAAGATGGTATGCTACTATTAACAAGGAGATTAAGATAAAAAAAATGGATAAAATAATATGTACGAAATATTATATAGAAGATTTGGCGCTTATGCCTTTATATTATCTTAGACACGGAAGAAAATTGGTTAAAGGATACATAAGAACTACCTACATTGATAACATCAGAATTGGCAAAACGAAATAATTCAGACAAAAGGAAGTTGGTACGCTACTATTAACAAGGATATTAAGATAAAAAGGTGGAGAAAAGAATATGTACGAAATATTATATAGAAGATTTGGCGCTTATGCTTCATCTCATAGTATAAAACAAAGTCTCCTAGCGCGTCTGTCTGTCTGTCTGTTCGCGATAAACTCAAAAACTACTGAACGGATTTTCAAGCGGTTTTCATATGGATAAAGTGATTCATGAGGAACGTTTTATAATCAGGGCGGGACAACGTCTGTCGGGCCCGCTAGTTTATATTAAGTTGGACACGGAAGAAAATTGGTTAAAGGATATATTAGGTCTTTACCTATGAAATTGCCGTTTTGTATGAAAAAATTGAAACGAATTTTTTTCATGTATTTTTTATTTGTATTAATCGAAGTAATCACCCATGCAATCCATGCATCTTTGCCAACGCAGTGGCAGTTTATTGATGCCCTTCTTAAAGAAATCAGCTGGACGGGAGGCAACAAATTCTTCAAAAGCATTTTGTACTGCCTCTCGGGTATTGAATTTTTTTCCCGCCAAAGAGTTATCCAAATTCTGGAAAAAGTAGTAGGAAAAGGTAGTAGTGTAGGCGCAAGGTCTGGTGAGTAGGGCGGATGACGGAGAACTTCCAACCCCAGTTCTTGCAACTTGGAGACCGTCTGCTGTGCAGTATGAGGTCGCGCGTTGTCGTGCAGGAGCAGCGGAGACGAGCGATTGACCAATGCTGGTTGGAGATGTGCCAGCTTCTCCATTACTGTGTTCAGTTCTTCACAGTACACATCTGCAGTAATGCTCCACCCCGTTTGGTAAGAAGCTGTGATGAATCACACTGGCGCTAGACCACCAAACAGTGATCATCACTTTTCTACGGGTAACTTTTCGTTTAGGGCATTGTCTAGGTGCTGAACCAGGATCCAACCAACTTGCTGAGCGCTTGCGGTTATCAAACAGAATCCATTTTTCATTGCAGGTAACAATGCGTTTCAAAATTCCTTCATTTGTGTGTCTGTGGAGCAGAGCAAGGCACGTCTCGACGCGTACTTCGCGCTGGCGATCATTGAGTTCGTTGGGCACCCATTTGTGAAGCTTTTTTACCTTGCCAATTTGACGCAAATAGACCAATATTGTTTTGACGCTAACGTCGAAAGCCGCTGATAATTCAGCCGTAGATTGTGTATCATCAGCTTCCACAATCGCCTTTAATTCGTCATTGTCAACCAAAGTCTTCGGACGATCGCGAGGTTCATTTTTCAGGTCGAAATTCCCAGAACGGAAGCGAGCAAACCAATAACAGGTGGTGCGTTGGTTTGTAGTGTTAGATCCGTAAACGTCGTTGATGTTGCGTGTCGCTTGTGCCGCGTTGCTGCCACGACAGTACTCATATTCCATAATTACTCGAATTTTTAACGTATCCATGATGACAAAAAAGATTGAAATGCGATGAAAATGTAACACTAATCAATAAACAAATGACTACTTTTGGAAAAAGAATTCCATGTTTTTAAAATAAAATTAATTTGAAATTAGAATTCTTAGCCAAACAAAAATTATTTTGATTTGAAATGGCCAGTACTGCAGAACGGCAATTTCGTAGGTAAAGACCTATTATAAGAAATATCTATATTGACAACTTCAGAATTGGCAGTATGGATTAATACCTTCGCCTATGCTATTGGACGAATGTTATTAGTACTCTCTTTGATTGATACAATGAACCGTTTATAAACATTGTTAGTTTGGATTGGTTTCGAAGAGAGAGTGAAAAGATTTTTCGTTGTTAAAAATGAATAAGACTCGAAAAAACCCAAAAGTAAAGAAAACTCTTGTAAGAAATTGTGAACAACAATTAAAACCGGCTATGAAAAAACAAGCTGTCTATGATGCGGGAATTTCAAAAGATACTGAAATTGACACTCCCAATATTGTAAAAGATAATGAACTAAATGAACCTTCGGTATGTTCAAGCCAAATGTTCACTAAATATCTGTGTGACATTAAAAAATCGGAACAACCTCCATTGTTTGCGGATGTTTTGAATGTTGATAAGGGAGAATGTAGTGTTAAGGTAAAATAATGTAAATTAGTGTATTACAATGCATGTTCTTTCCCACAGGAACGGGCCTTTACCTAATGTTGTGACAATTACAGATGTTGATATTATTGATAAGTAAATATTAAATTTAGGAAACGTCTACAAATTTTAGGTATATGATCAACACATTTGTATGTTGTAAATTTTCTTGTTTTTCTTTTCAGATGACGAAGAAGTTAAACTTTAATTTTAATGAAAAAATATATAGAAATCTTATTGAATTAAATGGAAATGTTGAATTGAAAAATAAAAGAGATAAAAGACCAAGCAGTTCTGTTTCGGTTAGGAGAGATGTTGAACCAAATATTGAGGATTTTTATGAAAATGTTGAAGAAGAAGATATTCCACCATCCATACTTGTTACAAAACCTAAATTTAAACCAGTGCGGAAGGTTGAAAATGGTCGATTACATAGATTAGTCTCTGCATTTGGAAATTTATGATACTCTACTCGTTTATTGGTATTAATTCAAATACGTTTTATTTTTGTTGTTACATTTGAAGACAGACTTTAAAAAAAATAATTTTAATGTGTGTAACATCAGTCACAGTTTGGTGTTACATTCATCAAAAGAAACAAATTCTCCACATGTAACAGCCGGAATAAAATATAGAAAGCTTAAGACCTAAAGAATAATTAAGATATTTATAATGTAATGTATAAGACTTTAAAACAGAAAAAATATTGTCTTTTTACTTTATATATTCTCCTACATATTTGCTAAACAATAAGCTATAAGAAATATTATCAATTTTATGATCAAAAATTGTAAATTGAAAGGTAGCTTGTAATGATGCGAGTGGCCAGTAATATTTCTATGTCTGGAGTCAAAACAGCCTATGTTTGGGGGAAAGGGTGTGAGGGGGGAGAAGAGACGGGAAGGGAAATGGGCCCCTGGCACTCTCACTGACCGAACGAAACGCAACAATGCAAGCACTGTTACTTCACGTCGGTTTTCTATGAGAGGGTGGTACTACCCCAGGCGAGCCGACCCATTCATGATGAAACCAATAATAGCCTCAGCGTGGCTCTACCACGCTTAGAGTACCACTACCATATACCTTTCTTCCAGAAAAATAAGTCTGATATGCATTTAAGCAAGCAAATGCTAGTTATTATGTAATTCCATCAAGATTAGATAGGATCATTCATAAAATAACTGAATCAAACTCTTTATAGTCTTTTTTTTTTTTTATCTTATTCTTTGGCCTTTGTGGAAAATTCCGCAATTCTGCCAGTGTCATGTACATAAAGCTTAATTTCTACGATAATGGATCAACAAAAGATCTGAAGTTGATTTGGACCACCACCGTATGACTAACATAGAACATAGGGACAATACACAATTGGGTTAGTAAGTACCTAAACATATGAGTTAGTAAATAAATATGTATATTTTATCATATAAGCATGTATAGCACAAGTAAGCACAATGTAACAAATAATTAGAGCTTAATTTTATTAATATAGATATATTTACACAGAACAGTAATAAAAGGAGTAAAGGAGAGGGAGAGTAGGAATGGCATAACTGGCAAACAAAGGGAAAGGAGAGGGAGAGGAGGAATTGGATGCAGGGGGGAGGGATTATCTTCTTGTGGGAGTCACTTGATGTTTAGAGAAACGCGCCGATTTGGACAATTAAAAAAAATATGGTCTATACTTCCTTCATCTAGCCCACATTCCACATAGCGAGTGATCCCGGACTCTAATTTTTGCAAGATGGACAGGTGTGCAGGCACGATTCAAACGCATACGGCACACGACCGATATCGTGACGCTTGTCTACTGTTCGGAAACAATGAAAACCAGGGTTTAGTGGGGATGGTAGGTTGTAAATTGCCATAGAATTTGGCTTTAACCTTGTGTGATGTCTGCCACTCATCATTCCACGCTTTAAACAACTGGTGTTTCATGCTTACACAGAGATCCCCAGGAATGATTTGAAAATGTTCTAGGGAACCTATGTTGGCAGCTTGCTTTGCACATGAATCTGCGGTTTCATTGCCTGGAATGCCCGAGTGACCCGGAATCCAAGCCAAGACGACTTTTAAGTTTTGCTGTTGACACATATAAAGAGCTTCTTTGATTTTTAATATAATTGGGGATCTGTATTTAGATTTGAAGGGATTAGCCAGTACGGCTTGTAAGCAGCTTTTTGAATCAGTTAAAATAATGGACTTTTTGATATCATGGGATAATACAAATTTTATAGACTCTAAAATTGCAATGGATTCTCCAGTAAACACTGTTAAAACGGGAGGGCATTTAAAACTTAGTATAATTTTAAAAAAGGGAATCCACACGGCGGATCCAATGTTGTTTTTTGGGTCAGTTTGGATGAAACCAAGTAGATAGCCTAGCCAGTTCGGAAATTGTGAAGCAAGCTTAGTCTTTTAAAATTTTATTGGCATATACCTATGTCATTCTGAATGCCCAGATCTAGAATTATATTGGGCTGATGATACAACGCTTCATAAGGGAGAGAGAAAATAAGTTTACATGGAAATTGCAGAATGGGAATAGTTAAACGGGATATTTTGATATAACTGCGGAGAATACAAGGCAAATCGAATAAAGAGCTGTAACCCTCGTTTTCAACTATACAAGCCAAATGGTATATTTATTAGTACATTTTGTTTTAGGTGGACCACAGTTTAAAAAAACTGGGTAATCATTTACGTCATCAAAGATATGACAAGATACTGTCCTCACAAATGATTAATAAAATACATGTGTCACTGAGTGCAATAAGACCTATGCCTAGAGTCGCATTATTCTTGATAACATTAGATTAAAATAAATTGTAAAAAAATGTTGCAAAATCGAGATAGCAGTCAGTAATAATTTACTTGTTTCCATATACATTACGGAAGAGATGATGTCTTAGTCTAGTCCGGTGAAGCTTTGCCAGGCCTATAGCGTAGTCAGTTCGAAAAAATAAATGGTGTCTTAGTGGTAACGATTTTGGACACCGTCTCGATCAACGAACACGAAGGTTCTAATTCTAATGAGCTCTTATTGAAATAAAACATCGCGATGAGGTCATAGCGTAATGCTTTTTTAATGTTTCCTGGCTAGTTGAAAATCTGTTGCCAATCATTTATTGCTATGTTTCAGCAGCTGTACTAGAAAACCAGATTTAGTGTATCCTTTTAAATCACGACTTTGAATGATCCTAGGTAAATATTCTTCATAAGTTACATACAAGGTACCTACATAAACTTTCGAAGTGTAATGCCTCTAGCACTCCATGGCAGTAGTTGCTATCTACCTACGTCGCTCACAAAGAGTATACTATATAAAGCTGCCCACGCCTGATGCCATTTCCGTTTGACGTACCTACAAGATGACTCAGAAATGGGATTTTCCCTTAACTACAAATTGCTTTAAGTTCTGATACGAATGATATATCGGGCGTTCCCCTAATAATGGATAAAACGGACGATCTTGTTCACAGAGTGATCAGTGAACGTGCCGGGAACATCCAAAACTATGTAATAAAAGTCATAAAGCAACTAATATATTAACAGTATGTCAATCTTCTTCTATGCATATAACAAGAATGTAAAACTAATGTGTCTGTACTTTTTAGATTTTTGTGAAAAAAATTGCTGCAGATGACTAGGAATAAGTAATAAAATACATTTCAATCATTTTTAGAAATGCCTGTCTGTTTGTTTGGACACGCATCACTGCTAAAGTACTGCGTTCACGATAAAATCTCGCTAAGAAAACCATAAACATATCCTTGAGTAATATTTAGTCTTTGTTTCATTAAAATCGGTGCACTTTATCAGGAATTATTGTAATTTTAATGAGGACGTTAGAGCTACGAGAGAAAAGTAGATAAGTAAATGGGCTTAATACATTCAGATGGTTTAATTAATCACCGTTTTTAACGTTAAGTCCCACGCGGACGAAGTCGCGGGAACAGGTAGTAGATAATAAATTGTTTCTTTTATTTTTTATAGGATTCATTACAAAGCTTAACCATCATGTTGTGGTTCCATCAAAATGTTTTTCGTTATAAAACATCTCACAACTACGTATATACTACGTATATGCGACTTTTGATCACCGAATAATAATACTCCTATCGGAGCTATTGAGGATTATCGCTTCAGATTGATAGAGATAAAATAAATAGACTTATACACTTTCCTATTTTTTATTGTAACTAGTACCATCTCTAGCTCATGTGTAGCCCAGAGCCTTTGGATATAACACATCTATACCCTATACATGTACCCTGGGTCAAGATGGTGCTGGTTCTAACGGTCTTTAAAGGCTTTGAGGCCATCATAAGTTATTTAGGCACTAGCTGTACCCGCAGATCCGCACGCGTTTTTTTAAATCGTATTAAAGAATTATAAAATTGTTAGACTATGTATAATTATAGAAATACTCTTTAAAAACAACTGTAAGTACGACAGGCACGCCACCTACAGTGACATGTAACATATACATTAGATATATAAATGCTAACTGTGTCAAATGAGGTTAATCATTAGCAACATATTTGGAACCTTAACCCACCATGTAACTACCTACCTCAATGCTCACTTACACTGTATAAGCAACTAATGAAACAATGACTTAAAGATGTTATAATGATGATATAATATGTCCATATTGTCAATAAGTAATACGTTTAATGGTCTTTTTATCTTATCTTTTTAGAAAGACCCCTTCTATCTTCAAATTTCCTATTAATAATTATAATGTTGAATTGTATACAATGAATGAGCTGACGTCTTGAAATTTTGCATAAATATAAATCAAGATATAAAACTTTATATTTGTCTAAGCAGTTTTTAATATTCGACAATTCAAATATTGCTCATTGAACTCGATACAATATTTTTATATATTAGACTATGGTTACTGAGTTAAATAGACGAAAGCGCGGTAAATAAAACAAAATGACCCCAAAATAACCAAAAAGGCAATATAATTCAAATTACATACATAGATACAGATATATGAATTTCAATTATATTTATTCTTGGAGTCCAGTAAAACGCACATCTTATGCACATGTTTACAGTGAACAACAAATTTTTGCTAAATTTCATGCGGACGAAGTCGCGGGTAATAGTTAGTCTAAAATAGAATAACTTAAATTACTTCCTATAAGGCCAGAAATCTGCCACTGAAAGTCCCGTGAAAATTGGTTGAACCGTTTTGGATATACCTCTGCGGGCGAAGCTACGGTTAACAGCTAGTCTAAATTAAAATATACTAAATGACTTTTAATAATGTCCGCTATCTGCCGGTGAAAGTCCCGTTAACAAGTGGTCGAACTGTTTTGGAGATAGTACTGCGGGCGAAGCCACGGTTAGCGGCTAGTATAACTTAAAATTTTCTAAATTACTTTTTGTAAGATCAGCTATCTGGCAGTGAAAGTCTCGTGAAGATCGGTCAAACCCTTTTGGAGATAGCACTGCGGGCAAAGCCACGGTTAACAGCTAGTATAAACTAAAATTGCTGGAATTACTTTTTATAGGGTCAGCTATCTGCCAGTGAAAGTTTTGTGAAGATCAGTCCAACCATTTTGGAGATAACGTTGCGGGCAAAGCCACGGTTAACAGCTAGTATAAATTAAAATTGCTTAAATTACTTTTGATAAGGTCAGCTATCTGCTAGTGAAAGTCCCGTGTAAATAGGTCCAAGCGTTTAGAAGATTGCATTGCAGACGAAGCCGCGATTAACAGCTAGTCTAATCTAAAATAGCCTAAGTAACCCGCTGTAATTTTTTTTATCTGCTAGTGAAATCTCCGTCAAAATCGGTCCAGCCGTTTCGGAGATTACCCGGAACAAACAGACAGACAGACCGACAAAAATTTTAAAAATTGCATTTTTGTTATCAGTTGCGTGTATACTTTCACATCCAATCAGTAAAAAAGTGTTATTTCGATATTACATATAGACACTTCACTTTTATTATATGTATAGATATAGATATGCAAACAAATGAAAGCCGTGTTTCATATTAGTTGGGTTTTACTTGTGTTTCTATTTTGTTACATTAATCCAAAGTAACCAAAAGGTGAATTTAATAGATAGGTATATACTCAGTAAACATATGGCTTTAGTATAATAAGTAAAACTAATAATTTAACCACTTGCAATTTGATCAATTTATGATTAATTAATAGAAATATTTGAGTCGTCACATTTCAAAATGAGCATAACCTAATTTTAATCCTTCACATAACATGTTTAGTTTTCTTAAAATTTCCAGTTTGTATACACCGAGAACGAGAAATTCAAATTTCGCCGTTCATAAGGTTTTTTATTATCGTATTATTTGTCCTAGTACAAAATTTCATAATCTTGAAAAATAACCTAAAATAATAGGAATGGCTAAAATTGAACTTAGTTTACTTTGAATTGTAACGACTTATTTGTAGAGTATATGTACTCATTACAAAGAATTTATGAGTAAACACACTTATAAATTCCTTGACTCATTATAGTATAAACCTATATATACACATTAACTTTTATTTTATAATACTTGTTTCTGAACGAGTTTTTGAGATATAATATGTAAATTTTTTTTAAACGAAGTAAATGTTTGTTTTATATATGGCCATACACAACCAAGTGACATAAGTCCCTGTACTTTATTTTATTGTATCGTAATGGTTTCGAGTAAATATATATAACCCCAGCTGTTGTACGTCCGTCGTCCACAGTACAGAATATAATCTCAAAGCTAGTGATTCTGATTCCGAACGAAACGCGCGCCGATTTGTTTGTTTGGATAGAAAGAGACATTGATATTTCTATCTCTTTTTGCACTCGCATTTTGCCAATAATTTCAATTCATTCATTCAGTCAACTTCCGACTTTTATCGTTCTCGGTTGTGGGTTGAGTTTTGCGCCAATAAATAGAATAAAATTAATTTTTTCGTTGCAAACGATTAAAAGAAGCAAACAGAAATGGCTGAAACGGAGATTATATCTAGTAGTGAAAATAGTGATCAATTTTTTGAAGGTGTCGAAAAACTAATAGAAATTTGGTTTACGCCGGCTAAAAATGCGGATCTGAGAAAAATCAGTCGGTTAGTATTTTTTTAACAATAACTTGTTTATAACTCTTTCATTATAGTAAACTTTCTGGTTTCACCATATGGTTTAAGGTTACCGGCATTATGTAAATTTACCGCGTTGTGTGAAATGCCGATAATTAAACTTTTACTTAGAACTTATCTATTCAGTAAACAAACTTTACTAAAAAATTGTATAAATAATTCGCATTGTAAAATTGTTTTACGTGTTTTCATAAGTTATGATGGAAGGTTCTGGAGTCAGCTGTTTAACTGTGTAGTTACTCCGCTAGTTCCGTCGTAGCCGTCGCTAGCCGTGGTTGGTCTGTGGATACGATTTGACCCTTCCTCTGCACCCGCGCGAAATTTGAAAATTTATATTCATAAAATTATTTATTGTAGATATATAGATACTAAACAGTTTTCATATCCAATCATTACATTAAGCTATGTGTAAAAGTTTTATTATGGGGAATTAAAAAAAGTAAAGATGGAGATTTACAATAATTATGCCACCAAAAATTATGAAAACCAAAATGTAATATTGAGTTCTTAACTTTACATTAACTTTTTGAACATATATGATGAAACAGTGTTGCATCATAGAAATTTTTTATGTTGCTTGTAGAGTAATAAAAAAAATGGATAATCATTATTTAAATATTCATTATAGCTATTATGCATTATTTAAGAATATGATTAAGTAAACTAAAGACTATAACAAATTATTTATGTGCATGGCTTAGTTATTATTTACTCTGTAATAACATACTTAATTTATGCTATATTTTAAATTAATGTAAGATATTAAGAGCAAAAAATGGTCTATGAAAATCATAATGATAAATTTGCATCAGGTTTATTGTAATATTAGGAATAATGATGTACCATTCATTAATTATATAATGTAAATACTCTACTGAGACAGACTTTGATCCATAATTAGATATTTTTAAATTATAGATGTACATATTAAGTATAATGTAATAAATAATATTAGAGGGTTTCTGTTTGTTCCACTAAATAATTATCTAAACTGGTGAATAAAACTATTAAAGTACATATATTCAGGCCTATTTTTGTCACTTCCTTTTTGGGGGCATGCTAATTTTCGAAAGTTACAACTCTATAAGTGTTTGTATCTCAAAAAGTGCAAAAATGTACACCTCGTTATTTTGGGTACCTGTGGCATATAATAGTAAGAGACTGTTCAAACATTTTCAGAACGAAAACCAACTTATGGCAACTTTTTGGTATTTTCGAATTCCCCATTAAGGGCACTGCATGCCCCCACGTGCCCCCACAAAAATAGTCATTATATTAATGTATTATGTTGTGTATTTAAAAATAAAAATAGATTCATATATATTGAAACCTATTTAGAGGAAAATCTCACTAGGTCTTTTAACTCCAAATCAAATGTAAGTTGTATAGTGACAATCAAATAACACGTATACTACATATATATTAAATACTGAGAAGAGGAGTTAACAAACAATTAAAGTGTTTTCTGAATGAGAACAGAACTTAAAACTTCTAAACTTAATAATAAAATAACTACCACATTACCAATAGGCCTGGTCTTTCCCTATAGTTTTTAAAAACTTCCACTTTGTCTGCTGGAATGATAAATATTAATTCGACCAATTATTTTGGACTGAACTTTACAATGTATTATTTTATTTTCAGTCAACAATGGGAGAATGTCTTGAAGATAGTGCGCTGTGAGATAATCTCATTCACGCAGAGTGAGCAGGTCGACGCTTATGTACTTAGGTAAGCAGCTGATTAAATTTATGTGTGTCAATAACTTCACAGAATTGTGGCTATGATAAATATGTCTATAAGCCTAGCAGTTTATTTAAAAAAATCTATATAAAAAGACATGATAGCTTTATTTGTGATACAAGTAGATTAATAGTAACTAAACAAAAAACAACACAGAACGGAACTTAAGATAGAAAGAGCTAATTTTAATTTGTTTATTTAATTTTTTTTTTAAATAAAGTAATATACGTTAAAATTCGATTTTAAAAATATTAATTGCATATTATCATATGGTTCACATTTTCTGTAATGACGTATTAATAAATTTTACACGTTTTTGCAGTTTAATAAAGTTACGATTTTTCACCATCAATAAATACTTCTATATCAATAAGTTAATGATAGAAACTCTGTGCGTATCACTCAAAAACCACTCAATAGATTTTGATTTTTTTTTTTGTAGTTTTACTTATGAGGCACTTGGTTCCTCCTAAAAAAATATAGCGATACTTCGTTTAATATAAACTGTGATTTTTATTACCGTTTACCAATGTGCCAATTTACCAATTTTTATGCTGTAGAGCAAGTGTTGTGTTGCATATGTTTTTCGTCTATAAATAAGATATATTTTTTTACTACACTATAACTACTATACTATTCGTGGAAACCTGTTAATGGTTTTTTGTTGCTTATTTTCCATAGCAATTCTTGTACACTAAGTACTGTTGTTCTTCCTATAAACAAAATAAAGTAAACAATAAAACAAGATAATAAATAATGCAGACGGAGTCGCGGATATCAGCTAGTTTCTAATAAAATAAAGAAATAATTTTGTAATCCATTAATAGCAAAAAAATAATTTTATTATTCATGGTACGGGGTACAAATTTCGTAACAGTATAATTATTCTGTAAAAACGTATTTTTACAAACTATATTTGAATATTTTTTTGAATAAAAAAAAAAATTAACATATTGAATATTTTTTTAAATATAATAAGAGATTATGCTGATGGCCTTACAGGGTCACTGTCATTGTGACATCAAGCAATCGATAATAATTACGTAACACTTATCGTATGATTACGTATCGCCTCGCAAATGACGTAGTGATAAGCGTTATGGAAAATATGTTAGGAAAATTTACCTTAACGCGACTGCTCTAACTACCACTGTGTTAGTGGACCAAATGTTTGTAACATGTTTAGAACATGCCAAATGCTTGTCAAATTTTTTGCTCTGTTTTGGGGACTGTTAGACTCAAAATGATTTTCGGAGGCAGTATAACTTATAGGAATATTTATTTTATGCGCTCGAATTTTATGGACTCCTTTATTAGGGTAATACGCTGTAGGTTTATTATATAAGGCGTTGTATTATATATAAAGAAGAGGTTTTTTACAAGAATGGCGTACGATTCCTCTACTTTACTGCTATTTCGTGTAGCGACACACTTAACGCCTCGGCTGTTTTTTTTAACTTAGATCTCAAAATGGGGATCATGTTTTTAATTTTTTTTTTAAATTTAATTTTCAGGATTTTAATCCACATTTATATATTTTAATTACAACATTAAACGATCTAGGTAATCCTTGTATCATATAAGATGCGGATGATAAATGTTATTCCACTTAGTTGTTCTTTCAGTAGGTATCTATAACAATCTTAAATTTAATATGAAACAACATGACGCCTCCTTACTAATATTATATATGTGTATGTGAATTTGTTTGCTTGTTCTATTTGAATGTTATGCTTTCATGCCTTAACTTCTCAACTTGTCAGGGGTACAGAAAAAGGCATATGGACGTACCATATAGAAAAAATGTGCTGTTCCTTTCTGAGATATCTGTCAAATCAACAAGTCGCGGACATAAGCTAGTATTTCAATAGTTATTATAATTTATTTTTAAATAAACAAGGTGTTATGACTGCAAAGTTATTATGATGTGAGTTAGTAAGAATTTTTCCATTTCTTGTTGAGTAATATATTGTGAATAATTTTGAATCCCTCGTAACCATTGATTTCCTTATCATTTATTAGAAATTGAGTATTTAATCATCGTTATCAGTGCCTATTTCATTTTTAGTAGAAATTGAGCTTTGAATCATTCGTAATCAGTGTCTTTCTCATAATTCAAAAGTCATAATTCTCTAAACAATATAAATTTATAAATACGTTCAGTAGTATTTGCGCGAATGTGTAACAAACATTCATTCACCCTCACAAATAACTCGTTTATAACATGATTAAAAATTAGGGTTAATAAACTTTATATCCATGAATTAACAAAATTATTTCTGTAATGCCATAAAATAGTATCCGTTCGCTTTTAACCTCTGGACTGTCCAAAACCATAACGTTGTTATTACAAAAAAGTTAAATACATATTGAATACTTGCTTTAAAAAGGTTTCGAATTAAATGCACCGCGGTCGCTGAATGTTCGCCATCTTGCTCTTTTGTCTCGCTTTGGTTACGTTAGGTTAGACTTGCGAAAAAGGATAACGCGAACTTGCCTCGGGCGAGCGCGGTGCATTTAAGTCGAAACCTTTTCAAAACAAGTATTTAATACGTATTTAACTTTTTTGTAATAACACCGTAAAGGTTTAAGCTCCATACAAACGAATTTAGACCTCATGAGGCACAGGTCAACAGACTGTTGGCAGAATAAGTTTTAAAAATACCTGATTTATTACAAAACTTTGAAAAATAACGAATTATTTATTTTAAAATCATAAGTTATATATAAATTGTATTTTTAAATTATTTTTATTAGCACGATCTTTTTTTTACCAATCCATGAAATTTACAATTTATGATGTCATGAAATTAAAAAAAACTTGATCCGCCATTTTGAGATCTGGGTCTTAAAAAAAATGCCGAGGGGTTAATTTCGATAGATATAAAACAAATTTGTATGTGCGTTTCTGGAACGATTGTCGAATGTCTCTGTTTATTTCGATTTACATCACATAACGCTTATTATAGCGCTGCATAAACGTCACGTGTTATTCTGTCATAAGATTTACGATCGGGGCGACCTCCGCGGCTCGTCCACATTGGTTCATGAACTTGTACTCGCTTTGGGAGCCGATGCTTATGTGCAGTACGCGTACTAATTAGGGTAAATTTAACTATGAGCTAAAAGGGTTATTATAGCTAGAAGCTTTTCCGCGGCGGGTTAAAAATACATTGAGTATGTATTTTATATCTTTTATGGTATGTTATGTTATGTTACGTTGGCTTTTAACTTTTCACATTTTTTGTGGAGTGTAAAGGTAAGGAGAACCATTTATGTGTATGACAAAGTGGCCGTCAAAATGCGTTACATTAGGGTGGCGCTATAGTAGCAACAGGGTTCATTATCGTTCAATTTTTTTTTTTCGAACTGACTACGCTATTGACCAAGCAAGGTCTTAACAGCTTCACCGGACTAGGTATCGTTCAATGATATCAACAAATTGTATAAAAGTAAACACTCAAAAATCACTATACACTCTAATACTATACTCTATAAAATCACTATTTATTTATAAAAATTCTATGAAACACCACGTTTTGTTACAGCAGTTATTTTAGGTTATATTTACAAGATTCTTTCGGATTATGCACAATCTTTGCCAATGCTAGCGCCTTTTTGGAGAGTCTTGGAAATATTATTTAATGCTTAGAGCTGTACAGTTGCAACATGTCCCCCATGTGAGATAGTTCTCCTTACGTCTACCCTCCATAACACATTTTGTATGAGTATGACCAGTAAACCCGCTATCGGCAGCCATCTTGTTTTTGTTATGAAGGAGGATATATTGTTTTATTATCCCATACGCGCTGAATTTCTTAGGACAGTTACGTACTCTAAGTAGTACTATTATTCTCTTGCTAAATTTGCGTTTCGTTTATGTATATTATTGCTAAAAGGCTGTTTTATCTTCACCCTAAATCTATTATGAATGCCCCTAAAATTCCCTGACACTAATGTTAATTATGGTTTTTAATATTATAATATTGTTCTATATTATTCGACTTTAAACGCTTAACAAAAATGTATAATCATGAGTCACATTCACTTCATGTCATCGAGGTCATTTTTCATGTTCTTGGAAGATTATCATGGAGTTATATGCAAGGTCAATTTATTTATAATTTAATCATTAATAATGTGTGCACCCTTTGACCTGTATATCTTGGCCATATTTTAGCAATGTTATAATAAAGTATTTAATTTCTATATAAATTGTTATTAATTTTAATTATTTTTTTTAATGCACGTTTACTCGAATTCTTTCGGATGTTGTATGTGTGCGACTTTGTTGAATGGGGCTTCCCAACGTGCGTCGATTTCCCGCTTTCTGTAACGCGGTGATAAGGTTGAATCACCGTTTCCTAGCAAAACAGACTAGGTCTATCCGAAACTTGGTTAAAAACAAAGTAGACTGACGCAATGCCTGAATGCAGGATTTTTCCGGCCCGTGATATATTTGTATACTTCAAAGGTTTTATATCCTTTTGTTATATTTTTACCTGATGCTTTTTCTTTTCTTCGAGCTGACTACGCTATTGACCTAGTAAGGTCTTAACAACTTCACCGGACTACTAAGGCGAGCGCTTAAGGCACTCAACCGATTTTATTTGACAACTAGCTCAAGGGTGCACGGCACACCTCGGCGTGGGCTGTTGGGCTGAGCTAAGCTAAGCTAACTATTCATACATATATGAGTTGTTGAAACATATATGTGTACCAGGCATACATACCTCAACAACTCCTAAATAGCTTAAGCATAAGCCTTTTATGTGAACGTAATCATTCACAATATTTTTTAAATATATATAGAAGTTTCTAGAAAATGAATAAGCGTATGGAAACCTGTACTACAACTTCTTTATTTATATTTTCTGGTATATAATGAATACTATTTGTGCGCAAAATACTAAGCGATCCTAAATACAGTTTCTCATATCTGTTTCAAGCACTGTTTCGTGCTGACAAGTAAATGAAATGAAAAGTAAATGAACAGACATGTTTAGCACCATCCATTTTTATCTATTAAATAAAGAGATACACAGTAGAGTGTAGAACAGAGATTCCCAGAGTTTTTTCACTTAGACCACTTTTAAATTTAGCTGGTTCCGGCAAACCCCGTCGAGTCTCCCGACGTGGACCACTTTGGGAGCTAAGGGTGTAGAAGGATAAATCTATCAGTTGATGACAGACAACAGATCGATTTTGTTTTAACGTAATTTTGGACCGTGCGTTTCGTTTTGCATACAGACACGAATGGATTTTGCTTACACACTGAATTGATGTAACATGTTATATTTGAACGGTATAGCTAATGTGAACACCCTCGCAACCTTGTCTCTCTCGTCTCGGACGCACAAGCCTAGCACTGTGACGCAACGGTCACGCATACACCGCGAGATCTCTTACGAATTGTACCCGACGAGCCTCGGGTCAAGGGCCAGTGTTTTAAGAGCCAGAGGTTATCTTGACTCATTTATCTTTGGCCGTAGTAAACCACGACATAATGAAATAGTGATTGTGACTGTTACTATGCCAATAAATCGGAACGTTTGGTATTTTTGTTGGCCCCACGATTGTATTTTTATTGATAACTCTTTGTCTAGAGGTCCGGGAATTATCGTCTCAGATAATTAAACTATGTTACGTTACGCCTATGAATGATTATTGTATATCTTTATATGAGTTTGGTTCGATTTTGGTTTAATTAGGTGGTTTTCGTAAGTTCCACTTCATGGATCAAAATTCCTTAACGCGGCTTGCGGAAAGTGTTGATCTACCCGAGATATCATCACGTAAAAAAGCGTTACGCCTCTCCATGCGACTTTCACTCTCTTTCTGTTTTTGTTGGATATGTGAGTGTGTGTGTGCGAATATACAAATTCGAACTGACTAGTCTGGTGCGCTGCTGGTTATATAACCTTAATAATGAACGTGTGGAAATTTCATTCAAACTTATTGTTTTTTTTTTAAACTGGTTCGGTAAAATGACTGCACGATACCTGATGGAAAGTACAGTACAGTCTATAAATAACGACGATAGTCAGTGTTAAATAGCAATGGCAGTTATCGCTATCATACCGATCTGCAAAAGTGCTTCTTCACGTCTCGTTTTTAGGTACACCTCGCGCAAATAAATTTAAAAGTTTTCTATTGCTGTGGACCGGACAGTGGCCAATCAATTGCACAATTGCAAAGCACGCGGAAGTGCAAAGTAACGACCAATCTAATATCTAAAGATGAATTCAAAATAACGCCTTTAATAATCAAATATTTTTTATAAAATCAAAATCAAGGAGAAGACGCTTATGAACGTCAAAGCTATCACCGGTCCGGACAAACAACCAAGTCATCGAGGAAAAACTGGCACAAAACTCGTTCTGGTTTATCTCTTTATGTTATATATTTTTACAAAACATAAATAGTTACATTCGTTTTTAGTGGATGCACGGAGAGGGGTGTCATTTCCAGACGTCACAATCGTTCACATATTTGATTCACTCTATAATAGCCTTTAGACATTAAAACCCGCTTGACATGGTTCTTAAACTCACTATCCGGCAAATCGTGTATTTTTCATGTTATATGCTTATCTGAGACCGAACGGACAATCGCTGGTTGGGCTACATTGGCATTGTCTGTTGTTCGTTTCTTTCGCAGTATTGTGACTAATTATGGAGCATTATATTTATATTCGTGAAACTGCGAATGCTTGTTCTAGATGTTGCAATAAATCTCAACAAACTAAACGGATATGAAAATATATACGATACTTAGAACAAGACAGTATTAAAAAAAATGTGTGCGTGTACTGGTGTTTTTTATTTATTTTTTTTTTTTTTTTTATTTTATTATTTTTTTTTTTTTTTTTTTTTTATTAATATATTTTATATTTTTTTTTTTTTTTTTTTTTTTTTTTTTTTTTTTTTTTTTTTTCTCTTTTTTTAAAAAAAAATTTTTTTTTTTTTTTATTCTATTTTTTTTATTCTCCCCTTAAATTTTTTTTTTTTTTTTTATGTTTTTTCCTTCTTTTTTTCTTTTTTTTTTTTTTTTTTTTTTTTTATTTTTTTTTTTTTTTCTTTAAAATTCCATTCTAATATCCCCCTCCTCCCTCCTAGGGATCCAAATCCTTCCCCCTTAAGTGTCTCTTTTTTATATTGTTCATGAAAAGCCGCAGCTGGGAGTTAATATCAGAGAACCGACGTATATGGAACAAGCCCACGCGAAAACCGCACACTAGACAATTTCTAAGCATAGAGATGACAGTAATGGAATTTCAATTCGTGGCGAGTCGTTCAGTAATGAAACTCGACAGCAAGTATCAATCCAAACAGCTCTTCAGAACACTCTCTGTGGTAGAGTTTGTAAAAGACACAAATTGATGCAACGAAGCCTTAAGTCCTCAGCTGATTTTTTAGACCCAGATTTCATAATGGCGGATTATATTTTTAATTTTTTTTAAAATAAGAGATTGAGTTGTGATCAGTTGATCCGCTAGACCTCGATTTTCTCATGAATCGATTCCACATTCGGATCGATTTAAGAATCGATGTTTTTTTTGTGATCGCCGCAGATTCGAGCCGCTCAATGTACGTTAGGATCAAAAGGAAGTAGATAGCGATGGGTTATGGAAATACTTACCGTCGAAATAACTCCTGGAAATAACCTAGGCAACAAGAATATGAGTGCAGTCTATTTCGTCATCATGATGTTACATGTTTACGTGTTTAGCGTATCGTTTTTTAATTGGCAACGCATCTCGTCGTAGCGTTAACGGTCTGTGTTTTGCGTTGTGACGCCGGCTATTGATTGGATGGCAGCCAAGTTCCCATCTCCTCCGAGACTGCGAAAGCTGACGTAGATAACACTATACGATTCGCGAAATATGTTTATTAATGTGAAACTAAAATATTATATACTGATACTAGCTGTGCCCGCGACTTTGTCCGTGGAACGATGTACAAAACAGTGATTAATAAAGTCGTCTGAAGAAAGTATTAAGTCTTATTACTATCTAATATTCTCTCGTACTTAAGTCCCGTCGTCATTAGAATTGCAATTACTTTTGATATACCGAACCAATTTTAATGAAACAAAGACTAAATTTTACTCGAAGATATGCTTTATGATTTTCTTGAAAAGGTTTTATCATGCGCGCAGCACTTTAGCAATGATGCATGTTCATACAAATAGACAGACAGACATTTCCAAAAATGATTGAAATTTATTTTATTACTTATTCCTAGACAACTGCAATATTTTTTTTTGTAAAATTCTTTAAGTTCAAACACCTTAGATTTACATACAGTACAATACGTAAAATATTCGATCAAATTACCCGCTTTTCGGGTAATTTCCCGTTAATTGGCAGCACTGCCTATAACCAAATAACTTATCCTAGTGTAAGTCGTTACATTTCAAAATATGCTAAATCCAATTTTAGTCGTTCATATAACATGTTTAATTTTTTCAAGATATTTTTTATACACCAAGAACGGTTTTTTTTTCCAACCGACTACGCTATTGACCTAGCAAGGTCTTAACAGCTTCACCGGACTACTAAGGCGAGCGTTTAAGGCACTCGGCCTTTATTTGGGCAACTACCTCCAGGGTGCACGGCACACCTCGGCTTGGGCTGTTGCCTAATACATGCAATTCGCGACCTATCTGAGCTACCCTAAACTAAACTACATATTCATACTTATACATATACTAGTGGGCCCGGCAGACGTTGTCCCGCCCTGATTATAAAAAAAATCGTGGACAAATTATATACCAAAACGTTCCTCATGAATCACTTTATCCACTGGTGAAAACCGCTTGAAAATCCGATCAGTAGTTTTTGAGTTTATCGCGAACAGACAGACAGACAGACGCGGTAGGGGACTTTGTTTAATATTATGTAATGATGTACCAAGCATACATACCTCGACAACTCTTATATGTATTTTGTATCGTAGAATTTTTCTAATCTATTTCAGTTCGATAAGGGAAGAATGAAGTTCAAATTTTGCCGTTCATAGTTTTAGTTCAGGTTTTTTGTTTTTTTTATGATCTTCATATTTTACATGTACGAAATTTGTAGATCTTGAAAAAAAAAAACGCAAAATATTAGGAACGGCTAAAATTGGATTTGCTATGTATTGAAATGTAACGAAACATATATATACTATAACGTATATAACTGAACCTAGTGTTTATATGTTTTATCTGAGTTTATTATATTTTCTCCATCTTGCGCTGTAATTTTCAAAAAAAAGTATTAACCGACTTCAATATCAATCAAAAACCCATAAGGCACTAAAAAGCGGAAAATAAATAGTTTATCAAATTAACCAAATTAAATAAAACATATGAATATGTGTGCTACCTAGAGATGTATTTGAAGTCGGTGCGAACCGAAAATCATATCATCTACATAGGTACAAAGTTTAAGTCCACTCTCGCGTCTCTGTAATACATTTCTACCTGGAACAAATTTGAAATTTCGGTTGGCACCGACTTCCAATACATCTCTAGGTAGCACACATATTCATATGTTTTATTTAATTTGGTTAATTTGATAAACTATTTATTTTCCGCTTTTTAGTGCCTTATGGGTTTTTGATTGATATTGAAGTCGCTTAATACTTTTTTTTGAAAATTTACTTTTATACTAACAACAAACTGTGACCCAGATACCAGTGCCCTCCTTTTGAACTCAACATTGTACTACGATATAATAATATTTCGACAAGTATTGTATCATCGAATCGAAAATATTCATATTAAAATCAGCGTTCGGAACCGTACGATAATTATCGTACACATACGATAATTTTGTGCCTACGTACGATGTACGATAGCATATTATTATCGTACGCAGATTGTACGATAATTTCTATCATGATGCAAAATTTGAGAATTTATATTATTTCACTCATGCGTTGATAGTCCAAATCACAGTAGCATGATTTTATTTTGTCCAATAAAATCTTGGGAAAATACCGGGAAATACAAGTTCTTTATTCCTATTGGTCCTTACGATCCGCTCTACTAAGTTTCACCACTGCCGATACTGTAACTTTATCCAGCGCCTGCTGTACACGCTTTCTTATTGGTTAGTATAGCATCTACCAATGCGAACAAGAGAATATAAATTCGATATTTCGATTATGTTCACACTTCATATGTATCGTATATTTTGTATAGAAAAGTTGGCAGTTATTTCGTTATATTATTATGATTATATGTCTGTATTCAGTGTTCTGTTGATTTGACAGCGGTGGTTTAAAAAAGATAAACTATAAAGTACTTGCATGCATATCAATATTACAATTTATATGATTAATTTATCTATAATAGACATTATCCTAAAAAATACGATAATTTCGATCCATGTACGATAATTTTACGCCCCTGGTACGATAGTCAGTCCACTTCAAGTTGCTAACGCTGATTAAAATACACAGGTGACTCCTAGCTCCGGTCACTTTACGTCTTACGTCAGCGTCTCCCAAATAAAATTATAGAATATGTGCGTAAATTTGCCTGACGTTGATGTGATTGCGGGGTTTGACTTAGAGCCAAGTCTGTTTTGTACGTCGACGGAGGTTTCAGGCAGGTCCTTTGGAATATCTGTAAATGATTATGGCATTTATGACAGGAGTTATGTTTTCTTGACAGGATGATATTTTTAAAGTAATGCCGAATTCTCTCCGGAATACTGTCAGAAGTTAACTTCTTTTAGTGATATTTGTGGTTGTTGTAATATGGATATTGGTTTTCGGTGTGTATAAGATCGGTAAGATTGTTCGGAATAAATTCTCTAAATAATGTTGCAAATCGTATTAAAATACGTTTCATAGACTAGACATACGCGGATAATGACATTGTAAATTTATTTATTGATAGAATTTTAAGTTTTGTGGGACGTGAACATAGGTAAAGGAGTATAATCTGCCTAGCATAATAATGATCTCGTATTAACCAGTTCATATTTGATCCGACCATATTAAGAGGAATCATTTTCTCACCATTTTTTTTTAGTTATCAGAGCTGAGACTGATAGTTACAGATATAAATACTACATATATATAAAACTCTGTGACATTTTGTTAAATGTACCTACTGACTTTCGCCGCGTGTCTCATATTTTTGTAAGTTTGTATTGCATCAATTGTTTCAATTAACTTGTAAATTGTGCGAACTTTCGATTGATACCAATTTAAACTTATTGAACATTAAATGACCGATGTTACATTGTTTACGGGTGTTTTATGGTTATACTAACAGAAAACTTTACCAATATTATGTTTATGTTAAAATAAACTAAGGAGAAATATTTTTATCGCTTCTAGAACTTTCTATACGTTATTAAAAATAACATCAGATTTATGATATTTGGTCAACAATAAGCTATAATTAGCCGGTTTGATATAATTGTATTACCTAAACGATTAAAAAAAATGGAATTAGATTATTATTGCTATGATCTAGTGAGGAATAATCAGTCCTGTGTGTCCGGTGAAGCCGTGAAGGCCTGGCAGGCCGATAGCGTAGTCAGTTGGAAAAAAGTAAGTCATTTTATACTTAATTAAGCAAGTCCTCGGTAGGAATCAATTACGGGTTTTAGTGAGAGCACTCACTGGACACTGTTGTCTTAAAAAGCACTTGTACAACATCGGTGTCCAGAGCACAAGAGAGTGTAGATTTTGTGATAGTGCGGATGAGACCCCCAAACACCTCTTGTGTGAGTGTGATCCACTGAAGCCTACACGAAACCGGATTCTGGGGAAGCATGTATTGCCTCCGGATGAGGAACAGATGTTCT
The DNA here is from genome assembly GCA_036509395.1 of Antheraea yamamai. Taxonomy (NCBI): domain Eukaryota; kingdom Metazoa; phylum Arthropoda; class Insecta; order Lepidoptera; family Saturniidae; genus Antheraea; species Antheraea yamamai. Next base: position 2,486,027 of record AP028426.1, read on the forward strand.
CAACCAAAAAAGTCCTGCAGTTCCAAAATACTATAGGACTTGGCGGAGAGCTTTAGTAATATGGGGCGATCACAATAGATCAATACTGGTCGCAGTGACACAGGATAAAGGCCTGCATAGCCCCTTTTTCCAGAATAAAAAAAATAATACTTAATTAAAGTACTTCATACATTTTGATATTTTTTTTAGTGCAAACCATAAAAGCGACTTTTGAAATTTTTCTTTCACTTCCATTTACGTATGTGTCTTAACAAATCTCTTATAAGTATAAAAACAAAAAAAAAAATGATATATATTGATTTTATTAATTGATTGACATAACTTGATAAAACTAAAACAAGAGCTGAATTCATTACAAATTGCCACAGAAAAGTGTAAACTATACTTCGTGTGAGCTTTAGCTTAAAAAATAAACAAACGGACGTCCTGATAATACAAAAAACCTTGACAAATGATATTTCTAAACCTTCCTCATGAATCAGTTCGTCCACTGGTGAAAACCGCATGAAAATCCATTCAGTAGTTTTTGAGTTTATCGCGAACAGACAGACAGACGTGGCAGAGGACTTTCTATTATAATGTGTAGTGATAAATCTTCATCAGTATTCTCTGTGTAAATTTGGTGATGAGTGTATTCTCGTTCTGAAAATACTCCATGGTTCTCGTGAACAGGTGCCGCTTGGTCTGGGATTTTAAATATTTTTAACACGTACATCAAGAACTTTACAACGCTTTTAGACGCATTTATATTTATAAACATTTGACTTTCGGTCAACGACCGCTTGACGTAATACGTCATATTTATGTAACGGTTACACCATTGGAAAATTCATTGGAAAATTTTGATCCATAGAGTAATTATATCCATACGAATAAATACAATTGCAATGTATCTTGTAATCTATACTAAATTATAAAGCTGAAGGGTTTGTTTGTTTGCTTGAACGCGCTAATCTCAGGAACTACTGGTCCGATTTGATAAAATCTTTCAGTGTTAGATAAGTCATTTATCAAGGAAAGCTATAGGCTATATATCATCACGCGAAGACCAACAGGAGCACCAAGAGGAGCACCAATGAAGAATGTTTCAAAATCGGGGTGTGTTTTTACTTTTGAGAGCTTTCGCTGCGTGTTAGCGTTAGCCCAAAGTAACTATTCCACGCGGACAAAATCGCGCTCATGAGCTAGTGTCTAAATAACTGTAATTTAATTAATAGATGTGAAATTATATACGGTACTTAAGAAAAAGAAAAACCATTTTTAACATCTTTGTCTTTTTCGGCTAATCTACAAAACGGTTGAACCGATTTTGACGGGACTTTCACTGTAGCGTTTCCGATATTTTAAGGAGAGAGATGTTCAAAAATATTGCCAGAATTGACAGATTGACGTTTCGTTGTTCAGTTACTAATTTACTTTATCATGTCGTATTGTGAATAGAAAGTTTTGCTCATCTTCTCAGTTAACGTGGGCGAAGCCAGGGCGAGTAGCTAGTACACGATACAGTTTGTTTATCAATGTATAAAGTGTTATTAAGATTAGTAACACGAAATCTGCACAGTTTTAGAAAGCATAAAGTTATTTTCGCCTCGTATTCTATTTTCTGCTTGCCAAAGAGTATTATTGTAAAAATTATTTGTCATTTTTTTTTATCCGTAGTAAAACTGTCCGGCGTCGTTTTTACGATTGTTGTGAGAGTTATGGTGGCAAATAAATATTGGATTACTACATTTCAATTTATATTTTACATTTACTTTAAATTATACCTACAGTTTGAGGAACCGTTCAAGTGTTACGTAAACAGTTTAATTTCTGACCACAATCAGTGCTTACGTATACCTCGAAGGGCCCCTCAATATATATGTGTATATATTTTATATCAATGGACGCAAACGAACAGGTGGGTCACGTGATGTTAAGCGATCACCACCGTCCATAAACACTAGCAACACCAGGGCGTGCATAAATCCGGGGCTGACTCTGGTGTATGAAATACATTACTATAAAGTGTAATCAATATATGTTGAGCAGTTTTCGTGTAAAAGAATAAAAAAAATTCATGCTTATAGTATGGTAGGATTCGTTCATTAAAATCCCTACGACAATAGTTACATACGTTTTTTTTTATGTCACAGGAGGCAAACGAACAGGTCACATGATGTTAAGCGATCACCACCGTCCATAAACACTAGCAACACCAGGGGAGTCGCAAGTGCGTTGCCATGCTGTGTTTGGGGAAGGGGGAGGAAAGGGAGGGGAAGGGGAGGGGAGGTGGTCCTCCGGCGCTCTCACTGACCGAACGAGACGCAACAATGCAAGCACTGTTACTTCACGTCGGTTTTCTGTGAGAGGGTGGTACTACCCCGGGCGAGCCGGCCCATTCATGCGGAAACCATTAATAACTTCAGCGTAGCTCTACCACCTACAATGTAGGTACGTAGTTGTATACCCGTGCGAAGCCGGAGCGGGCCGCTAGTTTATGTAATAAAATAAATAAACAGTCATTATTTTATGGAACAAATTTGTAATGCTTTAGAGCCTGTCCAGATGAAGCGATTTACACGCGAGACGACTCGCGCTTTTCAAAATATATTGCGTCAAGATACCGTGTTTTACGCGCGTTTCTACCCTAGGAAACGTCGCATACGTCGTACGGATAGACGACTGATGACTTATGTCGACTCGCCACAGACTCGCGCGTAGTACTGGACGCAGCAATGAGGCCTGAGTAAGTCGAGGCGTGCGGCGCTCGCGCGTACGACGCGCGAGTCGAGAATCTCGCTCATTGCACGCGTTTTACGCGCGAGTTAGTAAATGCGCCAATCTGGACGGAATATATGTAGCTCTAGTATCTCGGGTACGCGCGAGTGTCTACACGCGAGTCGACTCGCGCGTAAAACGCCTCATCTGGACAGGCTCTTATCTTGTCATTATGCCATAGCTGATTCCTGCCGTAATCTGTTCTTTTATGCGTATAACTTATACAAAACAATTTCGATGTTTCAAATCTGCCAGGCGTCCCGTGACGGCTCAATTTTTTTATGTTATTATGCCCTTTTTACCTGCACATTTTGTTAATGTAACAAGTTTTCGGTCTCAAGTGATCGACTATCACTATCCGTTATTGACGGAATCTATCTGCTACATGGTATTAAAAAAACGGGATGAGCGCTATGCACCGTTGCGTATCTAGCAACACATTACAATAATGTTACAGATAAATAATTACTTTAATTACCATAGATTAACGCGTGGTTTTCGAAACGAGATGTTAACTGAACTAGAAATAAAGCCATGCGTGTTTATTATTCGAATGTAGGTCAAGATGTGACGCAAATACGAGTTGGAAGTATGAAGCCAGACGACCATAGTACTGAAAGGGATGTACCGGTTTTCTGGTGACGTTTCGTGTAAGTTGTTTTTGTTGGGTTACGATTTTTACTTTAACTTTAACGGATTTTCATGCGCTTTTCACCAGTAGATAAAGTGATTCATGAGGAAAGTTTAGGTATATAAGTTGTCAAGGTTTTTTTATTATCAGTGCGGTATAACGTCCGCCGGGCCCGCTAGTTATGTATAAAGGAATATTTTTCCTTTCTCTGAAACTTTGATATAATTTCTTATTTTACGTTAAGGACTTTTGTTCCTTGGGTATCCTGAGTGCATACGTTTTTTTAGGTGAATAGGTTTGTGTATAGCTATATAAGTGTGTAAAAGTCGTTTGCGAGTTTTGCTGACCTCTCTTATCGATAATTCTATCGACACGCGTGACGTAACTATATCTTATCGATGGTCTATTTTCGTACGTCTCTTTGTTTTCTCTCGATTATTTTGAACTGGACTATTTTTGTTTGTTAGTAGATTATTAGTAGATATCTAATTCGTCGAATCATGGTTTCTGATGTACTAGTTAATGGTTTCGCCTACGTTGAAATTTATTTTTTATCTTCTATCTATACATATAATAAGAATGTAACTCTAACGTGTCTGTACTTGGCTATACTGTACGTGACTGGTTGGCTAGAAGAAAATGCCTTATGGCATTAAGCTCGCCAGTGTACAAATCAAAAATGCAATAAAGAATTCATTCATACATTAATACTTTTTCGGTTTTCGTGAAAAATTTTTTTGCAGGTGTCTAGAAAGAATAGAAGTGTAAAAGTATAAGAAATTGAATACATTTAAATCATTTTTAGAAATGTCTGTCTGTCTATCTGTTTGTATGAACACGCATTACTGGTAATGCACTGGGTTCATAATACATTCTCAGTAAGAAAATCATAAAGCATATCTCCGAGAATAACTTAGTCTTTGTTTCATTAAAATCGGTCCACTCTATCAAAAGTTATTATAATTTTAATGATGACGCAGCGTTAGTACGAGAGTAAAGTAGATAAGTAAATGGATTCAATACATCATACGGATGACTTTATTAATCACTGTACCTACCTATTTTATATGAGGTTCCAAGCGGACGAAGTCGCGGGCACAGCTGGTTTTATCTAATTTAGTACTTTTTTCGATCTTGTGAATATGGTTTCATTCCTTGAAATTACGTGCTTTCTGTAAATTAACTGTGGGCGATTTTAATTCTTTCTTTAATTATAATGTAGGCAATACTACTTAATTTTAGAGAACCATTTTACCGATTGTAAATTACCTCTGTTAAATTTTATTATTACTCCTCTTATATTCTATGGAAGAACGTAATTTTATGTAATCTCTGAAAAGACCTCTATAGAAATCTTATCGAAATCGGCTCAGACGTTTTAGTGATTAGCCCGTACAAACAACAGATATTCCAATTTCATTTATTTGTACTAATAAGTAATTATACTTTTAGAACATCTTGCTGGCACTGTCTGGTCGCCTGGTGGTCGAAATTCGACCATAATTCCTTTTGACATTCAATAAGACCAAAGAGAATAATAATAATTGAAGTGGTTTCATAAATTTACTAAAGAAAAATTATTTATCAATTAATTATTAATGCGTATAATAAAATAAATGCATGCATTAATTTACATATTACTATATTAATATAAAATTAATCAACAATCATGGAACGTAAGTCATGTTAAAAAAATTTGATGTAGGATGAAAAAAGGTAATGGGAATGTAAGAGTAAAATGAAGGATGGCGAAACGTCATTTTGCATAAGTAATGTATATTTTAATTAATTTAATGTCCTTAAAGCATTTTATATTTAAAAAAAATGCTTTGTGCTCTTCTCTTCCATATAAACCTTAACTATGCCTAATGTCACGTTCATCCGTTCGCGCAATTCGCTTAAAAAGGGGTACAAAGTTTTCGCTTTACGTATTAATATATAGATATATATTTCCAACAATATAAGTACTCATAGTCTATTAAAGTGCTATACCTATAATAAAATAGGAAATGTAGTGTTGTCAGAGCTGTAATGCGAAAATATAGTTCCATAAAGGCAAATGCTTCAATGTCATTTGAAAAAAATAACAAGGAGGAAAATCGTTGCTTTAATTCGATTTTGCAATTAATATCTCAGATACGCAAACTTTATATTACTGGCTGATTTTTTCCTCTTAATCCCGAATATATCACCAACTTTGGATCATCTTGGTAAACAGTTTGATACCAATATTTGACCAAATATAGCCAACAAATCGTCCTTGTCCTGCCCGTTCAGTGGTTGATTTGTTTATTTACCACGTAAAAACGGGTAGACGTGTATAATTTCTATATATAGATTTGCTAAAGTATACGTTTATTTCTGAACATAAGCAGAAATATAAAGAATTTTTAATATATTTTTTAACCGACTTCAAAAATAAGATTTATCAATTTGGTTTTATTTTTTGAAATGTTTGTTACCATAGATCTTCTTCATTTGTAAACCGAGTTGAGAAAATCTTTTTCTATCGTAGAGAAGATAATTAAACCTCAACTGGCCGGGTGGCTTTTTGTAACATAACGGGCCGAGTGCGGTCATCGTGACCGCATGTACTTTAGGTATCATATTTTGTTATTATTTAAATAATAAATAAATAAAATTACACAGTGTTATTGATATTATTTACTTTTAATTAGAAAAGAAAAATTAACAAAATATAACTTTTATTAATGTTAAATAAAAAAAAAACATTACTCAAACGCTAATACTAAACAAAATATCTAAGCTTCTGTGAAAAGTCCTTAAAAAAAAATCTAAAGTAATTTTTGGAAAAACATTTTGGTTGTGTTGTCTTAAGAGAGATAACATAGAGAAAATAAAAATATAATCATAAACGATATTACTAATGAAAAATAGACAACCGTCACAACCGTCATTCCTGGTCTTGCTTCGCGACAATCGCGGCACATCTTTTGGCTACAAAAACATACATAGATAGGTCTTTCGTTTTTTTTTTGGGATTAAAGGTATAGCATGTTTTCTAGTTTCCAGCTTTTCTTCTACCTCGGATATAGGTTCTTCTATGTTTAGTACTCTTCTTATAGCTAAGTGAAGTTCTCGAGTGAGATGCATTTTTTTTTTTTTTTTTTTTTTTTTTTTTTTTTTTTTTTTTTTTTTCTTTTTTTTCCCCTTTTTTTTTTTTTTTTTTTTTTTTTTCCTTTCCCTATTTTTTGTTATATTCTTCCCTCAATTTTCTTTTCGTTTTTTTTTTTTTATTCCCCTTCTTCCAAATCAAGTAACCTTTTTTTTTTTAAAATTTTAAATTTTTTTTGTTATTTTTGAAGAATTTTCCAAAATAAATTTATTTTTTATATTTCTCTTTATTGGTTTTTTTTTTTTGTATTTTATTTGGATTTTTTTTGGTTTTTTATATTAAAATTAAATAGGTCCTTTTTTTGGTAAAACTTCGGTTTTTTTTTTGCGGTGGTTTTTTTTAATTCGTTTTTTTTTTTTTTTAAATTTTTTTTCCCTTTTTTTTCTTAAATATATGTCGAAAAGGTTCGACGTGAATGAGGTTTACATCTAATCATGACAATGATTTTTGTGCGGGATTTTAGTCTGTCATGTCGTGGATTTTATATTCTATGCATAATCTTGTGTTATTTTACTCTTTTTTTTTCGAACTGACTAAGCTATTGACCTGGCAAGGTCTTTACAGCTTCACCGGACTACAGTTATTTTAGTCTATATTGTGTAATATTGGTAGTGTTTTACGTAGTACTCTTCGGTTATTGTGCACAAGACTTTATGAGAAATAATACCACGGAGTATGAATATTGAGATGCTATAACAAACTCTATGGACAGTTCTAACAAGGAGGCCAACATCTTGTTCGAACATTGAAATGATCACAAGAAATTTGTAATATTACTAGCGGGACTGGCGGACGTTATCCTACCCTGAAAATTTAAAAAATCTTGAAGAATTATATACCTAAACCTTCCTCATGAATCACTCTATCTACTGGTTAAAACTACATGAAAGTCCGTTCAGTAGTTTTTGAGCTTATAGCGAACAGACAGACGTGGCAGAAGACTTCGTTTTATAATATGTAATGATTCGTCAACAATGGCAGTAATAATCTAGAACATCGCCTGCTAGAGATTAAAAAAATATGATAATATATACCATAGCATGAGTCGCAGCACTATTGCGCTTTCAAGATTTCCTCTATTTGGCTGAGGGTGTGGGAGCGGGTGTCTCGGACGCCGGGGGAGGGTAAGGTCAAGGTGGATGCCGCAGCGCATGCTCAGTGCACTCGGAAATGTTGATGCAGCGACTTGAGCAAGTCCACTGTAGACCCCACTCCCGACGCCTCCAATTTGTTGCGTCGTATCTTTCTCGAACCGTCTCGGAACGATACTTCTTCGCCGTTACAGATAATCTATACTTTTATTATATCTACGCTAATATTATAAAGCTGAAGAGTTTGTTTGCTTGAACGCGCTAATCTCGGGAACTAGTGGTCCGATTTGAAAAATTCTTTCAGTTTTAGATAGCTCATTTGTCGAGGAAGGCGATAGGTGTATCATCACGCTAAAACCAATAACCGGTATTGTTATCAATAATAAAGTTTTGTAGGTAGTGCATATATAGAAGAAACATAAGAAAAATGGATAAACAAATTTAAATAATCTTAGTGTTTTTTTTTGTCAAATTCATTTTGTGTATCTTTATCTACTATGATTTATCCTAATTAATGTTATAAATGTGAATGTGAGTTTGTTTGTGACGCTTTTACGCCTTAATTAGTCATCCGATCATCATAAAATTTCGTATACAAGTGTCAGGAGTATGTACTAAAGGACAGGGTAGGAAGAATTATGGTTTTCAACCAAAAAGGTAGCACTATACATATATTAATGAGAGCGAAGCCACAAGCAAAAGCTAATATTTTATAGTTAGTTATTTGAGAAAAAAGTCCTTTTTAAATCCATAACTTTTTTGGTTTGGCAAAAAAATTGAAAGTACCATGAATAAGGTTTTAATTATGTAAAACGTGAAAAAAAATCAGGCAAATTGAAATATCACTACATTAACTTAAACATCGTCAAGTTGGTAATAAACAAAATCGTACTTACGTATTAACGGCAACGCAATGCGCTCGCCGACCGTTGCTGCAGCGGGCTCGCGCTGTCTTCGTTTCACAAGTTTACCATAACCTAACGAAACCAAGACGGGAAAATTGAGAAAAATAAATCGGTTAGGTTAGTTTATTTATTTGATGACTGCTTGCTCTTTTATCTCAGTTTGATTAGCTTAGGTTAGACTTGCGAAAAAAGCGGTGCATTTAATACGAAAGTACCAAATACAATTTTAATTCCTGCATAAACTTGTAAGACGTTCGATGCTAGCCTTGTAATATTTATATATAACACAGATGTTAGTGTTCAATTTTTGTTAACGAGATTCGTTGCTTAAAAGAAGCAGTGTAGGTAGGTATAATAAACGGAACGCAGTTCATTGACCAATTGTGCAAGAAAAACGTTAGCAAAAATTTACATGATTGCTGGTTGGTAAGTGTAGGGGTATTTACACGATTTAGACGAAGACTTGAGCTTAACTTTGATCATACTCAAGGTAAACGATTTAAGTTTTTATGTCGCTTACAAGAATCTTCGATAAAATATAAAATAGTAGGAGTAATTGTTGGAGTTGATCATGGGAAATGGTGAACTAATTTTCTAAATTTACACATGAGACACGATTGTAGAATTAATATATATACATAGTGACATCAAATTCTGATATTTAGGTTAAAGAATCGTCGGAGTCAGAATCATCGGTCACATTCTAAATCTAAAGTCAACATATCACACATACGAGTCCGTTAATGTCGATTTAATCTACGTATCGGAAATAGTGCTTTTCTGGATGAAATAATACCCTATTTTGGCTCTTTGGTGTACACCTAATATAGATGTATGCAACATTTTATGATCATCCGTTGTCTAGTTAAGACGCGAAAGAAACAATTATAATATTAGTTAGAACATATAAGATTGCTACAGCGCTACAGCGAATCATCTTTTATATCGTGTAACCGCTCAGGTTCCGAATTATTATTTAATTCTCAAAATGGAGGATGGTATATTTAAAGAAAAATCGAATTTCGCGCCATCCGCAATGACGTTTATGTCCCTATACCCTGTGCGTCTGTCGTCATGAAGATGTGTCTCTGTTCCTTATAATACATTTGTAATATATATGACAATCAAATCAATTCAAAAATACTTTACTCAGTTTAGGCCCTAATAAGGTGCTATGAACGTAAAACTACCACCGATTCGGAAAACAACCCAGACATCTAGAAGAACCGCCAAGAAACTCGATCGGGTACATCTTTTTAACACACACACACACACACACACACATATATATATATCTATATACACTTCGAATACATTATACGTTACAATGGTTTTTAGCGGATGCATAGAGGAGTCAATTCCAGACATCACCATCGTTCACATATTGATCCACTCATAGAGTAACAAACCTGCGAGTGTAAGCGGTTTCATAATTCTATGGATCCACTCTATAATAATAGGCTTTTGACACTAAAACCCGCTTGACGTGGCGCTTAAATTTACAGTCCGGCAAATCGGTAATATGATTTGGGACTTTATTGTAAAACCTATGACATATAATGTAACAATGTGATACATTATATATACAGTTTTACATTACATAACTTGTTATTATTCAAATTATTTAATAAATCCGGTACCCGCCACCTCCCACTACTTACCCCCCACCACTATTCGTCGCACAGAATGTTTGACTTTCAATAAGAAGTTTCACTTGAATAATAATAGTAATAAATAATAAGAAATATCTATAAAGCCGCGGATACAGACAAATGATTATCTTAATTGAAAGATCGTTCAAGTGTATTACGTGCATTATGTTTTATCTTACATTGTAATATACTTCATACATTTATCTGTAATCTGTATTGATATCATAAATATTCTCCTCCGGTCGCAAATCCTTCAATAAAGTCACAGTTTATCATAGGATTAGTTGGTAAATTAATCGCGCAATGAAGTTGCGTTGTCGTGTTTTGATTTCTTTAATATTTTCGAAGTATCGTATTAAAAAAGTAGGTTTACATTTAATGGGTAGTACTGAGCATTTTAATATATAAAAAGCCAGTGTAGTGATGTTTGTCCACGATGAAATCCGAAACTACTCAACCGTTTTTCATGAAACGTTGGCATTTATGTATATGTAATTTGGACCAATTTGAGAGATAGCATAATTTATATTTCGATTAATGGCCTCAATATTTTTTAATTAAAAATTAAAAGATTGTCAATGTTGATTATTGCTATTAATTGTAAGTATCATCAGTCTCGAACAGATGGCGCCTTAAATTATTTTGGTGACAGAAAACGATTGGACCCACTGTTATAGATATATCATAGATGGCGCCACGTTTTAATTTTGAAAATAGTTTATTATAATTTGAATTCAACATGGAATAACTGAGCCACAGCAACGCGTGGTTGGGTCAGCTAGTTTACTATATACTATGCATTGTCCGTTGTATCTTATTTTGAAATATCCTTAATATCTGGACTGTTCAAAACCATAAGATTTTAAGCTCCATACAAACAAATGCTCAGCAACCTTTTGCCAGCATAAACTTAAAAAAAAAATATCGTATTTATTACAAACTTTAAAAAACTTGAACCAACGAATTACGAAATTACGTACACTTTATACGACAAAATGATAAGATATAGAAAAGATAAGATATTATAATTAAAAAAAATTGACTACATGATCAATGATGAAAAAAAAATCTGCCATTTTAAAATCAGTGGTTTTAAAAAATCAGCGATACTTTGTCTGCGTTGTTTATTATCTTAACAACGTATTTTATGACCAGAAGAAATAACGAAAAATTTGAAAAAGTATGTACGAGTACTTTGCTTGCAAAAATTATTAGTATTTTGTAGTGCTTATGAAATTTTTTAAAGATTATTAATTATTAATAATCTAATATAATAATAATATAATATAATATAATAATAATAATAATATAATAATAATAATAATATAATATAATATAATAATAATTATTATTAAAATAATTATTAATAAATAGATTATTACATGAAGCTGTCGTGATTTTTTTCTTAGGTAAGGACCTAAGGTCTACTATGTTAAATTAAATAAATTGGACCGAAATATATGTAAGTAGTTTTTGAGTGATGCACGCACAACGACGTACTTCTATCATTTTATTTATATACTAGCTTTTGCCCGCGACTTAGTCAGCGTGGAGTAGTTACTTTGGGTTAATGTTAACACGCAGCGGAAGCTCTCAAAAGGAAAAAAACTCGCTTTAGAAACATTCTTCATAGGTGCTCCGCTCCTATTGGTTTTAAAGTAATATATAGCCTTCCTCGATAAATGAGCTATCTAACACGGAAATAATTTTTCAAATCGGACCAGTAGATCCAGATATTACCCCCTAGAACCTCAGAAACGTTACCTCTTTATAATATTAGTATAGGCATAGATAGATTCATTACTTTTTTAATATCTCGGGAGTCTAGAGTTGGGAGGTTACCAACAATTGTAGACAGAGATACTTGTGTGTGCAAAAAAACTAGTTTATGTTCACAATTTTGCGTTGACTCGTTTGCCTTGAATTTTAAGGTCAATTTGCTAGTTAAAGCCTAGAACTCCTAATTTAAATTCTAATATTATGTAATCGCTTTATATCATTTGCATAATTGATTACCGGTTTTACATAATAGGAAGGGCTCACATTTGTTTTTTATTACGTATAAATTCGGTATAAATTAAGTCCGGTGAAGCTGTGAAAGCCTTGCTTAGGCCAATAGCGTAGTCAGTTCGAAAAAAAAAAACGTTTCAAGACTTTCCGGTTCGCACCTTATACTGTTAAAATATGTGACTACATAGAATTAGTCGATTTTCGAGCTGGATTAATCTGTTATTGACCCAAGCAACATAACTTCAAAATTATTATGTGGAACGGAGTTCAAATGAAGACATTCTAAAAGTTTGTTGTCCTTTGCAAATACATTATGAAATGTATAAGTTCTCGGTGTCAGGATTCGAAGTTCTATTAAAGTGTAAAAATCCAGTAAAGACTTATTAGTAATGATTTTAAAGTAGCAAGATATATAAAGGTTGAAATTTTCAACCTGCCATCCGCAAACTCGTTCCATCGATCGCGTCCGACAATATTGTCGCTGACGTCCGAAGTGAGATGTATAGATGTATGGCTGACACAGTTCCAATAGTGCCCTTTTGTAAATGTGAGCGACTCCCGTCTGTAATATTAGTTGCCTTACAACGTGGTCTATCGATTCGCACCTGCGCATCTCGCTTCGCCACCAGCAACAGGCTGTGACGCAGTTACAAAGCGCACTTTTGTTTTACATATGCAGCCCTTAGTATGTTTACATAATGATTTATGTTAAATTTAACTGTTTGTTTTTATCTTAAACTAGCTTCTGCCCAAGGTTACGATCGCGTGGAATAGTTACTTTGGGCTAACTCTAACTTTAACTCGCGACTTCGTTTACGTAGAAGGTGAAAATATATTTAAATAATACGTACGTTTATCCCGATTTTGAAACATTCTTTATTAATGTACCTCTCCTAATTGGTATTAGCGTGATGATATTTAATCGTAGTTACAATATAAGAGGTAAAAATTCATTATGATAATTTTTCAGCGCATAGCGTTTCGGATACAGTTAGTGTATAGTGGTTTTTTTTTCATAGCTGTCTCGACTGTGGTCATTGTTCTCAGACAGTACACTTACCGTTAGGTGAAATGTAGTTACAATGTTGAGCTTGAACAAAAAATACCTTGAGATAGTCTTTCTGAGTTATAGGTATGTTGTTGCCGTATCATGAACGCGACGTCTTGAACATTCTAAAATAGTTTGACGTAAAAGAATCACAGAGGCTGTAATACACACAAACAATACAAGTACGTAATAAAGAATGCATGTTTCAGTTAAGTCTCATTCATTTTGTCCATTCTGTGTAATATATATTTAGAGTAATTGAAAACTAGTGCACAATGACGTATTTATATATACTCGCAGCTGACGTAATAGAACAAAATTAAAAAAAAATCGCAATTACCGTTACAACTCTTGGCAAAGAGCTGTAATAAAGTTCAAACTTATAAATTCGAATTTCGGCCAATAATTGATAAGAATGATTTTCATTTTCCGTTGTTTATTCAAATAACATAATATCTTATACAGAGAGTTCTTTGTAATATTGACTTTCGATGTTTTAGCAATTTCTCTCAGTTCCAATTTCGTTTTCCTGATTTACTGAAATAACATACTCGTTTGTCTTACATAGAGAGTTCGTTGTGATATGAAAGTCTTAACATATTTTTAATAATTCCTCTCAAATTCAATTTTATCTTGATAATTTTCGGTTTCGATCGTTCTGAAACGTGGTAACTTGGTTTTAGGCTGATCAGCTATATAGGTATAGGTATGGCCAACAGTAACCATATAAAATAACTAAGCAGCACTATTATTATTTTGCTTCCTTTGTACAAATAAGTAAAAATTAAGTAGCGTTAAGTCGTAATTTTTGTGCTGAATCTGTGTATAGACATCTATTAGTTACAGCAAATCTGGTCAAGCTCGGGCAAGGTTGCGCGCCTGATGACTAACGCAACGTAACGCGAATTATAGACACAAACAATGTAATCCAGCTGGCGCACTAAATATGCGGAAATATGGAAAAACTAGAAATATATGTATTGTAATTTTACTTCTACTTACGTTACTCAGGCTGTGGTCACGAACTGATTCTAGTTTGTAGGACCGTTCTAGCTTAATGTCTACAAAATGTGGTACTTTATAAATTGTTATTGAATCGATAGATAAAAACATCATTTATAGCTTTATGACAATGACTTTGGTTTCGTATTTCGAAAATAAAATGGTTACATTACGGGGTTACGGGGTTACTTACATTACATTAAGAGGGAGACCCCCTTTTCTAATTTTTACGGCTTCCACTTATTTATTTAACGGCTAACAAAATGTTCAACTTCTGAGAAGGTTAAAGTTGAACTGGTGGCTTCACTGAGTGTTTCAATCACTCTTTCTTGCATATATCAAACGTTTATGAAAGATTTTAGTCCATGAATAAATACAGTTAGTTTTTTTTACTAATAAACCTCGAATGGGGTGTACCGTGTGTTATTACGTGGACATGGAAGTATAAGGTTAACGTATGTACAATAAAGTCGACGATTTATCGCATTTGAAACATAACAATCTGAGGTCCATAAATAATATATATATATATATATGTATAAACTAACTACACGCGAATACTTCCACGCTTACTTACAGTATAGTTCTTTATAATAATAAAATATAACCTAGCGTCTACTAGTGGGTAGTTATAGCAAAATTAATGGTATAAACCTCCATGAAAAGCATTTATCGATCTCAGATATACCTTTTTTTACATGGGGATATCCCTACGGATTCCCCACCCTAGCCGGGCAGCTGAGGGTGGGGTATGTCGGACTTGTACGGACTAAAACCGCATGGTGCCTTCAATCACCTATAGGCCGGGGAGCAGGAGCTGCCGAACTGGCATTGCGTCTACCCCCCGGCAGGTGTCGGCCCCTCATCAGGGGCCTGGTCACGGTCGAATCTCAGATATACCTGTAAACACTGATATGTCACATGAATGCAATAGTATTGTAAATTAGTCGTATGCTGCTATATTATGCTATATGTATAACTGTAGTACTAGAGTAGTTCCGACGTTTTTCTTGTATAACTTGATACTAGCTAATTCCCGTTTGCTTCGGTTCGCATCAGAAACAAAAGCCTAAAATAACATACACGTTTTAGAAATAAAACGTCTGAAAAGACGAACGTTGTTCTGACCTGAAAATAATAAATCCTGGAATCAGATCACAGCGCCACCTACTGGGTTCAATTGTGAATCTAAACCGTTCTTAAATCGCATACACATTTACAGAATTTATACATAAAGCTAGATAAATTGATATAACCATTGCGGAATGAATGAGCTGTACTACATACGCTGTGGCTTCGGAGCTCCCGCTTGAACGTCAGATGTACGAGTTTACAACTTTATTGGCGGTTTATGTAATAATCTTTATTGTCGATAGTGTTGCGAAATGATTGATCGAGCAGAGAGTCGCGATTTTGTGATTAGAAACTTGGATAACAATTATAAATGACGTTTAAATTGTACACGTCTGTTTATATTATTAAAAAAATATTTATGAGATGTGTCATCTCATTTTAAGAGTATTTTTGATGGAAGTTGCTTACTTAGGCAAGTTATTATTTACATAGTGCCTCATAAATCTTTATACCATATTTTTATTTAAAGTCAGATACGATCAAACCACAAAACCTATACGGTGTTATTACAAAAACGTAAAATACGTGTTGGATACTTGTTTTAAAAAGGTTTCGAATTATATGCACCGCGGTCGCTGAATGTTCGCCATTTTGCTCTTTTGTCTCGCTTTGATTACGTTAGGTTAGACTTGCGAAGAAGGATAACGCGAAGTTGCCTCGGGCGAGCACGGTGCATTTAATTTGAAACCTTTTTAAAGTATGTTTTTTGTAATCACACCGATAAAGTATAATAAATTCTTACATCCCACTTCGTTCATCTTCTCGTGAACTGGTGGATACAATGTAACGACTATATGGTTATGTTACAATGTTCTACGAAACTAGGTCACAGCGTGCAAACAAAAGGATCATCTCCCACAAGGTCAGTGTAATTGTGTCGTATGTCCAAATGGTTGAACGCACTTCGGGTCAAATGTATACCATAAAAATGTTGTTGGACACGACAGAAGTTAATGGTCACCATTATTGCGTAGTTCCAAGGTCCTGGGAAGATTTGTTTGGAACGTATGTATTCCAGTTACGACCTAATTGGTTTATTATTTTTATAATACACTAGCTTCTGCCCGCGACTTCGTCCGCGTGGAATGGTTACTTTGGGCTAACGCTGATTTTAACTCGCGACTTCGTTTACGTAGAAGGTGAAAATATTTTTAAATAATACGTACGTTAACCCCGATTTTGAAACATTCTTCATCGGTGCTCCGCTCCTATTGGTTTTAGTTAAGATATATAGTCTTCCTCGTTAAATGAGCTATCTACCACTGAAAGAATTTTTCAAATCGGACCAGTAGTTCCTGAGATTAGCGCGTTCAAGCAAACGAGCTCTTCAGCTTTATAATATTCAACTTCGTCAACCGGACCTTCCATTTCCCACTTGGTGAGGGATTTTAAATATAATTATTTTAGTGATAAAAAAATTATATTGTTTAAACTAATAGCGAGTAACGAGGTTTTAGTTTAAAATAATGAACTTAAATATTTTATGCATATGATTAAAGAAATAATCCTTATTGGACCGAGAAGACATTTCAATTCCCATTTGTAAACTTAAAAGTTGGTTAATAATGTTATAATAAATAAAAAATAATTAGGTTTGAATACTGTATAAAAGTAGGAATATTAAACAACGAATCCTAAAAATTTTATCAAAATATCTCGTTAAGTATAGAATCAGTTCTGTTCTGCAGTAAAGTATGTTAAGATCTTGAAAGGATTTCATAATTCCTGATTTAAATCGGGGCCTAATTGATTTATTATGTTTACAATATATTTATTTTGTTATATAGACTCAGTCTTGAATACCTTCTAAGACAAATAATGACACACGAAAAGAATTTTCCAGATGTGTGAATCGCGATGACGTGCACATACCGTTGTCTCTCAGCCGCTGATAACAAGCGATAACCTATGGAGTTATCACTAAATCACTGATACACATATCAACAACATTTGAGAACATTGATTTGATAGGAATACCCCAACAATGTAAGTTTTTAAATAACGTCCTGAAATACACTAGATAAATTTGGAATATTTGTAACACTAGCTAAGCTAGTAAGTTAGCTAACACTAACTAAGATTACTCACTTATTAGGCGCGGTTCACAAGATACTGTAAAAGTGTAAAAATACAATAAAAAAAAATGAGTCATCACGGGACGCCTCAAACATCGAAATTGATTGAATCAAACGAATCTCAAATTCTCAAATTACACTATAGGTATACGAGATCAGTGCGGCAAGAGAGATTGCGCATGACATCGCGTCGCCACGTCTCACACACCACGACATGTATCGCCACGCCAACAATCAAGTTTACTCTCGCTTATAGATGTTTCACATCAAAATCAAGAAAGTCGTAGCGCGAATTGAAACATTTTCATACTTGACAAATTGTCATGTTACTTTAAAATAAATTATACTGACAACATTCACTTTCTTGCTTAAATAAATATGAATAAGAGGAACAACAACAGAACAAAAGAGATTTCAGGTCCTGTGGTAGAACGAAAAAAAAAACATCCTAAGGCTCCTGGTTCTGCTAATAATTGACAACTACCGATTCTTGTCTCCTGTATCCAAAACAGTTCCAACCAAATAATGTTGGTACATCTAACACATGGCAGTAAAGCTTACATAGTACAATTTATTGCTTACAGTGAAACAGTACTAAATCATTGCATAATTGCTACAAAATTGTAATACAGATTTTAGTCGTGGTTATGTTATTGTAATCGCAACCGTGACAAAATATCGTGAAGGTCATCTTGAATGATGTCATGGCACGTCTCAAGTTCATAGTAGAGTAGAGCCTCGACAAGTTAAACTCCTAGGGAAACACAAATTTTTTAAGTTATAGAGTTATTAACTTGTCAAGGGTTTATGTTACCCTCGCACTTTCGCCGCACATTTTCTTGAAGGCCGTATTATGGCGTTTCTCGAAGTTTTGTAACCGGTCATTGCTAGCATTAAAATTATGGATTTTCAGCGAATTGGCGAACTCTTCAGCTTTTTCTTTCACTATGGGTCTGTAACACTGATGTTTTGGTTTGGACACTGTTTGAACTATGTAAATAAACATTACTCCGACATAGGGACTTCAGCAATTTTTCGTCTTTTACATAAAAAATAATTTCTCCAGATTCTCGTTTCTTCGAGAGTTCAGCTTCTTCTTTAATTATAAGTGATAATGTACTTTCGTGTATTCCAAACTGAGCCGCAACGTCTTTCCTTTTTAATCCACTTTACACAGCTTTTAATCTAATTAATAAA
This sequence comes from Antheraea yamamai, assembly GCA_036509395.1. NCBI lineage: Eukaryota > Metazoa > Arthropoda > Insecta > Lepidoptera > Saturniidae > Antheraea > Antheraea yamamai. The sequence goes on from AP028426.1 coordinate 2,504,668, forward strand.
ATTTAAATTAAATTATTAATTTTGTTAATTTTATTTTTGTGTTACCAATTTAACTTGTAAACACATGCAACCAATAAATTTCGAGAAACTTTTGGTATTGTACATTCATTCGAAATGATTCATTGGCAGACATTTTATATTACAGAGCTCATCGAAACATTTCTTTAAAAGTTATTTAGTTTCGTATTTTAAGTAATAGACGTTTTAGGCTTTGAGGGGAAGGGAACAGATTATCTTTTGAAGTTATATAGGTTTTTACCTTATGGAGGTTCTACTGTAGTTGCAATTTGAAATTATTAATAGCAAAGAGGTTATTGTAATTTATTTTTATTAAATGTATTAATTTCATTTGACATTAGTTGGAAGACCGCGGCTCGCGGGCCGCACAGGGCTCTTCCACAAAGTGTTTAGTGCAGACACGGAATATTATTCATTACTTTGTCTTGTAAGAAGCAGGTTCTTTTTGATACGCAAGCTTACATAAAAGAGGTACATTTTTATAAAGCAACAATAGCACGACTAGTCGCTCGCAAAAAAATATATATTGATCAAAGACAAACTCGAGAGGGTGGGTAATTCTAATCCTATTTCGATAAAAATATATCTACTAAAGCAAAGTATAAGTTAGAAAAAAAGCTCTTTGAGTATATTTCAGTTTTGTATCTATACTAATATTATAAAGCTGAAGAGTTTGTTTGATTGAACGCGCTAGGTAATCTCGGGAACTACTGGTCCGATTTGAAAAATTCTTTCAGCGTTAGATAGCTCATTTATCGAGGAAGGCTATATATGGAAGCGGAGCACCAATGAAGAATGTTTCAAAATCGTTTTTCCTTTTCCTTTTGAAAGCTTCGAGGTAGCGTTAGCCCATAGTAACTGTTCCACGCGGACGAAGACGCGGACAGAAGCTAGTTGTTTATATGTGGCTCTATTGGATGACGAGTTTGCCGATCACTGTCATATTGGGTCCGATATGTACAAAATAAAACGTTGGTATGATTGTATGAGATCCATTCAAAGTTGATCAAAGTGTTACATTTGTATAAGGTGTAGATATGAGTTTATGGAGTTATCAATTTTTTCCGCACTGAGGCCAACTTGAGGTCCATGGCTAAATACATATAAGGTATGGAAGCGATAAAATGTACCCAAAAACGGAACAATAGTCACTAAAGAAATTTGCCAGTCTTGCTTGTCTGGGCGACCGCGGTATGTACAGACCGGATTGTGATGCACATCATACGATACCGTTCCAGGTAATGGAGCAATGGGTCGGTCGGTTGTAAGTGTTGGGAAGTCGCGGAAATACTTACATTTCAAGATTTTATGACAGTCATATATGATAATGCCGCTACAAGAAAAAGAGACGCATGTAACTAAAACATAAATCGGAAAAAAATCGAAAAGTTTCAAGTTTGCGCCTTTACCGAAGTATTAACTCGTTTTTTAAGTATTTAAACAGTAACTGATAAAACGCATGAACTACACCAGCCCAATAGAAAATATGAATATTAAATGTACACAAGTCACCATATTACGCGTCCCTAGTTTGACGCAAGCGCTATACGTCACAAGCATGTCGAAGTCATCGGTGACGCGAACCCATAAGTTTTTCTTGTATCAAAAATCATTCCACACGGCAAAAGAAGTTATTACTTCAAAGATGTTATTAAATGTACTTTTTCCTCGTATTCGAATATATCTTTAAACATATAGTTCTTCTGTATGTGTGTATGTGACTGAACTCCTCCAAAACGGTTGACCAGATTTTGACGATTTTTTTTGTGTGTGTTCAAGCCATTTCAAGAATTGTTTATATATACAACTGAACCTGGTAGGTGGCGTTGCGGTCGGATTTTTGGTTGTTATTTTTTATTATCAGGGGAGGACAACGGACCCGCTAGTACTTACATAAAACTCAATATTGCAAAAAAACGACAGGTACGCCTTTTTTTGTATAGCACTCGATGTCGAGTTTGACATTAAAAAAATATTCGTCTGTTTACGGTGGATTTAACTCTGTATGCGTTGATTAATTTTTATATAATTTAGTATAGAAGTATATGTGATTCTGAAATTGATAGGCTTATAAAAATATCAGTAATACTTTGGGTATTCGTAAAAAAAAAATTTTTCAAAATACCTTTTGTGTAGATGAAGAATGTATAGCTCTTAAAATGCTTAGTAATTATCAATACTTTTTTAGAAACCATAGGAAATGAGACAAAGCAAATTTTGTAGACGAGAATAATTGCCTAGTAACGCATAAAGTTGTGCGTTTTAAATTTACAACTTGACAGATAATAAATTACACTATTTATAATATTAGTAATGATTAGTATTTAACAAAAGTAACATTGTATTGACTGAATCATTCATTTTTAAAGCGGAGACACGATACAAGGTAATATTTATCGTTGGTATTTTCCGATAATGGACCAACACGACATATCGAGTCGTGTGTGTTACAAATGTAAAAAAAAAAATAATTTGCATTTCGTTTCTTTACTTATCTTTACTTTGTACAATACGTGTCCTTTGAATATTTATTATGGTTACTTCGTGAATGTTCCAAAACTATGTGTAACTAGTTTTTCCACCTGCTTTGTGAAGAAGTTTACATAATAAAATAGTTTTATTCCATGAAAATTTAAATGACTTAAGTGAGTAGTATAAGTTGTTGTAATTACTTTTATTCTACATAGTTTGTAAATAAGTGGTAGATACTTTTAAACAGGCCTGTTTTTGTCACTTCTTTTTTGGGGACAGGCGAATTTTCGAAAATTATCAGTCTATAAATGTTTTACGTCCTCTACTACAGAGACAAACCACTGTCCGATGCGGTAACTGTTCAAGAAAGATAGATTAGATTTTGTATTTAGATAACTGACCTATTCAAAAAATAAAAGTTACCAAGATTTTTTTTCAAACTCTTATTTTTTTACTCTTTCAACTCGCGTGCTCCCACAAAAAGCACTGCTTATTTCTATATGAATTATATATTATACTACACACACACACACGCGCGCGCGCACACACACACACACGCACACACGCACACACACACACACACACACACATATATATATAAATTAAAATTAGTTGTCGAATGTATGTAAACGCATCACTTCATAACGGCTGCACTTATTCGAGTAATTATTTTTTGTGTTTGTAATTGTCATGAAATGATTCTATCAATGAAATATTTGAAAAACCGTACGGAAAAGTGAAGAATTTTGGTTAAAAAATATCGATATAAAAGAGTGAGGTATTGACACAAAAGACAGTACGGAAATCTTCACAAATTTTGACAGCATATCGACAGCACGTTGAGTTGTACGATTGCTGTTAATTCATGACATGATCGCACTGCAAAGGGAAGATTTGGTTCAATCTTCTTTGATAGTGCACCCATGTGAAGCCGGAGGGGGGGGGGGGGGGGCAGCTACTTCATTATACAAAATATCTTTCTTTATTGTAACATCATAAAGTGACAGGGCTATACTTGATGACAAGCACATTAAAATTGAGAAACAATGGCGAGAGATTATGAGACAACTAGTAGATAAACTAAGACAAAGTAAAAATTCCCTGCGGTAAAAAAAATTTAAACAAGAAATTTACACTTAAAGAATTCATCATTATACATATACTGAATCTAGTTTTTTAAATAGTTAACAATATTTGAATATTTAACATTAAATCATATAACTAAATTACGCGCAAAAGAAGAGAAACTTCAAAATTCATGAAATTTACTTTACTTTTATCAAAAAAACATAAGGTACCTTTTTTCTAGGGCATTCAATTTCCCATAAGAAAGTAAGTTGGTTTTTCCAGAACGAAAAGTCGAGACCGAGTTAAGAAATTTCAAAATTTAAAAACAATCCTGTGTTAATTATATGAGAAACTAGTGGGCCCAGCAGACGTTGTCCCGCCCTGATTATGAAAACCTCCTTGACAAATTATATACTAAAACGTTCCTCATCAATCACTCTATCCACCGGTGAAAACCGCATGAAAATTCGTTCGGTAGTTTTTGAGTTTATCGCGAACAGACAGACAGACAGACGCGGTAGGGGACTTTGTTTTATACTATGTAATGATGAGAAAATTTGACTGGCGACAGCTAAATGTCAATATTAAGGGTTCAGATGTTGACAGAATCTTTGTTTTAGTATTCTAGGTACTCTTCCTACTGTTTTCTGTGTTCACTCACTTTTCTATATGGACATTTTTTAACTCAATTTGTTTACTTTTTCGTACGATATTTTTTTTCATATAAATCGTTTTCTAGCAAAATTACATACACCAAAAAAAAAATAGCCAAACAGGTGCAGCCTTACGGAAGTGATGCATTTACTTCGGCAATTGATTTTTATGTGTATAGATTCATTCATTTTAAATAGATATATGTATAACAATTCGATTAATAAAGTTTCCGAATATGAATGAGGATGAAGCTTTTGCCAGAAGCCAGATTAAGATATATATTTCTCAGTTCAATTCCGATAATGTTTTGATAACCTCTTGTAATCATTTTTTTTATATAACACGTACGGTCTCTTTCGTCACACGACCGAAATGTAACCAATAACTTTGTTCGGATAATGAGTTTGTTACTCTATCAAACAGGATGTTTAGAGGAAGAATCGTAGCTTCTAGAACAATATTCTCTGACGTGTGTCGACGTTAAGGAGATAAAATAAAGATCAGAAGTTATCAAAATTCGAACGAGATACTGTCAGGGTCGTAAAAAATGATTGCAAAGGGTTTTTATGATTTATAGACTTTAGCGGTGGATCACAATCTCAGCTGAAATTAAATGACTATGTGGTCTGAAATGGTAAATACATTAAGCCTAAAGGGACACTAGTTCTCAAGTGCATTAGTCGGAACACATAGAAAGAAGAAAGAAAGAAAGATGCCGTGGTTTCATCACGATGCCTCCCTTCATCAAAAGCTTTGGCTTAAAATCGAAATTACTTTATTCAGTTTAGGCCCAGAGAAGACACCTATGAACGTCAAAACTGCCATCGGTTCGGAAAACAACCCAGTCATCGAGAAGAACCGGCAAGAAACTCGATCTCGTCTAAGATTACACCTTCTTCGTACATATTCTTATAAAAATACATGATTGTTACCATAGTTTTTGGCGGATACACATAGCCGGTGGTAAGTTGAAGAATAGGAGTGTCCCATTGTGGTGTCTATGCATTCACTAAAAATTTAACGTCTAAATATATTTTAAAAAGTTAAACCTGATCGAGTTTCTTGTCGTCTTTTCTCGATTACTGGGTTGTTTTCCGAATCGGCGCGGCGGTAATCTTGATTCAGGTAAGTCGTGTTGGTCTACTAGTTTGACCGCTGAGATATCACTCCGATGTTCGCAGGTACTAACGAATTTTTTGCGTACATTTACTAATTTATATTGTTAAGAGTATTGGCTGACGGTGAAGGAATATATCGTGAGATAACCTGAACCTTAGAAATTGTAGTACTACTGTATGTGGGAAAACATGGACTGTGGATTTCTCAAAGTTTGTAATCGCCAATACGTCGTGGGCTGGCATGGTGATTATGGGGAAGAGACTTATGGCCCTGCAGTGAGACCTCTTAAATGCTGACGATGATAGGAGTTTTGACGTTCATAAGCGTCTTCTTAGAACCTAAATTGAATAAGATATTTTTGACTGTTTTTGTCCCAGCTTCCGTGGTCGATTACTCCGTAGATATTAACGGTCTGATTTGTTCTGTTTGCAGTGAAAGCAGCATGTTCGTGTCGCGCCGTCGTTGGATACTGAAGACTTGTGGCACGACGACCCCGCTGCGGTGCGTGCGCGCGGTGCTGGCCCTTGCACGCGACGTCGCAGGCCACGACCGCGTCCATAACGTGTTTTACTCCAGAAGAGAGTTCGCAAGACCGGCGGCCCAGTTGCAGCCGCACGATAACTTCGATTCCGAGGTTTGTATAGCCTTTCGCATTCTCGAACTTTGAGATTCCTAAGTAGGGGCCCGATGATTGAAGATCGTGACCATTCGTAACATGTAACATTTACTAATGGTGTCCACGATGAATGGTTGGGTGACGTCGATCGTTAAATAATTGTCTTTTGGTTTGTCATGTTTTGGAATCGGCCAGTGTATATTTACCTGTCGAAAGGCTTAACGACATAACAGTGGCGACTGGCGATGCTTTTTATGCTGCTTGTTACTACAATTTGCTATTAAAAAATACCTTTTTTTATACTCAAAATTCGGGAATAATATCTTTGTAAGAAAAAATAAAAACTTGCTTAGCGTCATTAAAAGTATAGATTACTAGCTTTTATTCGCACCTTCGCTCGTGTTAATGTACTTGGTATATCCCTCGAAAGCAGTGGTTTTTTTTGGTTCAAACCCTCATATGTCCTTTTTTATACTTTTAATAAGGTGTATTCAAAATTTCATGATCGGTTTAGTAGTTAAACCGTGATGACGTAACAAAGTCATATTTATACTACTTGATCTAACACTCGTCAAGTGTTTTTTTCTGTATGAAAAGTGCTATGCTATGTTTTTTTCTAGAGCCCTGACAACGTATATGCAGAATTCCATGATGATCTGTTAAGTAATTAAAACATAACAAATAAACAAACTCACATTCGCATTTATAGTATTCGTTAGAATTGGCATTAGAATATCGATAATAAAAAGTTTAATTGACTAACGTGCATAAATCGTCTAATGCACGTTGGACAATTATCCGCTCCACTGTCAACATCGAGCCTTTTTCACACTATGCTAGTAATTTAGCCGAGCACCGTGTAATTTAGTAACTAAACGTGTCTGAACAACAAAAGTTTAGTCGAGTCGATTAACAAATTATTTAGTAGAGTCCATCCATTTCGTTATATTATTTTGGGTGCGGAGCGCGCCCAATACGTGTCACTGCTTACTCGTTCTTCTGATAAACAAGTCCGAACCCGTCGTTTTAGTCGAGTTCATTAGCTGCTGCAAAGTATCGTGTCGCTGGAGCCAACAAACCACTTTAAAATTTGTCCCTACGTATTTACAACATAAATGCTGGGACCTTGTAGTGCTAATTCCTTTAGAAGGCAATTCGTAGATCCTATAGTTCATTTCTTCTATTAATCCATTGTCGTACCCATAGTTTTTTTCTCTTTATTGTACACATTTCTTCATCCACCTCTTTTAAAACAGCGATTGCCAGTATCTTTATTATTTACGTTATCGTGTTAAACGTTCATCTTGTAAAACACCGCTCACTTGTGTACTGTACTCGACTGGAGTGCGACCGATTTTTGTACCGGTACTGGACTAAATTACTACCCTAGTGTGAACAAGGCCTTAGGGAGAGCAAGAATTGGAGTTTGCGAAGGTGTCCAATACGCCTCAGAAACTAAAACTAAGTTTGTAATTGGAAGAAATTACATGTAGACTCAATAACATATAATTCCTAGAACAGATAACTGTCCGCTCGCGGATAATTTAGATTGCGTAACCCGCGTCGCCATTTATCACAGACGCGACCTAATGTTATCCTAGGCTACTGATAACGCCACTTTGTAATTACATAATTGAGAGTAACATTTGACTCATTAAAATAGAAGTGCATTTAATTACTAATAGTACCATAAGCCTAAAACCATAAGCATTTCTAAAATCCTCTACGTTCAGTGATGTTTACTTTACCGATGGGTGTAATATTTACACATAATAATACTGCCCTTCAGATAAAGATGGTATCTGCCGTTTTTTGTAAAATCGATGTTTATGTATTAGGGTGGTTTTTTAAACGACTCTTTTTCCAGTATTGAAGCAAAATTTTGTTCTAAATATGATTTAAAAAAAATGCCTGAACATTTGACCCCTTAAATTATCTTTGAGTACTCTGCCAAAGCTTCGAAAGTTTTCCCATATAAGATACACGTAAACTTTGATAACACATCAAATAAGATTGTGATCTGACGCTATCATTATGACATAGTATAAAACAAAGTCCCCTATCGCGTCTGTCTGTCTGTTCGCGATAAACTCAAAAACTACTGAACGGATTTTCAAGCAGTTTTCACCAGTAGATAAAGTGATTCATGAGGAACGTTTTGGTATATAATTTGTCAAGGATTCTTTTATAATAAGGGCGGGACAACGTCTGCCGGGCCCGCTAGTAAATTATAAAATAAAAGTCATTTTTGTCTCGTCGCTCCACTCTTGCCAGCAAAAGTAACCAAATCTCTCTCGGGTCTCCAATTGAACCATTTTAAATTCGCTCTTTAAGGTCGAACTGGTTGGTAGACTTCCCTTTAGCGATAAAAAAGTTAGCAGTGTTTTATCGTTTCAGGTGAAACTATTGGATTCGTTCTTCGGCGACGGACGCGCTTACATTATGGGACCCGAGAAAGACTGTTGGTATCTGTACACGCTGTTGCCGCTGGAAGGTGAGTTTTCTTAATTATATACCAGAAATGCGGGCTCTATATAATTAAAATGATAGAGGTCTCCGGTTGTGGGCACCACACAAGAGTTATTAAAACACCGTCAATGAGCATAGAGAAGAGTCGACAAGAATTTTGATGGAGAGAGATGGAGGACTTTTATGTATTCTTTGAAGTGAAACTTCTTTTGTGACGGTTTGATTTGGATTTTATGAAACGAATAAAGAGAAAACTATAAATGTATATACAGGTTTTAGGCTGTGAGTGAATGAGATAGTATATTCTTAGTTTATTCGAAATATATACTAAGAGCGAGAGAGAGAGAGACGTAGAAGATGGTACATTATTATCTGTTATATCGTAGTGGCTACTGCGCAATTTTAAAAATTATTCTGTGTTGTCTATTATTATAATTATTAGTATATACTAAAATATTACAAAATAATGCCGAAAACTAATGTTTATCACCTCCATAGTGTATTCTTCTGTAGTGTACATCTTGTTCTCTCAGGCAAAATTTGGCAGAGAAGACGAATATGATGTAGAATTGTACTTTAGTACTCTGTAACTATGAGCATTTGATAACAATCTTATCAGATGTTAATTGTCGTTATGGTCAAAGGTGGTAAACAGGCTAAACCTAAACTTAGAAGGATTGTCTTTCAAGTGTAGCCGTAGGAACATACTTTTGTAAGTGTTAGAACTATGCAAATCTCTATCTCTCCTTTTTACTTTATATCTAGCCTGCATTTCAAGTGCGGCTGTCTGAACTAGGGATGGGGATCTGAAATCGATTAATAGATTTTTAGACATAAGAATATCGATTACTCTAATAGATACTAAATATCGAATCGATCTAGTGATTCTATGTTGATGATGTATGTATGTTTAGATGAAAATAAAATTATACAATAACTTGTAATTAAAAAAAGACTCATCAAAAAAGGAAAGTTTTATGTTAAGAGATTAATTTTTGGATTGGAATCGATTTTAAAATGTAATTTTTTGCGAACACAGAAAAAATCCTTTCACCTAAACAAATTTCTTTCCCATCTTTGCAGGAAAGTGGGTTTATAATGGTTATTATTAATATTAATTTTGAAATCGATTGTTCCAGGCACAGTGGATGCATTAGAGAAGGAACAGCGCGACGCCAGTAGCGGATGTGAAGCTTCGGAAGCGGACCAGACTATAGAGATACTCATGTCTGACCTGGATCCAGCTGTGATGGATATATTCACTCGAGCATACTCCGTTGACGCAGCACAAGCCACCAGAGTGAGTCCTTCCGTGCTTACTTTTATTCTAATTTGATTAAATCAGATTTACTAGCCATATTAAGGTTTCCCTTATTTACCAAGTTAGCTTGGTATTAGTGCCAAAACAGTATAACAGTGTGTTATATATATTTTATTGTATTTTTGGCAACCAATCTTCTAATAAATTACTGCCATTGTCGAGTAGATAATGATATTACAAGATTCTTGCGGTCATCTCAATGAACTAACAAGATGGTGGCCGTCTTGTTAGAACTTTCCAGGAGTTTTCCTGGCAAGTCAGACTCCATGTTCCGTGATATTATTTCCGATCCACTTCACTTGTGCACAATAACCGAACTATATTACGTAAAACACCATCAATATTAGAAAGTATAGAGCCAAATAACGCAAGATTATGAATAAAATATAAAAAGTCCACTACATGACATTCCAAGACCCCGACAAAAACTCGCACGCACTCGCACACTATATTGATAATTATTTATTTTTCTACTTTTAGGATTCAGGCATAGACAAAATAATCCCAGGAATGGTCATAGACGATTTCCTGTTCGACCCGTGTGGCTACTCTATGAATGGGGTCGCTAAAGATGTAAGTTTAATTTCCCATTATTATAATGACAATGATCCATTCATAAATTATTACTAATTTTAATCGAATTTTGACAAAATTATTGTATGCCAGTATTAGTATATTGATCGATTTTCATTTTTATCATAACAGGTGTTGTTCATTCCCAATGAATCCTTATCAGAATATATGGATACTTATACAATTATACGTAAAATTATTTAAAAAAACGCATAATTATAAATAAAAAGATACAAAGAATTTTCTACCATTCCTAGTCTATTTTGACACTGGCCAATTTTTGTTTAAGACTGCTTATAATTGGTATATTTTTGGATTATTTTATTTGTTTCTTGTTTAAAATCTTATAATTTTATAATCTATGATGTACTACATGTTATATGAATTATAAATATTATCAATGCTGCCAAAGGGAGATGTGGATTTACCTTCTGTGAGTTGTACAGTATAATCATCTCAGTGACATTTATTTTTTTGTGACTTTTTACTTTTAACTTTTGTAAGAAAACAACGAAGAGGTTAAATATGGCATTTTCATTTGAAATTTATTGAAATATAATTTTAATATTAAATATCAAAATTTTAAAATTAGTTTTTCAATGACAGCATAGACTAATGGGATCCCACGTATCACAATGTAACAATAGATATAGATAATAAAATATTAAAAAAAAATTACATGGGTACAGCTTAAGAAATATTTCCAATAAAAGGAATAACTGAAAATAATTTATTTACAGTATTTAATTTATTAATTCCATTGTAAAAGTACTATTAAATACATATTACAAATACCTTTATAACATTTGTACTAAGTAACAGTTGTATTAAGAAATACATCCATACTAAGTTGTATATATAAAGTGAAACCTGGATATGTGATAAACCTCTGTTATTGATAATCACAATGACATCCCGATACCTTTTGTATTGAAATACCTCTGTTACTAGGAATGAGACTTGATTTCTTAGTTTTCTTCGATGTTTACCTCTGGAATTGGGATTTTGTAGATTATAAGACCATATAAGTGAGACTATTTATCAAGTTATTTATCTTGAAAAATAACGTTAAATACTGGGGAACGGATAAAATTGGATTTGGGTCAATCTGAATTGTAAAGACTCATACAATCAATATTTTAAGTAACAATTAAGTTTGGAATATTTCCATAAAGAGATGATAGTTGAATGATTATTTGTGTAACCCATAGGGCTGCTACATGACTATTCATATCACCCCGGAGAGGTCCTGCTCTTATGTCTCATTCGAGTCCAACGTTCCGGTCTCGAGCTATGACGAAGTGATAAAGCGTGTACTGGAGGCGTTCCGACCTGCTAAATTCGTGCTCACCGTCTTCGCTACACCGGTTAGTGTATCATCTGTCATATATTTGAAGCGATCATCTATGTAAATACAAAGTTTTCTTTTGGGGAGGAAAAATTATACCAGTTGAAAGGGTAAAAACTCGCAGTATATTAGGCTTTAATACATCATGGTCATATTTAACATATAAAATAACAATATCAAAACAAATATTAATAAACAACAAAGAGAACCTAAGTTAAAGTTTGTTCTAAGAATTTCAAAAGTATAAACACAAACGTAATAAACCTAGGTGCAATGACCGTCGCTCAAAGCTGTATGGGGCGACCCGGAGTTAATAACCCTCGATAATAAAACGGACAATAAACCCTTTTATTTTGTTCATACCGTTCCCACGTTCACATTCAAGTGAAAGTGACACTGTGTTTTAACATAGAAGCGTAGAGAATAATTACGTATAATTTTTGTATTTTTCTAGATAATTAGGTCAAATATTAAGAATCTATTTTCTTAATTGATTTAGGACGAGAATCGAGTGCAGACTTTACTCCATAAATATAGCTACTCATGAATGGTAGTGTTATTTGATTGCTACCATTTGATATGGTATTTTGAGAGTTAAGTGCTCTAGATTTAGTACGCCATACCATCACTTAACGCTAGCTGAAATAAGAGTCTGATGTAAAATTAATGAGAATTAAAAAAGGAGATATTTTATTTTTGTTAGTGGAACATGAGTTGTTTTTTAATGTAAAGCCCATATGAAATAAAACTAATGGGTTATAGTTAAGAGTGCCATAGCAAATCATAGCAAGAAAATATTTTGATCATTATAGGGACAGTGAAACAGGTTGGTGAGAGTGCATAAGAGTATGGAAGTGTGTAGAGCGTTACATTAGGAAAATGACTTGTGATTAGTAGGTGATTACTGGTTCATATCTGGCTCGTAGGTTCAAGATGTAGGGGTGAGGAGCAAGTCCTTGCGCTACATATGTTTTTGGAGTGCCCGTTGGTAGGAATAAAGTTGTTCGTTACAATTATTTTATATGGTGTTGTCGTGCGACCTAACCGAGCGTTTGACCTCGACTGACTATACATATAATTTTAATTCAGATGTGCTAATGCGTACATAATAAGTAGAATGACATGCGATATACGTAACTATGTATAAATGGATAGTAGTTGTTTCTGTAGAAACCAAAAACATTTTAGGTGCGAGTCCGGTTGGATAAATAAAAGTCAAAGTTCCTATCAGTTTAGTGTTTGTATTGTTAAACCACGTTTACACTTTACATTAATCCCTGAATTAATTAAATTATTTAGATACTGACATAGACCTGTTTATAATGTACGTATGCTTGCGTACACATCTACAACCGGATTGGTATGTAGAACATTGTTGTGGAATGGAAATCGATGAGTGACTTTGACTCCTACATATCCATAGCGTGTACTCTATAGGTATACATGTGTACGTTCGTACAACGTGTTTGTCTCATAGTGGAGGGTTTTGAATAATGCTGAAGTTTTCACCTGTCAGGACTCCCCGGCGGCGGAGGCCCCGCGCCAGCTGAAGAAGTTCTCGTCGCTCGGCGCGTACGAGCAGGAGGACGCGCAGTTCTGTCGGTTCTCCGGCTACGAGCTGCACTACGCTCTCTACGCAAAGTTCCCGAGCTGAGGGCGCGCGTCGCGCTCGCCCCGCGCTGCCCCTCGCCGCCGCCCGCTCGCGCCCCCCGCGCGACCCCCCGCGCCCCACTCGCGACCCCCCGCACCACCACGCGACATCACCGCGATACTCGCGCGCGCGCCCCCCACGCGCTGGGAGGAGCGACCCCGCGCCCCCCTCTCCGCACTGTTCCGCGCCGCCTGCCTCGCGTGCGCATGCGCGGCGCCACGCCTCGCGCGCGCCACCGGAGCGTGACCCCCCACCCCCCCCGCGCGCCCACACCCGCTCCGGCACACTCTTCCAATCCATAACGACTCCTCTACGCATGGAACGTTCCACAGGGTGCTGCTATTTCTCCATATCATATGAAAAATAACTTGTCATATGTTATGTGCATCCAAAACACCTGTTACATGTCACTCAAGTGACATTTCACTTCAATACATTATACATCGCAGATACAATATGTCTGATCTACGTCGTATTATGAATTCACTTAATTCCATCGAGTGATAAAATATGAAAGTGTATTTTGTAACAAAAAATTGAGAATCTCGAAGATAGTCGTCACGCGTAACGCATAGGAGTTTTCCGTGTATCACCGGTGAAATAGCAGTGGTAATAAAAATCTTTTCACTGCGATATAATTATAATTCCATGCCTAGAGTGGTCCGAAATGATATTATATAGTTTACTGTAACTTAGAGCAGATAGACTACTCGTTGTGACATTCATTGTAATTTTATTATATAAGTCGATGTGATTTCAATCGAAAGAGGATTATATAGTATATTGTAGTAGGTACTTCTGTTAGAGGTTACCGGCTGAGCCTAGCGGCTGTCGAACATTGTGATGATAATTAGAGCACAAACGCATAGAGTTTGAAGCTATATACTTCGTGTTATATATAGTGTGTAGTGAGGAGGTGCAGCGCAACGCGTACTGAGTACTGGTCGGGGAGAGGGCGCTTGCGTCGGTATGTATGGCGGCTCCCCAAGCGCGGGGCGAGTTTGATCGTCTTGAGATTTTAAAAAATCAAAATAAACGATTTCTTCTCAATAATATTATTGTTTTAATCATCTCCCACCTTTTTTTATTCTCACCCAACCAATAACATAAATTGCCTGATGATAACAGCGAGTTCCGAAAAATCGGAAATCATGCATTGACGAATAGAAACATAGTAAAAAAGAGACACTATGTCGAGTTCGATTAAAGGGACACTATGACGAATTCAATCAAAAGAGACACTATGTCCAGTTTAATCAAAAGTGACACTGTCGAGTTTGTTACTAATACACAGTGATAGCAGTTCAGTTATGTAAACATACCACTCCTTACAAAACTAATCTTGTCGCGCGTTGACAGTCCAAACAACAGCGAGTTCCGAGAAATCGACAGTTATGCATTAACAAAATGAAACAACAAGAAACACTGTTGAATGTAATCAAAAAGAGACTATGTTGCATTTAATCAAAAGTGACTGTAGAGTTTGTTACTAATACACAATCCAGCAGCAGTACTGGACAGCAGTCCAGTTATGTACAAACACCCCCTCTTACAAAACAGATCTTGGCACCCGATAAACAAACATCCACCCCCTCTTACAAAACTGATCTTGGCTTGCGATAAACAAACAATCCAAGAACAGCGAGTCCCGAGAAATTGGCAGTCATACATTAACGAAATGTGACATAAAGAGAGCTTAACCAAAAAGAGACACTATGTCGAATGTAATCAAAACAGACACTATGTCGAATTTAATAAAAAAAGACACTATATTTATTTTAATCAAAAGTGACACTGTCGAGTTTGTTACTAATGCACAGTTATAGCAGTTCAGTTATGTAAATATACCACTCCTTATAAAACTGATCTTGGCACGCGATAAACATAAGCTTGTTACAACGACGGGTGGTAAACATTGCGTATTCTGGTATGGTTTTCAATAAAACGTTTTTGACGGAAGTAGGCACTTGTCCAAAGAGAAAAGTGAGTAGATGAGCGCAGAGAGTTGATGGGAATTGTCGTATTGTAATACCGTCGCTCACTTTTTGGTATTAGTTAATTTATGTAAAACAAAAAATATATTTCTTTTCTGTCGGGTCAGCCGAATCACACGTGCTGTTTTAATAATAAATAATAATAAACCTACAAAATACATGTAAAATAAAAGTAGTATAACAATATATCGATGAATATAACTGATTAAATGAATAGTATATTCTAGATCGTTACTTTGGTAATACCATAATAATATTCGACATTATAACTTGAAATCTCATTATTCAATAACTAAAAAAACTTAAACCAATGTAATATAAACTTTTTGGCGTTCTGTGGCCTCGAGGGTTCGTGTTGGTTGTGGAGCGAAATGAAATACAAAAGGCGTTCTGCTGACTGTCCTTTATGCAAATATCATTGATACAGGTTATATCACATTGTTATACAAATATTCCTAACTAGCTGTTACCCGCGGCTCCGCACGCGCTTTTTAAAAATGTATTAAAGAAATGTAAAATTGTGAGTGGGTGTGTACATTACAGAAACGCTTTTTCAAAAACATTTGTAACTACGATACGAACGCCATCTACTGTAACATGTAACGTGTACATTAGACATATGCATACTAATAGTATATCTAATGGGATGGGATTTATCATCAGCAACATAACTGGAACTTCAACCTACTATATACCAAACTCAGTGCTCACTAACACTATATAAGAAAGTAATGAAAATTATAAGCTATACATTATCGAACAATATATCTTAAATCTTTTATTATATAGATATAATATGTCCGCATTGTCGATATACTTAAGTTATTCTTATACGTTGTTATAATCACCGAGTTATGTAGAAGCAAACGCGGTAAATAAAACAATATGGCCGCCTAATGGACTAAAAAGATGATATATTTCATATTACATACAAATATATGACTTTCAATTATGTATATTTATTGTTGGAATCCAGTAAGGCACACGTCTCACGCCGTTGTAACATATTTTTTATCAATTTCTCACGGACGAATGCACAGGTAGCAGTTAATCACTACATAGTGTACCAATTCAAATAAAAAAAGAATCATTAAAATCGGTTCACAGTTGACGAAAATATCGATTAACATACATAAAAAACACATACAACCGAACATAGTAGTCTCGTCCTTTTTCGAAGTCGGTTAAAAAGAAAGTCAAAAACTACCATTTTCATGCCATTTTCACCAGTAGATATAATAATGAAAGGGAAGGTTTAGGTATAATTCGTCAAGGATTTCATTTTATTATCGGGGCGGGACAACGTCTTCCGAGCCCGATAGTAATCTGCCCGTAAAAGCCCCGTGAAAGTCGGTCCAACCAATTATGAGATAGTAGGATATCGCGGACGAAGTCTCGAGTAACAAAATAAAATAGTCTAAGTTACTTCTTATAAGGTGAGTTATCTGCCAGTGAAAGTCCCGTGAAAATCAGTTCAAGCATTACGGATATTCCACTGCGGCCGAAGGCGAATAATAAACCTAAATGACTTTTTATGAGGTCTGCTATCTACCAGTGAATACCCCGTGAAAATCGGTCCAACCATTTTGGAAATAGCAACGCGGACCAAGCCGCGGACAAATAAAATAGAATATGTCAACTGCTATAATTTCGGCTATCTGCCCGTAAAAAGTAAAATTCCCGTTAAAATAGGTCCAGCCGTTTTGGAGATTACCCGGAACAAACAAACAAACAGACAAAATATAATAATCTAAAAATATAGACAAAGTATAAAAAAATTTTTTTTTTGTCATTTGTAGCCATATCCATTCATCAAAAAGTTGTTATTTTAATTGTACATACACAAACTTTATTTTTATAATACGTAATAGAGAACAAATAAAAAATTGGAAATAAAAGTAGTATAAACTTTTTGAATAGGAAAACAAAATAAACTTTGAAAATGTTTGCGATAGAAACTTACCACGTTACCATAGCAACGTATATAACACTAACGCTAACGAAATCTCTTGAAAGGAAAAAAGTGCCCGATTTTCAAACATTTTTCATTGGTGCTCTGCTTCTATTAGTGTTAGCGTGATGATATATAGCCTAAAGCCTTCCTCGACAAAGGAGCTGTCTAAAACCGAAGGATTTTCTGAAATCGGACTGGTAGTTTCTGAGATCATAGCATTCAACCAAACAAACAAACTCTTCAGCTTTATATATTAGTATAGATATATAGCGTCTTACATTATGTTCCTACGCGTCCCTGGTGACAGTGACAGATGTCTGGCTAGCGCGTGGGTTTTTAAATTTTTAGGCACCCAGTTACAAATCCTTTGGTTGCCTTGTTGGTAATGTTACCTTATGTGCTAATATTTATTAAAGTAATGATATTAAAATGAAAAAAGGACGGAACGCCACAACTTCATTGGTTCGGATAGTGAAAACTTCTTTAGCCCCGTTATTAAAAAAAAGACAAACATATATATCTATACGATTTAACATGCCAGAGAATGAGAAAAAATACATTATACAGTGTTTCTTGTATTCCCGGTCTCCTCGTTGTATATTACGTAGCCTTGGGAAAAGGCGTCACAACCAGTGTAGTATATTATTCACGAATCTTATTTTTATGGATATTTTATTATTCTCTGAAAGTTTCACCTCTACCGCGAGTAAACTACACGTTTCCTGTTTTCAAATTTCATGGTCCTACATGGAAACGTATGCCAATGTATTTGTTTCCTTTAACAGACCTTATGAAGAGTTCGTAGTAAATTGTAGTCTTGACTGATTTTTGCGTGATAAAGCTTAATTGACAGGTTTTAATAAATTATTTCCTTAATAATATTACAAAACTAGATTTAGTTTGGAAATATGCTCATTAGAGATATAGCCCCATAGTATAAAACAAAGTCCCCTACCGCGTCTGTCTGTCTGTCTGTTCGCGATAAACTCAAAAACTACTGAACGGATTTTTAAGCGGTTTTCACCATTGGGTAAAGGGATTCATGACGAACGTTTTAGTATATAATTTGTCACGGATTTTTTTTATAATCAGGGCGGGACAACGTCTGCCGGCCCGCTAGTAAATACATAAAAAACTAAGTGCTAAACTGTAATAAAGTGTTGAATTAAGCCCAAATTTGTTTATGGAAAAGTTCATTTGTGTTGAATATGCCAACATAACAACTGATGAGGTCTTGAAATAAAACAATAACAGGATATTTTAACAACTTTAATGAATAAAAAAATAGAGAGACCTACACCGAAACATGGTTTTGTTATGTATCCCTTACCAACTATTCCACTTGTCTAATAATAGAAATATGAAATTTAATAAGTTTACAAAATAAGTATTGTCCTTCTTAAAGTCTCTTTGAAACAATAACACAAAACTATCACATTGTCGACTCTGATATCAGATGAAAGTCGGATACATCATATAAGGAACAGTTATATGGTGTTGCCAATTGCACTAATTTAATTTAGACTCTTTTAGGACAAAGTAACTTAATTAGTAAGTAGGAGTTGCCCGGTAGAAATCGTCACGTAAACAAAAAGCGTTACTTTATAGTCACTTTCGTGTCACTGTCTTTTTCTGTTGTATAAGAATATGTTGCGTACGTGCGAAACTTTAAATTCGACAAGACGAGCAGTATGTGCTTGTATTACTTAAATACTGAACGCGTGGAAATTTCATTAAAACTTATTTTATCTACCATTTTTACATATAATTAATAACAGAAATGAATATTTTCCTAAAATATAAAATGAAAACTTTTGTTATAGCTATTTCCTTATTTCCCGATATTTGAATTGAAAAAAAAATGTAAAAAATAAGAATATACAGAGAGAGAACAGAGAGAGATATAGAGAGTGGCGTGGAGGGGGTGTAACACTTTTTTTATCGTGACAAAAATATGCAAATATAAATAATAATTTCAATCTTCATATCGCATTATATTCCCAGTTGAAATAAAAACGTAAATAACTTTGTGTCGGCACACGTTCTTTTTATTTTTAATAATATTCTCACTAAATGGCCTCAATGTTTAAGGGTTATAATACAAATCCATCTTGAATTACATTCAGAGTTGAAGAAAAGGCATAAATAACTTGACATTAAACAATGCACTAAGATCAGTCCAAACACTTCAAGAGTTTAACTCTTACATAAACTTTATATTAAAACATGAAATATATTCCAAATTCGTTTCCAAATAATTTTATATCCTAATAACAATAATTTTCCGTCAAAATATTTGTCACTATTTAAAGCAAATTTCGCTGCGAAGCTTAAACTCGGGCTTTCTAACATTTGCTACCGACGCAATGGGGCGTCAAATTGCACAGCAGATTCCACAGCAATTAATTATCTATCACAAATGAACGCCAGGTTTACAACAAAAGTTGAGAGCAAAATATTCGGATGACGAATTTTGTATATTCCTATATATTCTGTGATATCAAAAAACTACGAATAGTAAATAGAAAGACCGAAAATCCATTTAGTACGCAAATAAACTTTAAATTTAATATTGTAATAGTCTTATACAGATCTTGCATTTTGTTATTTGCGTCTAATTTGATCAAAATTAATATATTAACTAAACTTTTTCTGTCAATTTGACGACCATTTGCAGAAACAATTTCACGTAAATTTGCGCCCCAGTTAATTACCAACTTACAACCTAACGATTATTGTAATAAACTTGCAATTATTGTCCGAGTGTGAAGTGGATTGTATGGAACATCAGACCTATAACCTTCCCGCTAAACATTGCGAGTACAATATGAGAAAACTATAACCTAAAAGCATTGTAATATTATTGAAGATACTGCTTCCATATTACTTCATAATTCCACAGGGTGGTACATATCCTCCAAATGTTTTGCCGAGATGCTCGGCCACAGCTAAACACAGGGCCTCATTCCTAGGAGCGGCCACGACTTGAATTCCAAGTGGTATTCCTTCATCGTTTAGTCCTAACGGGACCTGTTTGACATAACTTATATAATCCAATTCGGAAACCTACTGTTTTATTCCTTCGGGCAGGTTGTAAATTAAAATAAGGCAGGTAACGTTTCATAAATAACAAGTTATTTATAACAAGTGATATGTAACGTTTCATAAATAACAGGTTATTTATAACAAGTGATATATCACGTATCACGCCAGTTACATTACACTAATTTAAATTAATAATTAAATACTGCAATAGAGTACATAAGATTCGATGACAAATATATTGAACAAACATACAAAATTACATGTAGGAAAGGGATAGAGAACAATAACAGTGTAGAACTGTAGATGTATACGCTACTTAACAGTGACAAAGAAAACATCATGACATGATGTTCGAAATATAATAAAATACCTATAATTTCCACCCTACTGAGAAATTAAAACAATAGACGAAACATGACAAGTGAATAGTCACATTTCACATACAGTTACTAATGTCAACTTTTTTTTCGAACTGGCTACGTTATTGGCCTGGCAAGGCTTTAACAGATTCACCGAACTAATCTAATGTCAACTGTTCATGGAATCTAATATCATAATAATCATTTGTTCAAGATTTACTATCCAAATACTTAACCGTCATCTAAGTTAATCGTAAAGTATGGAGCTAGTAGAACTTGTTATCAGTTTGACGCCAAAGGACACAGTAAATTGACAGCAATCTTTGTTGTAAATCTTTTACCATATGAATTCAACAATTATGAAGTATTATTTTTTAATAGTTTAATTAAATTTGTACATTTTGTGATGAAAAAACAAAAAAAACATAAATTTGTAAAATATAGTATTATTTAATAAGGTTTGGCAGCAGAGCACGTGATATTATACAATTAATTTACCATAAGGGACGAGCGATGCCTATATTATTATTGTACATATGGTTGCCACTCGTGTTCGCCAACTTTTTGTGTCAATTTAACATCTTCGTGCGACAACAGTTTGACGTCAATTTGCACTACGGTTTGGAATCAATTTGCACTACAGTTTGGAATCAATTTGCACTACAGTTTGGAATCAATTTGCACTACAGTTTGGAATCGGTTTGCAGTATAGTTTGAAATTATTTTGCAGTACAGTTTGGAATCAATTTGCAGTACAGTTTTAAATCAATTTGTAGTGCACTTTTGATTCAATTGCAGTACAGTTTGGAATCAATTTGCGGTGCAGTTTTGATTCAATTGCAGTACAGTTTTGAATCAATTTGCAGTGTAGGTTTAATTAAATTGCAGTACAGTTTGGAATCAATTTGCAGTGCAGCTTTAATTCTATTGTAGTACAGTTTGGTATCATTTTGCAGTACAGTTTGGAACTAATTTGCAGTAGAGTTTGGATTCAACTTGCATTGCAGTTTAACGTTAAGTTGCTGCTAATAATTACTGTGTATACTTTTAATATAGATACCTGGACAGCTGGAAAGCGGAGTGCATTGAATATGGCCCAGTAGGCGAAGTTGAAGGGTCGCAGATACATTGAATAGTTGTAGGGAGCCGCAGCCGGAGCGCTCGGAAATAAAAGTACTCCATCCTCGCCCAATACATTCTGGATAACATCATTTAATACATACAGCATACAAGTTATTTAAAAAAATATAACGTATACACAAAATAGACAATTGTTTAAACTAATCCAATGATTTATGATCACAAATCAATATAATGATTGTTATCAACAATGTAATTTAAATGCTCATCTATTTATACTTTATTTTAAATATTGTATGTACAAAATCTTATATATTCTGTTAATTAACCTATCTTATTTGTTTACTTTACACTAATAACGTTCGATGTCCTCGAATTCGAGTTATGACGTATAACAACAATTTTCCGAATTTCAAGTAAACTTTTACTAGTTTAAAACGTATCGGTAACGTATATAAACGGTATCGCTATCGGCTAACGACGAAGGAAAACATCGAATCTGAACCTGTGAAATATCTTAGTAACAATATATGAGAAAAATAAAGAAATGTGAATTTCTCGGCGTTTGAAATCGGCAATACGAAGATTATATTCGAACCTGTTCACCTTTGGTTTAAAGATAAGATTGTTACAGGACTTTATTACATTACTCAATATGTTTACAGACTTTTATAATTCGATACCACATTTACAATTCGGACAACTCATCTTTAATAAAATCGTACGAATTAAAAAAAAAAAAATAATAATATAAAAAATACATAGATGAACGAATCGTCTACCTAAAAATAACCATTACCATTTCGATATATTAATATTCAAAAAATGTAAATTGACGAACCAGCAAATCTTCCTTCAGTTCCTTAGTTGTTTTCTCAGCCCACTCCCTGTTAACTGGCGGCAACACTTGTTCGTCGAAGAGCTTTATTATCGCTGCGAGCGTGTACTCGGATCGACCGATCAGCTGTTAAATAAATTACCCCTTTTTTACACTTGTAGGACTACCGTCTGCCTACAATACCACCTGATGGTAAGTGACAATCTAACTTAAGATAATAACAATCTTAGAAGAATTGCCTCTCAAGTGTCGAAACACACTTACTTTATCAGTAGCTCTCTCATCGGGGTAGTACCATCCTCTCACAGAACACCGACGTGAAGTAACATTGCTTACATTGTTGCGTTTCGTTCGGTCAGTGAGAGCATCGAAGGACCACCTGCCATCCCCCTCCCCTCCCTCCACATCCCCTCAAACACAGGCTGACAACGCACTTGCGACTCCCCTGGTGTTGCTAGTGTCTATGGACGGTGATGATCACTTACCATCAGGAGACCCGCCTGTTCGTTTGCCCGCTATAATATATTAAAAAAAAAAATTTTTTTTGAAAGCTCTGAGTATAGTTTATAGAAAGAGAAATATTTATTATATTATTTCTACGTATAGCATTGAGAAACTTAAGGATAAAATAATACCAATTTATATATTCTTACAATATTTTAATTTTGCTTTGTATTTAACTCTTGAATATATTATGAGTTACAGTAGACAGAACTTACGGCTAAATAGCGGTCAAAAGCATAAACGAGGTTTGCACGTGGATATCACAAAAGGAATTAGCACCACAATGTTTGTAACTAAACTTACGAGTACAGTGTAGAATTCTAACCCACTGATTTATTATAAGTTAGATACTTATTAGTATATTATTATTAATATCTGCAAGGGTACAACCATGACTGCAATCGTACAACCATATTAGAAAACATACAAACATGTAAAAACTACATCAAATTAATTTCATGGAAATAAAAATTATTGGATATACAGAATTAAGTCATATACATATATGATATCGCCTTTCTATCTGAAATTACACAACTACAGTTATGTTTATTATACTGTGGACCACTCCGGTTTAGCGTACAAACGTTTTGCAAGGCAGTGTCGAACTATCGAATTTATCGGATTATAGAGTACTGAGAAGACAGAGTATCAGGGCTGTAGCTAGAGTCGAAATTGAGGTAGGACAGTATTGGTTACAGGTAGGGCGGAAGTAAAAATTTATCATAATTGATCTGCTCTGGAATGTCACAAACTGTGGTATGTTCGGAAAAGTTTAGATACCTATCGCTACAATTTTTTTTAATCTCAAACTATGAACAAACAATTTAATTATAATTATCTATCTTAGTTTTTGGTATTTTTAAGGTAGGAGATTGTGATTTCAAGGTACGGCATTACCCCACAATCTCCTAGCTACGGTCGTAGTTTACAAAGAAGTACCTTGTAATCCGACAAATTACAGATCCAATGATAAGATTCTGTTATGTATGTCGAATTTAGTAAATTACACGACACAATAGAGGACTTACGTTTTATCATAAAATTAACGTCAATGCTGTAAAACTTACAAAGAATTACGTTAGGAAATAATTATGTACAAATAAATGTACTAAAATAATCAAAAACTATGAATAAAAATTATAATATGAATCAATCAAGTTGTAACCTGTTCAATCATGCATTATCTGCATCAGCGAAAATGGTCAAAAATATATTCAATATATAATAATAGACGTGTCGGATTCGACAGAGGCCGGACTACCCGGGGTCCACTGTATTTAATAAACCTACGTAACTTTATTAATAGTATTTCCGTAAATTATTTCCTACAAATACATTAACAAACTACCACTTTACATTCGTAGAGATTAGGTACAAAAATAATAATTATTATTATTAATTTTCGGTTATGGGTTTTCGGGAATGAGATTTTTAAGAACTATGCAAATAAATAAAGCGTACATACATAAATATTCCTGCCCTAGTGACCTGTCTTTCGACATATACATTACACAAATAGAAACTTACATATCCAAAGAACTGTGATGCAAATAGCTTCTATATTTAATATAAAACAAAGGTATGGATAATTATACAAATTAAAATTTAATTGCATTTTGAATTCATAAATTTCACGTGACACATTATTCTTCATATCATATGATAAATAGCAGTGTTGCTTGAAAAGTTCAATGCTTACTATAGACAAAGATAAAGAGTTGATACATAACTGTTATCACTTTTGCAATGTAAATTACATTTTTTCTATTATATCAACTTACCTTCTTAGGGAATTCGATAAAAAACTTCGCCTCTCCCTGGTTATTGGTCAGCGAGCGGGCAAATGAGTCAGCCTCATGGGTCATCCAGTACCGCCATAGCGCCATCATGTGGTCGAAACCGGCATGATAGTAAGGTTTCGGAGCTCGGTCGGTAGATGGCGCTTCTTCCGATAGTTTACTTATCACACTGCAATAAGGAAATACAGTTCAATCACAAACAAATTACACACACACACACTTGTTGGAAATATACGATCTGATCACAAATATATCTCCAAGTGTACAATCAACTTAACAAACGTACAACCATATCTGTAAATATACAACCTTGTCAAAAAACCGGCAACCATATCTGCTGCAAACAAACAACCGTGTCAAACGTGCAACCAAGTCTGTAAACGTACAACCAAGCGTGTAAACATATAAGCAAGTCTGTAAATGTACAACCATTTGCGGGGTGGTAGGGTGTCTGTACCCGACTGGATCGCGACCACCGTACACCAGGTGGAACACCCGCCATAGTGACACGTTTGGGCGTGTCGCGTTCCGGGATCAGCCGGTGTATATCCAGCAACCGGGAGGGGGGGCTGTCCCTGACTGTGTCGCTTTCAGGCCGGCATGACAGCGGCGACCGGCGATAGATAGTATGTCTTTCGGTGGTCGCCATTGTTTTTGGATTGTACTGTGCTTAACATCAGGCACAGTACAGTCACTTTGCCGAGCTACAATAAAAAATAAAAAAAAACCATATCTGTAAACATCTACAAACCTACAACCATGTCCTAAAACACAAAGTTGTAAGCATATTTGTAAACATAAAATCATGCCTGCAAACATACAACCAATATAATTATAGTACATAATACATTTGTTATTGATGAGACGAGATTTATATTTGGAATCTCTAAATTAGAATGGAAATTACACACTTTTTCATGGCTTTCCTAAGGTCCGGATATATCGGGCTGACCCGCAAGTCGTTTGCAGTCTCCGTGTAGTAATATTTAACGTTCTGAAATAATAAAAAATAACCCTAAATTCATCCAAAACAATTCTGTTCTCTTCAATGAAACATTCAAAATTTAATTCAAACGTCACGGCGAATAGTGTCCTCTTTCTAACACCTGTCGTTTGACAACGAGATAGAAAGAGACTGGTATTATGCGCTTTCTTGAAACAATCCAAAGTATACAGTGACCGTATAAATTTGAATTGAAAATAATTACTTTTACTAGTTGTAATAATTATAGTGGTTAAAAATAGTGGCGGATGA
This sequence comes from Antheraea yamamai, assembly GCA_036509395.1. Taxonomy (NCBI): domain Eukaryota; kingdom Metazoa; phylum Arthropoda; class Insecta; order Lepidoptera; family Saturniidae; genus Antheraea; species Antheraea yamamai. Next base: position 2,530,808 of record AP028426.1, read on the forward strand.
AGATACTAGAGAGCCGCTTCTGATGTTCATGACATACGTGGCAGAAATAACAAAAAAAAAAGAAATAAATAGAAACGGAAAACGGAAGTTGCAAAAAAAAAAAATGTCCGAGAGGAAACGGGGACTTATAAAAAAAAAAGTTATAGTGGTTACCTTAAGGTCAATAGCTTTGTCGAAATTGAGTTCAGGTGTCTTTTTCTGGACGACAATCTTCGTGAGAGGTCCAAGGTCAGAGCAATGACGGCTCACGAAACCTATTGCAGCTATCGTATCATGTTCCCCGCTCCTAAGAGCTGACCCTGAAGTGAAAGTGAAATATTTTTACGGTTTTCTTTTGTTTATTTAAATAATTGCACACTGTTAACCAGATCCGTAGATCTAGTTGGAGATTTCAAATGAGTGCTGGTCGTCTAAGGTCAAAATTCGACCATAATGTATATAAATCAAAACCAATTGCTTCTTCGTTGAGTTTGTAATTATCAAGCTAAGGTTTGTATGAAAGTGATTGAAAAACTGTACAGAAAACTAAAACTTTGGGTTAAAAAAAACGTTAAAGAACTTTTTTTGAGAAACTGGCGACAAAAACTTACTGAACTATTTTATCTCCGCCTATTTACGGTGTGATAAACGACAAAGGTGGGCGCTGTCTCAAAAGTATTATTTAAAGTTAAGAACATGCCAAAGGGGAATGGAAAGGAGTATGTTGGGAATCTCACTAAAAGACCGGGAAAGAGCTCAAGAAATAAGATCAACAACAAAAGTACAAGACATAATAAAAAAAAGTTAAGGAACTAAAGTGGCAATGGACAGGGCATATGACAAGAGATAGTAAGACAAAATGGACAAAAATGATCACGGAATGGTATCCACGAGATGGTAAAAGGAAAAGAGGGAGACAAGTTAAAAGATGGACAGACGATATAAAGAAAGTGGGTGGTTCGGTCTGGCAAAGAAAAGCTAATGATAGAAAAAGTTGGAAACAGCTGGAAGAAGCCTACGTGTCAAGTGACACGCTGACTACTACAACAGATAACCTGATGTGTTAGGCTTAAGTAAAAAAAATGTATATATTTAATATAGTTTCAGCAATAAAGGCTATAATAATAAGTGCAAAGGACTGACAAAGTTGATTGCAATCTCTACTAGGCAATCTTTTCTTGGATTTGAATGAATGAATTATCTTTTGCGCTTTTGAGTTTGTGCACTGGTGAGTTTAATGACACATAGAATTTTCTTTCACTTAATCAGCGGTATTGTGGAGAAAATTAAAGTTTTATTGTAGGTAGTAAAAAAAACTATATATAAAATAATCATTACATAGTATAAAACAAAGTCCCCTACCGCGTCTGTTCGCGATAAACTCAAAAACTACTGAACGGATTTTCATGCGGGTTTCACCAGTGGATAGAGGGATTCACGGGGAATTTTTTTTATAATCAGGGCGGGACAACGTCTGCCGGGCCGGCTAGTAATAAATATAATATTAACACCGAAGTATAGTTAGAATACATAGCGTACTGAGACATAAAATGAATTTATACACAACATAAACCTTTTATATATATACATACAAATATACTATATTAATAATAACAAAAAATGTTTATGTAAAGAATATGTACCATTTTCTTTATTTTAATTTATTTATCTGTGGCGAAGGAGGTCTATGATATAGTATTGTGTAAGTCCGTGGTGTTTTTTTATTGAGAAAAGACGTTTATAGAAAACAGTTCGAATTTGTTATTTGAAATTAAATAATTGTAAAAAGGGAGTGATATTTATGAAACGTAAACTTTTAATGTCATTTCTGAATTTTTTCTGGTAGGATCTTATGTAATAAATGTGAGTTCTAATAAAATAAATATTTAATAAATATTTTTAAATTTAATTAATAATAGTTTCATTTCCTGCAACAACATTTAAAACTCTGTATGTTCTAGAAAAAAAGTCCAGAGTAATTAAATGTGATGAGTAGAACATCTTGATGTTAAACTCAACAAAAATACATACTATACCGCGACATTGTTTAGTCGCTAGCAATATTTTTACAGGGCGCTCATTACTCGTTTTAGGTTCTAAATCAATTTTAAAAATAATTCTAATTATCTAGAGAAAAATAAAACTGATACACACTCCTAGCGTTTAGTTTACGCAGAGACGAGAGGGTGTAATAAATACCGACGCGGTGAAGTCACATTCAGTGTGCTTGTTACCGCGCCCCTCAGTTAAAAGAGATAGTTTACGTATTACGTAATGTTAAGGTTATTAACCACGGTTGCGCCCTCGCGATTCAGCTTCACTTTCGTTCATTAAGCGTTTCGCTTTCGTGTCCATACTTTTGAAACTCTTAGAAGAAATTTTAACTAAAGTTCTCTTTGTTGTTTATTAGTATTTGTTGTAATATTATTATTTTACATGTTAAATGTGACCAAGAACTATAATTTCCTTGATAATGCTATGCTACTCTTTAAACTTTCACCCTGTATATTTGACAATGAAATGTGTTCAAGCATATAAAATAAATCAAACTAGTAACAACGCACGACTTAACTAGCTGTTTTTCTTGGTTTAATTCGCGATTATCTTTCCACTCTCGCCCCTCCTCTCCCACAAGAATTTCATTCTCTCTAATCCCCTTTTTATGACAATTGGCCCACTCCTAAAGATTGTGGCGTGATGTTAGATAGTTTGTAGTGTTAATATTTTATATGTGCTTGAAAATAAAATGTATTTTACCTTTTAAACTGGTGTAACCGGCAGTGGGATTAATACCATACAGTCCACAGTAAAAAGCCGGCATGCGAGTCGAGCCACCTATATCCGAACCTAGGGAAAACAGAAAAAATAATACAGTCGTATATATTCTTCTCTTCGTTTAAATCCGGCCTAAAATCTGACACTATTGAGCGAATAAAATATCCTTTTGAATACCAAAGTTCAAACAACCCTCTACTAAAATGTTGACAACCTTGCCAATAACTAATTTTATCTAAGAAACCGCCAATAATTAATTTTATCTAAAAACCCGATAAACATTAATTTTATCTAAGAAGCCACCAATAAGCAATTTTATCTAAGAAACCACCATTAAGTAGTTTATTTAAAAACCTGCCAATAACTAATTTTATCTAAGAACCCGATAATAACATACATTATCTAATAACTTCGTCTAAGAAACATCCAATAATTTTATATGTAACTAGCGGGCCCGGCAGACGTTGTCCCGCCCGGATTATAAAACAATCCTTGGCAAATTATATACCAAAATGTTCCTCATGAATCACTTTATCCACTGGTGAAAACCGCATGAAGATCCGTTAAGTAGTTTTTGAGTTTATCGCGAACAGACAGACAGACAGACGCGGTAGGGGACTTTGTTTTATTCTATATCTCTTTTTTTGGATTACACTGTTTCCCATCAGGTACAAGGGGCAGTTCAAGTATGAGGTAAGCAGAATTTTGGAAATTTCTGACCGCCCTCTTCTCCCCGGTCAGCAAAAGTAAGCAATGCTCTTATCCCCCCCCCCCATACTTACGTAAGCTTTTATATAAGTTAATCCGTTCTGGTTTCCTTATTGATTCATGGGTAGCATTATAACAAGTCTAGCGGAATTAACTTATGGTGGTTCGCTACTAGGGTGATGGTAGCCCAGTGGATAAGAGCACGCGCTTCACATATCAGACCTACACATCCGGATCCTCTCCATCCCTCATCTCATCAAATATAAGCAAATCGTAGATCCCCTTCAGTGCTTACGTAATACTTGAAAAGGCCCCCAAGTTAATCAATTGTTAAAAAAAAAGAATGCCTTAAAGGCATTTTTACTTTTTTCATGACTGGATCAACATTTGAATGTCACGTGGTCCTGTAAAGCCATTAATAATTAAATATATCGTACAGAGTGAGATGGGAGTTCCAAAGGCGGCAGTGAGTGCAGCCTCGCCCCCACTAGAGCCACCTGGAGTACGGCCCGTGTGGTAAGGGTTGCAAGTCTGACCAAACACCATGTTCCGACTCTCCGTCCTAATGGGGACAATGTTCACTCAAAATTCTTTGAAATTGGAAATCACGTTATCTTGGGAATTAACGGGGATGCGATCACAGACACACTTTAATCGTATATAGTTATCATATAAGTTTAGCATAGTAAGATTTGCGTTGTTGCATCCAAGGCAACAGCCCAAGCCGAGGTTCGGCCACTTTGGAACCCTTGAGCTTTTTACTCAGCGCCATAAGCGTGCAGTGAACCTGCAAAGCCCATTAGTCCAATAGCATATAGCTAGTTCGAAAAAAAAATGACTGTACTAACGCTTTGCGAAAAATATTCCAATAATATCTTGCACTTATACCAAGGTTAGATCATAAATATCGTTTAAAAATATATATATATAATAATTTTCCTTTACCACAAGCACTTATAGGTTTTGCGTATTTTAAATATTTTATCAGAGCACTAAAAAATTTGAATAAGTATAATATTGTTTTCTCATAATATATTTTTATTTCTTTTGGTAATCTTTTTTTTTATCATAAAAAATTATGAATACTATTATTAAGTTGGCAATTATTTCGTAATTAATCTTATAATTTAGAACTCTTTTTAGAACTTTCCAGAAAGTATTTTTTGATAGGCCAGAGAGTATGTTTCATGTTATTATTTCTAATACAATTGTGGATAATAATTAAAGTATATTTAAAATGCTACAAATATTACATAATATTGAGTTAAATAACGCATGTTTATCATTGAAAAATTCCTACATAATAAATTAAGGCCCTGCATAAAACAACAAAAATTAATTAACAATAATGTATAGTAAAGAGATATAAAAAAAATGAAGCGTCTGACCATTTGTTAACCTCCGGCACGTTGGTGACGGCGAGCGGTATAGCGCCCGCGTCACGCACCAAGCGCACGCACTCTGCGTCCTCGTGCGCTCGTGTCTGCGCGCGCGCACGCAAACCCAACGTGTGGAGCAAACCCTGTACCGCGTGACTCTCCTTAGCCGTGAACGGAACGCCTGGTAGTGTACAATTAAGTGTGGATAGATTGAGGATTTGCAACACTTGTTGAAAGAATGTGGCCGGAACCAATGCTCAACGAAAACCCATGATAAAGTAGTTAGCATTAACCTAACGGACCACGGGATCTTTCACGGAATCTTGGACGAAACACATGCGTAAGATTTTATTTGTATTTATAGCAATATAGTAGTAATATCCAGATACACCAATACGTGTGTCTACTTATACCGACGTGTCTGATGAGGGAATTACTAGGTTTATGCGTCGGGTCGTGGACGCTCCGGCGCGGGACATTGTGGATTATCTATACTAATATTATAAAGCTGAAGAGTTTGTTTGTTTGGTTGAATGCTATGATCTCAGGAACTACCAGTCCGATTTGAGAAAACCTTCGGTTTTAGATAGCTCATTTATCGAGGAAGGCTTTAAGCTATATATCATCACGCTAAGACTAATAGAGAAGCAGAGCATCAATGAAAAATGTTTCAAAATCGGGCACTTTTTTCCTTTTGAGAGATTTCGTTAGCGTTAGTATTATATACGTTGCCATGGTAACGTGGTAAGTTTCTATCGCAAACATATTCAAAGTTTATTTTGTTTTCCTATTCAAAAAGTTTATACTACTTTTATTTCCAATATTTTATTTGTTCTCTATTACGTATTATAAAAATAAAGTTTGTGTATGTACAATTAAAATAACAACTTTTTGATGAATGGATATGGCTACAAATGACCAAAAAAAAAATTTTTTTATATTTTGTCTATATTTTTAGATTATTATATTTTGTCTGTTTGTTTGTTTGTTCCGGGTTATCTCCAAAACGGCTGGACCTATTTTAACGGGAATTTTACTTTTTACTGCCAGAAAGCCGAAATTATAGCGGTTGACATATTCTATTTTATTTGTCCGCGGCTTCATCCGCATTGCTATTTCCAAAATGGTTGGACCGATTTTCACGGGATATTCACTGGTAGATTGCAGACCTCATAAAAAGTAATTTAGGTTTTTTTCAGCCGCAGTGGAATATCCGAAATGTTTGAATTAATTTTCACGAGACTTTCACTGGCAGACAACTAACTAATGAGCTATTTTATTTTAAGGTAGTGGGCTCGGCAGACGTTGTCCCGCCCTGATAATAAAAAGGAAACCTTGACAAATTATACCTAAACCTTCCCCGTGAACAGCTCTACCTACTGGTGAAAACAGCATGAAAATCCGTTCTGTAGTTTTTGACTTTATCGCGAACAGATAAACAGACAGATCAGAGGACTTTGTGTTACACTATGTAGTGAATTTTACCTATGCATTCGTTCGTGTGAAATTGATCAAAAATAATTTGTTTACTGTAAACAAGCGCGTCAGACGTGCGCTGTACTGGACTCCAAGAATAAATGTATGTTATTTGAATTATATTATCATTTTGGTCAATTTGGCGGCCATTTTGTTTTATTTACCACGTTTGCACCTACATAACTCAGTTTTTTTTTCTCGAACTAACTATGCTATTAGCTTTGCGGCATTTACGGCTTCATCGAACTACTATACATAACTCAGTGATTATAGCAACGTATAAGAATAACACAATTATATTGACAATATGGGCATGTTATATCTATATAATAAACAATTTAACATAAATTGTTCGATAATGTATAGTTTAAAATTTTCATTACCTACTTTCTTATATAGTGTTAGTGAGCATCGAGGGTGGTATATAGTAGGTTAAAGTTCCAGGTATGCTGCTGATGATAAATCCCATCCCATTCGATATACTATTCGTATTCACATATCTAATGTACACGTAACTTAATACAGTAGATGGCGTGCGTGTCGTAGTTACAAATGTTTTTGAAAAAGCATTTCTGTAATGTACACACCTAATTACAATTTTATATTTCTTTAATACATTTAAAAAAACGCGTGCGGAGCCGCGGGGGACAGCTAGTATTTTATACATGGCTATAATAGATGACAATGAAGCTGCCATAAAGTCAATAATCTCAGATAAAAAATCCGATTAGTATAAAAATAGTTCGTCACATTTAAAACGATTTTTAACATGACAGATAAAATAAACGAAAGCAGAAAAAAATGTGCAGACTTGTCAATACATGTCAAATTTTGTATCAGTGAATTTTTTTAGAATGAATCCAGTACTTGCAGGAATTATATACTGCAAGCCAGTTCATCCGCCAAGTTTCGGGAGAGAACAAATATGATTAACAATACTTATGAAATTAATGCTACGATTTCTTAAAAAATAGCCTAAAAATGTTTTGCTTTACATAATGATACTTTAGGCCTTTTAGTTTATATTATAACTTGCTTCTGCCCGCGACTTTGTCCGCGTGAAATAGTTACTTTGAGCTAACGCTAACTTTGACTCGCGACTTCGTTTACGTAGAAGGTGAAAATATTTTTAAATAATACGTACGTTAACCCCAATTTTGAAACATTCTTCATCGCTGCTCCGTTCCTATTGGTCTTGGCGTGATGATATATTACTTATAGCCTATAGCCTTCCTAGATAAAAGAGCTATCTAACACTGAAAGACCTTTTCAAAACGGAGCAGTAGTTCCTGAGATTAGCGAGTTAAAGCATACAAACTGCAGCTTTGTAATATTAGTATAGAATTGTAAGGAAGTACAGATTATTACGTGTATATGTGTATGGCTGTTTGTTACCTAAATAAGTAAATAAATGATTACCTAAGAATGGTTTCTTCTCAAAGTAGTCAGCAGGTAGTCCCTCTTCAATCATCCGGTCGACTTCTCTAGCATCCTTGAGAGCTTCTTCGAATCTCTCGTCAGTGACTGCATTTATAATTGGATTCACCTTGAAGTGAATTACTCTTATTTATCACTACAAATTATAGAACAAAGTTCTCTGCCACGGCTGTCTGTCTGTTCGCGATAAACTCAAAAACTATAGAACGGATTTTCATGAGTTTTTCACAAGTAGATAAAATGATTCATGGGGAAGGTTTAGTATCGGTAAATCGGACCAGTAGTTCCTGAGATTAGCGCATTCAACCAAACAAACATCCCCTCCAGTTTTATAATTTTAGTATAGATTTTAAATGATTGTGCAAACGAGACAATGAAAGAGTGAAACACACAATAATTAAGATAGTCAAGAAGACAAGGACAGCATTTTCTTTTTCTCAGCATTAACTGGATTTTCATATAAATAAAACACTGGCAGAAATGTTTGCAATGTCCAATTAAGAAAAGAAAAGAACTCACTATCTGTATCCGCTCAATACAAGCTCTGACAAGTTGTTCTGACTTTAACTCCCTCCTCCTGATCTTAGTCGCTAGTGATACAGCGCTTTCTGTCAATATAGCATGTCGTGGTTCGAGGTCTGGTATAGCCTTCCTCTTCCCTTCCCAAAAGAACGAAAATATCAAATCGATGAACAAATCCAGATATGTCCTTAATAAGAAGAATATATGCTTTGCCATGTTGGAGTAGACTGCGTTGAAGATCTTGTTGGTTTTGCTTCCTGGCCGTTGGGAGATAACAATATAGATAGCTTTTACTCGGGTTTTTTTAAAATACTTTTTTATAGGTTTTAGCATTTGACCACGATCTTATCTGATGGTAAATGACGACGGTGATCTAAGTAAACATGCCAAGTCCAGAGGGGACTGGCTCTCAAGTGCAGTAGCCGGAACAAACCAACTGGTGCTTCAAGACAGATTCTCAACTTGAGGGAGGTAGCTACCCAGGTTGACTTAACAAAAAACCTTACTACTGAAAAAGGCACTGGACGTCGTTCTTCGTCTATTTATATATAGAAAAGTGAAGTGTCTGTTTGGGACAATCTCAAAAAACGGTTGAACCAATTTCGATGAGATTTTTACTGATGTATACACGATTTTTTGACAGTTATCTAAGTTACACACTTATTCTTTCTCACACTCGCTCTTTTATATGGGAATATTTTAAACCAAATATTCCACATCTACGTCCGATGTTTTAAACACTATTATAAAAACTTTATTCTGACAATTATAAACCCAAAAAAAATCCAAATACGTGAAACCACGCACTCGACAATTGATTCTTATTTACATAGGTCAGTTTTAAGTAAAGTTTTTTTTCGAACTGATTACGCTATTGACCTAGCAAGGTCTTAACAGCTTCACCGGACTTCGATTTAAATAGAATTTGATTTTACAGTCCAAGCTATTAATAGGTACAATAAGACCTCCTCTGTTTGTGACAGAAAAAGATCTGGCCGTCCACGTAGTGTGCGTACGAAAAAGGTGGTCAGAGCCGTAAGGGAAAGAATTCGAAGAAATCCTGTCCGAAAGCAAAAGATTTTATCTCGGGAGATGAAGATAGCACCTAGAACCATGTCGCGTATTTTAAAAGATGACTTAGGACTTGCAGCCTATAAGAGACGTCCTGGTCACTTCTTAACTGATCATTTAAAAAAGAATAGGGTGGTAAAATTGAAACAACTACTGAAGCGGTACGCAAAGGGAGGTCACAGAAAAATTTCGTTTACGGATGAAAAATTTTTTACAATTGAGCAACATTTTATCAAACAAAATGACCGTAGCTCAAAGCTTAAGGAAGCTTACCAATTAGTCGACAGAGTGCAACGTAGGCACTATCCGACCTCAGTTATGGTTTGATGGGGTATTAGCTATGAAGGAGTGACTGTGCCATACTTTTGTGAGAAAGAAATCAAAACATCGGCACAAGTATATCAAGATACCATTCTTGAGAAGGTAGTGAAGCCCCTTAACAACACCATATTCAATAACCAAGAATGGTCCTTCCAGCAAGACTAGGCGCCGGGTCATAAAGCTCGGTCTACGCAGTCTTGGTTGGAAACGTTCGAGCTGAAGACTAGTCGTCGTCTAGTTCCGATCTTAATCCGCTGGATTATGATTTATTGTCAGTTTTAGAGAGTACGGCTTGCTCTAAACGCCATGATAATTTGTAGTCCCTAAAACAATCCGTACGACTGGCAGTGAAGAATTTTCTCATGGAAAGAGTGCGTGCTTCTATTGATAACTGGCCTCGACGTTTAAAAGACTGTATTACAGCCAATGGAGACCACTTCGAATAAGCTTTTTATATTTTAAATTGTTTTATATTCACGTATGAAACTAACATACTGTAAAACGAATAAGTGTTATTTGCAATAGAAAATATTTTTTTCTTTGTTTCAGTATTTATGGCAAGACTAGGTATAATCTAAAATTTTAAATTATAATTTGAAATGGCTATTAAAGATAAAAATGAAGCTGCCATAAAGGCAATAATTTCAGTTAAAAGAACTAAAATGTAAAATAATAACAATAGTTGTTCACAATTACAACAATTTTTGACATAACTAATAAAATAAAGCAGATAAAAAAAGTAAGACCTGGTTTGTAACCAACAATCTTTTAGTGAATTAATTCTCAAAGACATACCAATTGCACTGAAGATTACAAAATAAGTCACAAAGTTTACCTTTATATAGCAGCAGAGCAAATTACAATACAGATAAGATATAGTTACTACTAGCTGTGCCTGCAACTTCGTCCGTGTGGAACCTTATGTAGAAAACAGTGACTAATAAAGTCATCTGAATGACCTATCTCCTTTTCTGTCGTACTTAAGTTGTGTTGTCATTAAAATTATAATAACTTTTGATAGAGCGAACTGATTTTAATGAAACAAGACTAAATGTTACTGGAAGATTGCTTGATGATTTACTTGAAGACGATTTACTTGAACACGATTTATCATGAACACAGTATTTTAGCAGTGATGCATGTTCATACCGAGATGTTCTATTGAAATAGTTAAATATATAATTGAAATCAATACATCAATTTAAATTCAGAGTCTCATTAGTCCAAAGCTTCAGTAGTCCAATACATCTAATAATCGGGCACCCTACGCTTACACTTCTTTCACTCACCCTGTTTGTGCCCCAGTATCAGTATAATCTCAAAAATCATCACAATTACATGGTTCCATGATAGAGACGCTTCGAGAAAGCAAAAATTCTTCAAATTCTTCTTAATTTGAGGAAACCAAAGAAACAGAGCAAATGATGACAGGTGAAGAAATATGTAAAGAAGTACAAAAGAAAAGCAACCTTTGTAGAAATATCGGAGACACTGATTACTAAAATTGCTAATACAAATCCATATATAGTGTCTAATTATTTGAATACCTGTATTGCATGGGCTGAAGAAAATAATATACCTGCAAAGATATTATAATTGTTTGAAACATGCGAGGGAACATTTTAAACATGGACTCACAAATAAATATATACTTTTTATACAGTTTTTCCATACAATCCAATAATCTGACACCTTCAATATCTGACAATTTCAATAATGGATGGATTGGATTTGTGAGACCCTACTGTTACCCGGCAGCAGCAGCTCAAGCCTAGGTCAGGTCTCTCGGCGTGGAGCCCTCGAGTACGCTGCCCGCGCGATACAGTAACACAAAATCTTACATCACTGCAACAACATTACAAATATCACCTCCACACACGTGCACGCACACGCTTACACATTAAAGTGGAAGGGTTTTGTTTTTTTCCCTTATCGAATTGAAATAGTTTAGAAAATTATCTGACACATAAGAATTATTGAGGTATGTATGCTCGGTACACATACATGTTTCAATTACTCATATAAGTATGAATATGTAGCTTAGGTTTGCTCAGATAGGTCACGAATTGTATCAAACAGGTAACAGCCCAAACCGAGGTGTGCGATGCTGCACCCTTGAGCTAGTTGTCCAAATAAAATCGGCTGAGTGCCTTAAGCGCTCGCCTTAGTAGTCCGGTGAAGGTGTTAAGACCTTACCAGGTCAATAGAGTAATCAGTTCGAAAATTAAAAAAAACCCTACTTTTTATACATAAAGACATAATAAACTGCCATCTAAGACTGCATTTATAACTTTATGATGACAATATACATTATCTTCATGTAACTGCAAGAGTTTATACAGCACATGATAAAATTTCCAGATAACAGGTATTATTCCAATTTAATACTTACGATTATATTTCCTGGAATTTCAACAATATATACATAAACAGTAACTTGTCTATTATTCTAAAGAGCTATAACTAAGTTCACCAAAATCAGTTCAGTAGTTTTTGTATGAAAAATTATTAAATACCCAACAGTATTCACGCACCTATTCATTAATAGGATATACTATACTAAACTGAATGTTGGTAGGACACGTCTGATGTCAAAAAACTGACACAATTTTCTACCACTTTTGCACATTCATGTGTACAACTTGCATTAGAAAATCCACTTTACATGTACTTTATTAAGTAAACAAATATGTTGATTTTATAAATTAGTGAATGAGTGGCAATGGATATTTTAAATATGAGTCATTATATTTCAAAATAAGTTAAATCCAATTTTAACCGTTCCTAATATTTTTGTTATTTTTCAAGACCTTCATATGTTGAAAAATATTAAGATCATAAAAGAACACTGAAAAACTTATGAACAGTAAATTTTAAACTTAGTTCTTGGCGTATAAAAATGGGAAATCTTAAAGAAATTAAACATGTTATATGAACAATTAAAATTGGATTTAGCTAATTTTGAAATGTAACAACATATATATTACATGCTAGACATTGGAACAGTTACACCAGAGCACCATGATTACAATTAATGAATACAATGATATACAATTAATGAATAAATAAATTCCTTACACAATTAATTATCTAAAAAAAACAGAAGTTACATTTCAAAGCTAGTATAGTTATTAATTCATTTTCACCATTATTATTTTCAGTATAAAGTTAATAAGGAGTACCTCCATAGTACAGCCTTAGTGATTTTATTCTTAGACTAGCTGATACGCATGACTTCATCTGCATTTGCCTATTCATAGCCATCACACTGCTTGCCCTACTACTCTACAGCTTGAAAATACACATAGCTGAATGTATATCACTTATAAAAAGTTTTATATTAAATCAAGGTATACCTTAATATTGAGAGAATCTGTTTTTTTATATAAGGACAAAATATCTAAGAAGTGAAAGTAAAAAAATATTAATCAAACAGTTTTTGCACAATTCACACACAATATATTTTATTTTATTTTATTGTAGCACGGCAATATGACTTTTACTGTGCCTGATAGTAAGCACAGTACAATCCAAAAACAATGGTGACCACCGAGTGACGCACTATCCATCGCCGGTCGCTGCTGTCATGCCAGCCTGCGAAAAGCTGGATAAGCACAGGCTGATCTCGAAAAGACGACCCGCAGATGCGAATGACTATAACAGGATTTTTAGCCATATACATGGTGGTTGTGACCCAGTTAGGCTGTAAAATCCTACCTTCCCTCTTTCACCATTGCCTCGTTTGTTATTCAGCTGGGTGTACCATGTGCAGGTAAGGATGTCTTGGGTGTCTCTTATGATGTTGTTCGACAGCCCTTACATCCTAGGTCTATTATCTTTATTATTGCCTGTTGATATATTATTGCCTTTATTATTTACTAGTGGGCCCGGCAGACGTTGTCCCGCCCTAATTATAAAAAAATTCTTGACAAATTATATACCAAAACGTTCCTCATGAATCACTTTATCCACTGGTGAAAACCGCTTGAAAATAAAGCAGTAGTTTTTGAGTTTATCGCGAACAGACAGACAGACAGACACGGTAGGGGACTTTGTTTTATACTATGTAATGATAATGATATGGAAGGTATCCTGATGATGAAAATATTTTTTTTTAAAGAAAATGGAGGGAGAACAGAATTAATACAGTCAAACCTGGGTAAGTGAGAACTGGATAAGTGAGAAAACTCTATAAGTGAGAGTAATAGCCAGGACCCGTCATTTTAAGCTCCCAAAACCTCTATTAGCGAGAAACGGAAACCTTTGTAAGAGAGAGTCGTTTTTCCCTCATGGACCTCCAACAGTCAATATTTTATACAAAAAACTAAATATAGGTACTAATGCCATGTTTTATTTAGATGTAGATATTTGACCGGTTTTCATATTGTTTAATAATTACATATCTATCTTTTATACATATTATAAGAATGTAAACCTGTGTCTGTACATTTTTAGATTTTTGTAAAAAAAATAGTGCATTGTGCATTTCAATCATTTTTAGAAATGTTTGTCTGTTTCTTTCAACACGCATCACTGCTAAAATAGTGCGTTCATGATAAAACCTTTCCATGAAAATCATAAAGTACATCTTTGACTAACATTTAGTAGTTTTTGTTTCATTAAAATTGATTCGGTCTATCCAGTTATTGTAATTTTAATGGCGACGCGACTTAAGTTTCTCGTAAAAGAAAAGTAAATAGTAATTAGACTTGATAGATTCAGGTGACTTCATTAGTCACCGTTTCGTCCATCTGGTTACACTCAGACGAAGTCGCGGGCGTAGCTACTGGTAAATAAAGTTATTCTTTTAGAAATATAAATTCTTATAACTTACCACATGATGTTTAAAATTCTTTGCATTATTTGATTTATTCATAATTTAAATAGAATTATTATGTGCCTTGAAACCAAATTACTTATTCACAATATGTAGATTTTATTCAAAAGAATGAATAGTTTGTATGAATGTAAAGAATTAATCGTGTAAAAGAGCGCTATAACACACGAAGTGAACAGAAAACATAGGGAACTTTCTAATTTTTAGTAATAAGTCGTATAGAAACATACAATTTGAATTTATATCTCTAGGATAGGTACGCCTAAAGTACATAATATGTATGTTGGAATTCAAACGAATCGCTTAACGAGATAAATAAAGTCTTATATTAACAACAATTGCTATATCTAATAGAATATTTGCACTATACGTACCGTTAACGTTATACAGGGGCGCAGATTTGTCGAGTACTTATTAAATTTACCGCAAATATTTACGCACTCGTCACCTTTTCTTATTTTTTAAAACTTATTAAAGCCACAGAACACAACATAATTCTATTATCAGCTACAGAGTATATTTTAGATATTTTTCACGTACACAGTTGGCAGCACTATTTAATAAGTTTAAGTAATAATTAATGTTCAATTAAGTTTTTGATGGCATATTTTATTTTTATTTATAATGCTTTGAGGTGTTCGATGTAACATAATGTTATAAAATCAAACTAGAGATGGCCAATTATCAAACATTGACTTCGCAATGCAAACTTTCGACCGTCTTGTGTGGAGGGAAAATGTGATATCGAATAATATATTATTATTTTTTACTTTATTTTTGACAACCAATCTTAGATTATTACTGCCATTGTCAAGTAGTTAATAGCATTAGAAGTTCTTCTTCCATTCCATTTTTGGCAACCAGTCTTCTAGTAAACTATTACTGCCACTGTCAAGTGAGTATCGATATTACAAGTTTTTTGATATAATTTCAATGAACGAATGAATCAAGATGGCGGCCATTTGTTAGAACTTTCCATTAAGTATTTGTGGCATCTCAGAATTCATAGTCCGTGATATTATTTTCCATTCACTTCAGTTATGAACAATAAACAAACTATATTACATAAAACACCACCAATTATACACAATATAGAGTCAAGTAACACAAGATTATGAATAAAAAACAAAATCCACTACATGACAGACCAAGATCCCGCCAAAAACTCCAAATCGAATAATATGTCGTTCTTTTTCAAAAAGGCCTGTGTGCATTTAGACAGTATTAATGGCTAGCACGCTACAATCGAAAGAGTTATTATGATATCTTAGAATACATATTCTGTGTTATTGTTTGTGTACATAAGGCAAACATATTATGTACGCAAAATGCCACAAATATTTAATATCGATTGGGGCCAAAAACCTAAAATCAAGATTAAAAAGAAGTCACCGTTTAATTCTTTAGGTAATGTAGGACAACCTTTTTCACCAAAAGCTCTACAAACACAGAAACAAATACTTGATAATGTGCAGATTAATTCAATTAAAGCGTGCAACTACTCAGGATTCATCTAAAAGATAAGGAAAAAATGCTACTTGAATTTAATTATAATCATACCGAGAAACCGTCCACATAATGCTGCGAATTATTACTGTTTTACTGTTTGTTTTTTTGAACTCACTACGCTATTGACCTAGCAATCTTAACAGCTTCACCGGACTACTGTTCTAGCTTTATCTATTACTTCATTGTTCAGTTAGTATTTTTAATTTATATATTGCTAGCATCGAAACCCGGCGTTGCTCGGGTTAAAATACATCGCATGCTTAATGTTATAAGAAATATTTAAGGATCCATTTTCTAAATTAGATAGATATTATAGATTTCTATCTTAGATAATAAGACACTTAATTATTCGACAATTTAACATACGGTGTAAAGTGGTTCAAATTAATTAACTAATTATTGAATCCAAATAATTATAAGTTGAAATAAGAAGCACTTTAATAAATAGTAAAGTTACATTTTATTTACACAATTATTTACATATTATATTATACATATTACAAACACATATACATATTACATATTATTATTATTATATTATGTATTTAAACTTTTTATTTTATTTACATTTTTTTATCTATTTATTTTTGTAATACTTGTTTATAGACTATATTTATGGTTATATTGTCCGGACTATAAATGAACAAATTTCGAGATGATCCTACTCGTGAGCATGCGACGTATAATTGTCCGTGTGCAAAACATGGTTCCTTTAAGTCAACGCCACAGTATAGAAATTTGTTTAATTACTATTCACTCGTACTTTCAATGATCTTCACTGGACTGAGAACACGATAAAACTGACGAAAAGTCACTGGATTTGTTTTATATATCGTCAAATATCGAAATTTCTAGTACCAAAACACTCTAGAATGTTCAAATAGTTCGGTCGGTTTCGTTTC
Source organism: Antheraea yamamai (assembly GCA_036509395.1). Classification (NCBI taxonomy): domain Eukaryota; kingdom Metazoa; phylum Arthropoda; class Insecta; order Lepidoptera; family Saturniidae; genus Antheraea; species Antheraea yamamai. The sequence continues at coordinate 2,547,724 of AP028426.1, forward strand.
TTGAAATTACTTGAATTTGTTTAATTACTGTTCACTCGTACTTTGAATGATCTTCAAGTTATAAGCATTTTGGAAGTTTCTAGATCATTTCAGAAAATTTTACAACTTTTTAGAACACTTCGGATTGATTATAACAGTTAAAGACGTTTTTGAACTTTTTGGACCATTCCAGAATTTTTTATAACGTTCTAGGACATTTCGGATCGATTTAAACAGTTGTAGGCATTTTCAAAATTTCTATATCATTCCAGAAAATTTTAGAATATCTTAGATTATTTTGGATAGATTTGAACAGTTACACTCACTTTGGAACTTTCTAGATCATTTCAGAAAATTTTATAACGTCCTAAAAAATTTCGGATCGATTTTAACAGTTGCAGATCTTTGGAACTTTCTAGATCTTTCCAGAAGCTTTCAAAAATTTTCTAGGTCGATTACAACAATTGAAACCATTTTAGAACTTTCTAGATCATTTCAGAAATTTTTACAATTTTCTAGATCATTTCAGAAACTTTCTATAACATTCTAGTTCGATTAATACAATTGCAACCATTTTGGAACTTTCTAGATCATTTCAGAATTTTTTAGAATTTTCTAGATAATTTCGGATCAATTTTATCGATTGCACACATTTCGGAACTTTCTAGATCATTCCCGAAAGTTTTAGAACTTTCTATATTGATTTCATCAGTTGCACACATTCTGGAACTTTCTAGATCATTCCCGAGATTTCAGAATTTTACAGAAGTTTACATTAGTTAGAGAAGGACAGATATATATTATTCCACATTTTCGTCACCCACAACCATCCACTTCCACCCACCCCGACCAAACTCCCTTATGCACACCAAGAGACCAAGGAGTATTTGCCATCCCAACGGGAAGTTGATCGAAGTTGCGGATGATAGATAAAACCGTGGACACACGTACGAACATTAGCATTTTATATAATACTAGCGGGCCCGACAGACGTTGTCCCGCCCTGATTATAAAAAAAATCCTGGACAAATTATATACCAAAACATTCCTCGTGAATCACTTTATCCATTGGTGAAAACCGCATAAAAATCCTTTCAGTAGTTTTTGAGTTTATCGCGAACAGACAGACAGACAGACGCGGTAGGGGACTTTGTTTTATACTATGTAATTATATTTAGATTTAGATTAGATTTAGACTAGCTTCTGGCCGCGTTTTTGTCCGCGTGGAATTGTTACTTTGGACTAACGCTAACTTAACTCGCGACTTCGTTTACGTAAAAGGTAAAAATATTTTTATATAATACGTACGTTAATCCCCATTTTGAAACATTCTTCATCGGTACTCCGCTCCTATTGGGCTTAGCCTGATGATATATTGCCTATATACTTCCTTGATAAATGAGCTATCGAACACTTACAGAATTTTTCAAAGCGTACTAGTTCTTCCTGAGATTAATGCTTTCAAGCAAACAAACTCTTCAGCTTTATAATATCAGTATAAATATATTTTTCACTTATATGTCTAGTTTCCACTTTTGTTCTATTACTATACAGGCTGGATGTTTAGACGGCGGCGATATTTATGGAGAATACCCTGCACTCGAATCTGGTTCTAAAGGGAACGTGGGAACATCAGGAACAAAAACAAAAGTATATTGTCCATTTTATTATCGAAAGTTATTAACTCAGGGTCGCCCATTGTAGCTTTCGACACCGGTAACTGCATCTTGATTGTGTTTATACTTTTGAAAGTCTCACAACAAACTTTAACTTAGGTTTTCTTGGTGGTTTATTAGTATTTGTTTTGATATTATTATTTAACATATATCGTTAATAATAATCGATCAGGCAAAATATTTCATTTTAACTATGATAAAGTCTCAACCAAACTGTGTTACTTAAATATTATAGAAATTATTACTTTTAATATAATTTATCAGATGATCTAATTACATAACATAATTAAATACCATAAACAATTGTCATATTTTTACCACGGCCGCAGCTCGGAGGGAGGGCGGCAAAGTGGGACAATGCCCTACCATAAGATCGCAATGCCCTGCCTTAAAAATACCAAAAACTAAGATAAATAATTATATTTCAATTGTTTGTTCATAGTTAGTGATAAAAAAAATTGTAGCGATATTTATGAAATTTTAAATGTATATTTGGTAGGTATGAGAATAGGTCGTAAAGTATATTCTATACATCTATGTGTTTGAGTCCTCATCGAAATTTCTTCCACATATACCTAAATCATTTCAGTAAACCAACTAGGTATGTGTTTGAGTAAGTGCCTGAATTCTTTGGTTTCACAATTGGAAACGGTGGGAGATGCTGTAATCGGGTTCTAGGTGTTTTAAAGATTTTTCGAGTTTGCAAATACAATTGGAACTGATAGGTAGCCGATTTCACGGAGACGAAGTTACGCGGGTCAGCTAGTATATATATACTATTAGACGTTGGAGACTATTCCACTATCAAAATAGGTCAGTGTTTTTTTATAGATGTTTTTAAATGGTAATTTATGAGATTTTTCAAGAGCGAGTGAATCAGCCGAGAAATTAACCAAAATAGTGTAGAACGATTTCTTGTGGAGTTTTCTTAATTTTAAATAATAAAAATAAAACAATTTTTCTTAAATCACGGATCATCCGTTTCGTTTTATTACTTTTTGTTTATAACTACTATGTTCCTTTTGGTGTAGATGAAATGAAAATATTAACATAAAACAATTAATTATTAAAATATAAAGAAATTATCATTAATTGTATTATCTTATTTCTCTATATAGGTATATATTCTTGTAAAAACTCTTAATACATTCACATTTATTAAACGTGCATGCGAGAAAGTTTCGAATAACTTTTATTACGTTTTTATTAACTCGCTTTCTTGTTTGTTTGTTAACCGACTTCCTGAGAAATTATAATAAAAACTTGAAATATTGTTACATTACATAGAATCGTATGACACTGCAAAAAAAATGAGCACGTGTAACCGTCACATGCGATTGAAGTAAAACTTTTAAAATATTTTTGATTTTGTCAATAAATAGTTTATAAACAAATCAATAGTTACGAATTTACTATAAACTTACTAAAAATTTACTATAAACCAAATTACTATAAATTAATTTATTAAACATAAAAATTACAAAAATGAATCTATAAAGTAAATTTTCAAAAAAAAGTATTAACCGACTTCAATATAAATCAAAAACCCATAAGGCACTAAAAAGCGGAAAATAAATAGTTTATCAAATTAACCAAATTAAATAAAACATATGAATATGTGTGCTACCTAGAGAAGTATTGGAAATCGGTGCCAACCGAAATTTCAAATTTGTTCCAGGTAGAAATGTATTACAGAGACGCGAGAGTGGACTTAAACTTTGTACCTATGATATGATTTTCGGTTCGCACCGACTTTCAATACATCTCTAGGTAGCACACATATTCATATATTTTATTTAATTTGGTTAATTTGATAAACTATTTATTTTCCGCTTTTTAGTGCCTTATGGGTTTTTGATTGATATTGAAGTCGGTTAATACTTTTTTTTGAAAATTTACTTTATTTTTCCATTTTTAGTGTACATAAATATATTTTACTAGCAGTGCCCGCGAACTCCGTTCCGCCTTAAGTATATTAAAATATGCGCATTTTTGTGGTATGGTATCTATCGGAATGGTATGCGATATGGTTTCAATTGGTTGTACAATAAGTAACGTTTAGTACGAACGCAACCTTATCAATAATCCGCGATAGTTTCTACCACCAACTCGGCTACCATCGCTTCACACATAATACACCTTAAGTAATGTAATTACAATGCTTGCGTCATGTTGCAACACAGCAACGAACATAAGCACAATAGGCTCCTAAGAATTGAAGAGTTTTTTTTATAATATTGGTGGCAAACGAACATACGGGTCACCTGATGGTAAGCGATCACGGCCGCCCATAGACACCTGCGACACGAGAGGAAACACAGATGCGTTGCCGGCCCTGAAGAAAGGAGTAGGCTCGTTTCTTGAAAGTTTTCTTACTTTGTCACGGATCCCATAATCAGAACCTAACCAAACTGTCATCAAACTACCCTTGAAGTACGTCCTTTCTAATAAAAAATGAATCATCGAAATCGGTTAGCGTGATATTGAGTTATTCGTCTATTTGTCGTTTACATAATTAATGCAAATTTAAAACCTATACGGTTTTGCACTGGATGCCGTTATCGGAACTGGACCAAATTGAAATGGGACCACACGGGAAGCACCAGCTTTCAAATAAAAAAAGAATCATCAAAATCGGTTCACCCAGTCCAAAGTTATGAGGTAACAAACATAAAAAAAAAAAAAAAAAAATACAGACGAATTGATAACCTCCTCCTTTTTTTGAAGTCGGCTAAAAAGAGTTTCATTCAATTAGTTATGATTTAATAGAAGTTTTGGTTATGTTTAATTATTATCTAACCGCATGGTACAGAAACGTGACGTCATATTGCCGTAACGGACTTCCGTTGCATTGTCGTCTAGTTACTTCCTAGTCGCGCCTAAAGAAGTTTTACTTCAATTCAAAGAGAGCAAATTAAAATACTTTGGTAATAGTAGGTGAGTATAACAATTATCTAATAGATTTCCTATTTATTATTAGATATTAAATAATTGGAATAAACCTATTTATAACAAAACTTTTCACAAACACGAAACTAAAAGTCATAAAATAATCATAAATGTATGTCAGATTTTGAAAACGAATTAATTACATTGCAATAAAGGCAATATAGTTTCAGTTCAGTTGTGATTATAGATTAAAAATAACTATTAGAATAGCAACATTATCTATTGAATGCGCTCATTCAAACAATTCATAAACTGTATAAAAATATATATAATTATTGTCTGTAGGTGGCAGAGCCACGCTGAAGCTGTTACTCGTTTTAGCATGAATGGGTTGGCTCGCTCGGGATAGTACCACCCTCTCACAGAAACACCGACGTGAAGTAACAGTGCTTACATTGTTGCGTTTCGTTAGGTCAGTGAGAGTGCCGAAAGCCCACCTCTCCTCCCTATCCCCCCTCCCCCCCTCCCCCCTCCCTCTTCCCCCAAATACAGACTGGCAACGCACTTGCAATTCCCCTGGTGTTACTAGTGTCTATGGACGGCGGTGATCACTTGACATCGGGTGACCCACCAGTTCGTTTGCCTTCTATGATATAAAAAAAAAAAATTGCTCCGAGTCAAAATCAAACTAATTTACAAATAAAGAAATTGAAATAATTCATACTATAATTGATTTAAAAATTCAAAAGAAAACAAAGTTTTTTTTTCTCGAACTGACCACACTATTGACCTAGCAAGGTCTTAACAGCTTCACCGGACTACCCGAGAACACAGTTATTCCATTGTTTTGAGTTTTCACTTCTTTCGGTAGTCCTTATGACTGCCCCGACTTTTATTTGATGTGCATAACTTTTCTTGAAGTGAAACTTTTTTTGGGTTGGTCTGTATTGGATTTTGTGAAACGAAAATGTGTAAGGAAAAAGAGAAAGCTATAAATGTATATATAGGTTTTAGGATGTGAGAGAATGAGATAGTATATTCTTAACGTACTCGAAATATATACAAAGAAAGGGTGAGAGAATACAAAGAGAGAAACATTGAAATCTATAGCACATTATTTTCTGTTGGATTATAGAGTGTACCGCGCTCTTTTAAAAATTATTCTGTGTTGTGTAACATTGTTAGTATATATTAAAACTAGCGCGCCCGGCGGACGTTGCCCTGCCTTGATAATAAAAAAAAATCCTAAAAGTCAACCGCAGCGCCACCTACCGGGTTCAATTGTGAATCTATACCATTCTCGGATCCACTGGAACACGCACACAAAATTTCATCAAAACCGGTCCAGCCGTTTAGGAGGAGTTCAGTTATATTTATATATAAAGATAATGCTGAAAACTGATGTCTACCGCCGCCATAGTGTATTCATCTCATTCTCTTAAAAATTAATCATAATACTAAGTTTCACTTCTACTGTGTGTTATCTCACACTCTTCTTTTTTTTACACACTGTACAGGATATGTATACCTTATGTCATTTGCTTCCATCCCCATACAATACATACCTTCGCGTTAAACGCGTTCAGTGTTGAAACCTACTATTTAACATAATTAAAATTGTCTCATATTATAAAACGTATATACCTAAATTAAACAAGGATTGCATTGATAAACAAAATATCGATTGTAGGTAGATAATGCAATCGTGTGCGATGACCTCACTTGCAGACACAAGTAAGAGAGAACAGATAACTAATTAGTTTAATGTGAAATTATAATAATCTATGATATCCCATTATGAAATTGAAAAGAGTTATATATAAGTAGTGTGTTTTATATGCTTAATATCAAGCATTTAGGAAATCATCATCGTCAGCTTGTAAGAGACCCACTGTAGGGCTATAGGCCTCTTCCCGAAGGAAGGTATGGGCATAATCACCACGCTAACCCAAGACATATTGGCGATTCCAAATTCTGAGAAATCCACAGTTCTACGTTTTCCCACATACAGTAGTACCATAAGAACATTTCCCTGGTTCAGGTTTCCTCACGATGTTTTCCTTCTGTGTTACCATTTTAAATTAGTAAATTCAAATTCAAATAGTTTCAGTATACGTGGGTTAAAAAAATACAACGTTTTTGTATTCTCGTCATAAAATTCATTATTCGCGGATACTAAATTAGTAATATGTCTGTATGTAATGATTTTTTAAAATAAATAACCGTCAAACAAGTTTCAAGATAGTTATAAAGAAATGAAGCAAGGTCGCTAGAGGCCTTCAATATACGCCGCTATATTACGTGCGTTGGCTTCTATAATCAATTCTATCACATGAATCTAATTAACTACTTTTGATATCGGTTTTACAGATATTTTGTTTTATTTTCTAATCCTGAAACGTTCCCTATATTTCTATAAAATTATCATTCTGTATTCACAGTTCCCCTATTCACAACAAAATTATAGAACCCGCGAATATAGGGAGTTCAATGCACATACCAAATGTCATCAATATCCGTGTAGTAGTTTTTGCGTGAATCCCGTACAAACGACAGATAGACAGACAGACAATACATTTTAAAACCATGGAAATGTGTTCTGTCATTGGTTCTAAGCCCCCAGAGTATTTTTTTTATTTTAAATTATATATTTAAATGTACAGATTTCGTCCCGTTAATCTTTTATTATGTGTATAGATTGAATACATACAAGCTAAAGAAGTGTACACATTAATACACGCACAGTTTTTTTTTAAATTAATAAATATATATTAATTCTCAAATAGTTTCACACTATACAGCGTAAATTATTTCATCGTATTTCAATAAATTTTCAATCAAAAGTAGATACTATATATAAATTTCAAACCTCCATTTTATGGGTGATAATGCCATCTATATGATTCAATTATAAATTACCGGCATATTACCGGCAAAGAGAGTTGCGAAACTAAAAATTATCCACCTAACCTCAAACCGGTAGCGATCAGTTTATGCCGAAATCGTTTGAGTGGCGCACGCGTTCCAATTAAAACTGTTTTTATAAATACCGGCTAGTTGAATTAATTTAAGGTAAGTAATAATTTAGCACATTACTTCGACTTAATTAACTTAATTGCAAAAATATGAAAACGCTATCGCATTTTAATGAATCTTTTGTGTTATTTTCTACATTTTATATGAATGCATCATATTTTATTCCTGTTTTTGTTAGGTAATAATGTTGTTCATCTATATCTTCCTTTCGTATATTCTGTTTGTCTATTTTGTACAATTCTTTGTACAAAATTATTAAGATCTTTTATTATATGTCCATATAATATTGTGAACTTACAAAATAATTAATGACCATGATTTATCGAAATGTCTATAATAAGATTCATCATTATGCGTAGACGAACATACTTAACGTTGTCGTGATCGTATACATTTTTTTTTCAAACATGGCAAATTATTTGGATAAACTACCGTTCAATCATTGCAAAAAAATATAAACTTTACATGTAAAAGTTTGTTCTAATTTATTTTTCTATAAAATAAATATAATCAAAGTAATCCATATTTTATCTGTGTCATATTATAAAGTAAACAGGATAAAAATATATACGAAGATTTTAGCGGGCCCTTGGAATGTCATGTAGTGGATTTTATATTTTATTCATAATTTGTGTAATTTGACTCTATACTTTGTAATATTGATGGTGTTATACGTAATATAGTTTGGTTATTGTGCACAAATGAAGTGGACGGGAAATAATACCACGGAGAGTGGATTGTGACTTGCCACAAAAACTCCCTGGAAAGTTCTAACAAGACGGCCACCATCTTGTTAGAATATTGAAACGATCGCAAGAAATTTGTAATATTTTCCTATTCGACAATGGCAGTAACAATCTACTGGAATGTTGGTTGACAAAAATAAAGTAAATACGTCACTATTTAGATTTGCAAAAATGAACCATTGATTCTTAAAGTAATTTAACATAGTTTTGTGTTTGCTTTTTAGTTCAAAAATGTGGAAGTACGTTTGTTTGAATAATTTATCTATCAATCACGCTTACACGGCTGGACAGATTTTAATAGATTTTGACATTTTTTTCTTTAATGATTGTCTTGAAATATAATATAGGACACTTTTTATTACCCAACAAAGCACCCTGGTAGCATATAATTCGTATATAAAGTCGTATAGTTTCTGTTTAAAACTTATATCAGCTGAGAATTGCTGAACAAATTTAATTGTGGTTTGCAGACAATATATTATTTAATATTTAAATGTGGTATAGAACTGAATCTAAGGGAAGATTAAGGCTATGCTTTAATATCTTTTCGCTTTTAAATACTAGCTTGCCAGTAATACTAAAATTATTAGTAAATGGGAAAAACACAGCACGGTCCTTTTTTAATCCTGACTAGCGTTTCCCGCACTGGCTGCGTATGGGTACAATGTACTAATTTGGCATTATATGTAGAAGCTATACAAGCATATTCACATAAGCACAATTTTTTTGTTGCGGGTAATTTTCAATCTGTGATATTTTCTAAGATATTCACAACTTAGCTGTAAACGGCAATTTTGATCTACATCAAGATAAATTATTCTTTATCTAAATATAACATACATATATTCAACAACCTTCTGGATGAAATTTTCTATATATCAAAGCTGTATCAAAATGTATTGGATTTTTTGATAAACTATGAAATACAATGAAACGAATAGTGACTTTGTTTTATAACGTTTATGTATATAAATATAGGAGAATAGTATTTTATATAATACTAGCGGTGCCGCCAGATGTTGTTCTGCCTTGATATTAAAAAAAAAGAAACTAAAATTCTACCGCAGCGCCACCTACCGGGTCCAATTGTCAATGTAAACCATTCTCAGATCTACTCGAGCACGCACACAAAATTTCATCAAAATCGGCCTAGCCGTTTAGGAGGAGTTCAGTGACATACACACGTACAGAAGAAATTCATATATAAAAAGAATAGTATTTCATCGAAATTATACATACGTATTTCCGTATACGAAGTAGAGTGATCGGACTAGTTTATAACATTACTGAAAACTAAAAACAGCAAATAATTCTGATTCTTGCCTTTTCTTAATTCTAGTTTAGCAATCAGACCCTTATTGAAAGTTAACGCTAATATCTAGTAGGGATTTCTCCATCACTACATATTATGAAACAAAGTCCTCTGCTACGACTGTCTGTCGGTCTGTTCGCGATAAACTCAAAAACTACTGAACGGATTTTCATGCGGTTTTCACCAGTAGATAAAGTAATCCATGAGGAAGGTTTAGGTATATAATTTGTCAAGGTTTTCGAAGTAAAACTTCTTTGGGCAAGACTAGGACTAGGACTAGGTAACTGGACTACAATGCAACGGAAGTCCGTTACGGCAATATGGCGTCACGTTTCTGTACCAAATGGTTTTTAAATATTCAAATTAATCAAAAATTAAAAAAAAACAATAAAAAATATTAAATTGAATAATAATAAAAATCATACAATAGAATTAATTATGTATATAGGTGCGCGCGACCGTGCTGACATCTGGTTTCAGTGTAAGTTAGTAACAAATTAAATCAGAGCTTCATTGTCTGTGGTGCCATCTATCAGGTAATTCGGAACTTAACACAGGAAATTATAAACTCTATGTTATAAAGTAAATAAAATATAGAAAAGTACGAACCGATTACTATGATAAATAATTAATTAAATTAAAATAGAAGTTTTGGTTACGTTTACTTCTAAGAAGTTTTACTTCAATCGTGTGTGACCGTTACACGCACTCATTTTTTTTATTATCAGGACGAGAGAACGTCCACGGGGCGCGCTAATACGCTATAATATATCTGTACTAAAAGTGTCGATGAAAATTTTCTTGACGGTTAGTCACATTTGTTTTATTTTAGTTGCATTCTTTTGCAAACGCTGTTAAAGAAGACATAAATTTGCGAAAATAACTCAAAACATACACAAGAAAATTATTGGAATATTTTTCAAAACTCTATACTGTTTTGTATATTCTATACTTACTTCTATGCGGTAATAACTATGTATTTAACACAATCGAGTATGGACATAAAGAAATATTACGTCATATATATTTTTATCAATGCAATCAAGCCTGAAAATATAAGCAGTGACACAGACTATAAATATTAACTTTGGTTGTCTTTAAGAGATAGTAAATGTGATAAAAATGACATATACAACGCCAAAACTTAAAAATATTATTTAACTTCGAATAAAACTGAGGAAAGAGTTCAAAATCTTATAATATCTAAAATGGTGAAGTATGTGGTAAATTTTAATAACACCTGTGACTATAAATTATGCGAAATTACAGATGGACTTTGTCCGTTTACCTGAGTGTGGAATATTAATTATAGGCATTATATATTTTCATAGTGTTTTGTAAGTTTTAAATATTTTCAACGTGTTTCGTGACCACGTATGTAATATATAGTCTGTGAAACATGGAATTGATTTAAATATAAATTTAATCTATACAATAGAGAAATATTCCTAATCAGAATCTTTTATCCCACGATCATTATTTTAATAACAACTTTGTTCTGTACTAATAAGGAGCCTCTAGAAAATAGATAATGATCGTAGTTTGAAATAAAGTTTTATAGGTACAACGTTGAAAGTGTTTTTGGTGGGATTTATTTTATTTTTCGCAACCAATTTTCTAGTAAATTATTACTGTCATTGTCGAGTAGGTAATGGTATTACAAGTTTCTTGCTATTATTTTTATGAACTAACAAGATGGTGGCCGTCTTGTTAGAACTTTCCAGGGAGTTGTTGTGACAAGTCAGAATCCATGCTCCTTGGTATTACTTCCCATCCGCTTCACTTGTGCACTATTACAAAGTATATTACGAAAACGCCACTAATATTACAAAATATAGAGCCAAATAACACAACAATAAAGTATAAAATCCACTACATGACATTCCAAGATCCCGCCAAAAACTCCCGTAGTGGTGTTTATTATTTACTCATAAACTGATCATAGATATCTTATAAAATTCCTAAGAACGAGTTTTAAAAACGAGGCCCCCTTTTTCATCAACATAAAATAGTTCAGATACATGATTTAAATATTATTTTAACCAAGTAATAAATATATACGGCATTTTCTTCATAAAGAAAGATGCGAATGTGTTATGGAGATATTTTAATATATTCATCTTACTTATTCCTTAGTAGCAATACGTTGGTGCGAGTAGTAAGAATTTTAGATATTGATATCCGCGCTTCCCCCGAACTACATTATGAGTAAACCTTTTAAATTTTTGTTAGTTTTTGTTCCAGCTTTAGTAGAATGCACACAAGTCGTTTGTTGTGGTTAATAGAAAATACGGTACTTATCTAACGGGTTTATGAAACTTGACAGAAATTTACTCAGATCCATATTTTAAAACACCTACATAATTTACCAGCGCATTCGCTACGTGTTTTATTACAGTACAATGACTTTTTAAAACTTTAATATTTTTAGTTTTCTTTAAATCAAAGACACTCTGACTTTTAAAAATTCATTTTTATCGGAGGACCGGCGAGAATATACATATAAAGGATTGACGTCATTCATAATAACGTCATCTTTATGATTCAATCCATCAACCAACGAAGACCAATCGAATATTTTTACATGGTATAAAATGAAGTCGCTTCTGCTGTCTATTGCCTCAGATCTTTTAAACTATTCAACACATTTTAATACAGCAACGGATAGAGTGATTCAAGAGGAAGGTTTAAATGTACAATACATATATATTATAGTACAGAAAAACCGAAAAATTCAAAGATTTGTAATGGAATGTCGTAATAAACATATTTTTGTGCAATTAAATCGCATACGCTGGCTAAATCTTATGAATAGATCAAATTAATGTACGACGGAATTGTATATCTCTCGATAAAAAAGTCCGCGATAGTACATATTTATCTCTAAGGGATAACCCTTTTTTGTTTTTTTATTAACGTGGGGAAATCCCTTATGGATACACCACCCTCTCGGGGGAGAGAGTGGGTTATGTCCGACTCGCACGGACTAAAACCCCACGGTGTACCGTCCGACCGTATTGTTGAGGCGGCAAGGGATCGAACTATGCTAGTCACTTTGGAAAAACATTAACCCTTTTTAACTTTTTACAAAAGTAATTGTGCTATTTACTAAGCCATTTTTTATATTACCGTATTATTCCTTATCCAATTAAATACATTACACACGTTGTATATTAATGTAGATTAAAAGTGCCCTTAACAGTATTTCATTAAATGGATATCAACATTGCACCCGTGCGAAGATGGGGCGGGTCGCTAATCTATACATATAATAAAAATGAAGTGTCTGTATGTAATATCAATGTAACATTTTTTTACTGATTGACTGTGAAAGTATACACGCAACTGATAACAAAAATTCAATTTTTAAAATTTTTGTCGGTCTGTCTGTTCGTTCCGTGTAATCTCCGAAACGGCTAGACCGATTTTGACGGGAATTTCACTTGCACATAGCAAAAATTACAGCGGGTTACTTAGGCTACTTTAAATTAGACTAGCTGTTAAACTTGGCTCTGCCCGCAGTGCTATCTCCAAAACAGGACTTTCACCGGCAAATAGTGGACAATATAAAAAGTAATCTAATCTATTTTAATTTATATTAGCTGTTAACCGTGGCTTCGCACGCAGTATTTCCAGAACGATTGGACCGATTGTTACGGGACTTTCACTGACAAATAGCTGACCATATAAAAAGAAATTTAGGTTATTCTATTTTAAATTAGCTGAAACCTGCGACTTCGTCCGCATGAAATTTAGCAAAAATATGTTGTTCACTGTAAACGTGTGCGTAAGGCGTGCCTTGTACTGGACTCCAAGAATAAATATAATTGAAATTCATATATCTGTATGTATGTATTCTGAATTATATTGTGTTTTTGGTCATGTTGGCAGCCATTTTGTTTTATTTACCGCGCTTTCGTCCACGTAACTCAGTAACCATAGTAACACATAAGAGTATTGTATCGAGTTCGATGAGCACTATTTAAATTGTCGAATATTAAGAGCTGCTTAGATAGATATAAAGTTTTATATCTTGATTTATATTTATGCAAGATTTCAAGACGTCAGCTCATTCATTGTTTACAATTCAACATTATAATTATTAATAGTAATTTTGAAGATAGAAGGGGTCTTTATTCATAATTGCTCATTTTGTGGTGTCTTGTGATAAGTTCAATGTTCTAACAAGACGGTGGCCTCCTTTGTTAGAACTTTCCCTGTAGTTTTTGTGGCATCTCAGAATTCATGCTCCGTGGTATTATTTCTCATTTGTCTTATGCAGAATAACCGAACTATATTACGTAAAACACCACCAATATTACAAAATATAGAGTCAAATAATACGAGATGATGAATAAAATATAAAATCCACTGCATGTCAGATTAAGATCCCGCGAAAAGCTCCTCATCAATAGACTTATAATTCTACAGATTCATAAAACCACAGACTAATGTGCAATAGAAAAATACTTGGTTTCTATCTCAATCGAAACTTTACGTTCCTGCTTATACCTATTTATACATATACTAGCGGGCCCGGTAGACGTTGTCCCGCCCTGATTATAAAAAAAAATCCTTGACAAATTACATATCAAAACGTTCCTCATGAATCACTTTATCCACTGGTGAAGACCGCATAAAAATCCGTTCAGTAGTTTTTGAGTTTATCGCGAACAGACAGACAGACAGACGCGGTTGGGGACTTTGTTTTATACTATGTAATGATGGCGCTGTCTATAAGTAAAATGTATAAAGACACAATGACGATTATAATTTTATTAACTCACCTTGAAACTACGTACACCTGACTAATTATATGTATTTAGTAGCTTATTAAATGTACATTTTTTTAAATATGATTAATTTTCTTCGTGAAAGTTGACGGAAATGATGAATAATCAGTGCTGTGTGTTACTTAATTAAAATATTTTCTCTTTATACTTTATTGTGAGGGTTATTTACCTACTTTGATTTAAGTGAAGTAACGCGATGCACAACTTGTGAAGTGTCAGGTCATTGAACTCATGCATCGCTATGCATCGCAAAACAATCCAGTTAAAACGTAACCGTGGAGAAATTCACTCTTTTTCGTAACAGTAAACACGGGTGTTAGATTAAACGATAAAATCGGTTGTTGAAGACGTTATTAAAACGATAATTTTGCATGAAACGTTCAGTGTTTCTTAGGCGACGTTCTGTAATTCGTACATATTCAGTCTAATTGGAGTTCTAGTAGTTATGAATGTGAATACAATTTTGTTTTCTGTCATGTTTATTTTTAAGTTATGGGCTTTTAGAGAACATCCATATAATTCCAATTTTTTAAACGTAGTTATTTTGAATTGAACAAATCTATACTAATATTATAAAGCTGAAGAGTTTGTTTGTTTGTTTGGTTGAACGCCTATGATCTCAGGAACTACCAGTCCGATTTGAGAAAACCCTTCTGTTTTAGATAGCTCATTTATCGAGGAAGGCTATATATCATCACGCTAAGACTAATAGAAACAGAGCACCAATAATAAATGTTTCAAAATCGGGCACTTTTTTTCCTTTCGAGAGATTTAGTTAGCGTTAGTGTTATATACGTTGCCATGGTAACGTGGTAAGTTTCTATCGCAAACATTATCAAAGTTTATTTTGTTTTCCTATGCAAAAAGTTTATACTACTTTTATTTCCAATTTTTTATTTGTTCTCTATTACGTATTATAAAAATAAAGTTTGTGTATGTACAATTAAAATAACAACTTTTTGATGAATGGATATGGCTACAAATGACCAAAAAAAATTTTTTTTATACTTTGTCTATATTTTTAGATTATTATATTTTCACTGTTTGTTTGTTTGTTCCGGGTAATCTCCAAAACGGCTGGACCTATTTTAACGGGAATTTTACTTTTTACTGCCAGAAAGCCGAAATTATAGCGGTTTTACATATTCTATTTTATTTGTCCGCGGCTTCGTCCGTATTGCTATTTCCAAAATGGTTGGACCGATTTTCACGTGATATTCACTGGTAGATTGCAGACCTCATAAAAAGTAATTTAGGTTTTTTTCAGCCGCAGTGGAATATCCGAAATGCTTGAATTAATTTTCACGGGACTTTCACTGGCAGACAACTAACTAATGAGCTATTTTATTTTAAGGTAGTGGGCTCGGCAGACGTTGTCCCGCCCCGAAAATAAAAAGAAAACCTTGACAAATTATACTTAAACCTTCCCCATGAACCGTTCTACCTACTGGTGAAAACGGCATGAAAATCCGTTCTGTAGTTTTTGACTTTATCGCGAACAGATAAACAAACAGATCAGAGGACTTTGTTTTACACTATGTAGTGATGAACTGTTACCTATGCATTCGTTCGTGTGAAATTGATCAAAAATAATTTGTTTACTGTAAACAAGCGCGTGAGACGTGCGCTGTACTGGACTCCAAGAATAAATGTATGTAATTTGAATTATATTATCATTTTGTTTTATTTACCGCGTTTGCACCTACATAACTCAGTTTTTTTTTCTCGAACTGACTATGCTATTAGCTTTGCGGCATTTACGGCTTTCTCGATAAAGGAGCTATCTAAAACAGAAGGGTTTTCTCAAATCGGACTGGTAGTTCCTGAGATCATAGCGTTCAACCAAACAAACAAACAAACTCTTCAGCTTTATAATATTAGTATAGATGTAGCTTAAAATATATATAAAATATACTCGAATTTTTAAAATGAGAAATACACATACGTCTCACTGCGTTGTGGTCTTATGCTTGCCTAAGTAGATAGTTGCCAGCTATAATGCATTAAAATGCTCCAATATTAACGTGTATAGTCATGTTTAGGCGTGTGGAAGCTATACCAATGATTTAGAGTACGAGTTATTGAAACAAATATAATATAAATAAATAGGTATATGTTGTAGGTATATATATGTAGGTATATTCTATACGTTTTTATAGAGTAGAAATATTAGTAGAAAATTACCAAAAACATATCTGAAACATTTACTTTTTTCACCAAATCAGTGTCAATATCTGTAAGGTAATGTTTTTATTTGAATATGCTTATTACATATTTATTCGTATCAACCAGTTCCATTTATTATTTGTGTTTTTAAATATAAGTAAGTAAAATCAATTACTAAACTTGTTTACGCGTTCTAAAATCATCATTTAAGATTCTTCGAACCGGTATGCTAGCGTTTGGACGGTCTTATGTGGTTTTTATTCATTATACCCTTAATTCTCATAGAGGTTACTGCATACTCTGTCTGTTTTTTCGCAATCGAGTATAAGATGTAATTTACCCGGATTTGTGTAAGTTTTGCTTTTACTTTTGCTATCTTTGTGGTATCACAGACCGTGGCAATTCCACGTTCTTGTTTGAAATTCGTATTAGGAATATTATACTTTCCTCGCGATAGTTTTAAGGACTAAAGTTATAACAGCCTTAATAAAAACAAATTTTGGAGTTCCACAAACCGCTGTGACACGTCGCAAGTTTTTCCTTGTTGCAAAAATGCATTGTTTTATTAGCTCTCCGACCGAAACGATTTTCTTTGTATTTCTATGTATCGAGTAATCAGTGTAAATCGGATTTTAAATACATACTTGCTAGTTAATTAAGTAGGTATTTACAAAAAAATCGTATTTTATTTATTTTAAAGCTGTTTAATAAATTGTATTCATAATTGGTGAGACAATTTTATTAATTTATTTTAACAATTTTAAAAATATATTCTTTTAATTCATATTCTTTTAAGGAGACATAATGTTTACGAACGCGCCTACATTTGTCTTGCTTGCGACGACATCGTGTTGAAACAATTTCACAATATTACCGTGTTAATTGTTTCCACAGACAAATAAAAAATATATTTACCATAGACAAAACTTTCTACATTTAAAGCGCTATATGAACACAGGAGATGATGGATAAACATTGTGGTATTGCACGGGTTTGTTCTCTGTTCGGAAACTGTGTCGGAGTGTTTTCAATAAAAAAATAAAAAACAGAGAATATTTTATTTATCACTAACCTCTACCCGCGACTTCGTCCGCGAGGAATAGTTACTTTGGCCTAACGCTAACACGCAACGGAAGCTCTCAAGAGGAAAAAACCTCGGTTTTGAAACATTCTTCATTGGTGTTCTGCTCCTATTGGTCTTAGCGTCAAGACTATAACCTTCCTCGATAAATAAGCTATATAACACTGAAAGAATTTTTCAAATCGGACCAGTAGTTCCTGAGCTTACCCCCTACAACATCATAAACTCACAATGTCACAAATTCACATACTTTAACCCCTGTATAATATTAGTCTAGATTTGAATATTCTGTAATAACCACTATTTCTAATTGTATAAATTGTACCTTTTCTATGTTACTTCTTCCAGTAAACAATAAAATAGGAAATGCTTTAAAAGTCATTATTTTTAACATAACACATATTATGGTATATTATATACTAGAGGGCCCGGCAGACGTTGTCCCGCCCTGATTAAAAATAAATCCTTGACAAATTATATACTAAAATGTTCCTCATGAATCACTTTATCCGCATGAAAATCCGTTCAGTAGTTTTTGAGTTTATCGCGAACAGACAGACAGACAGAGGCGGTAGGAGACTTTATTTTATACTATGTAATTATGTTTATTTTTACGATATTGGCTATAAGAATACTACGTTAACTCGCGGATGACCGTAACTTAAAATAAAATAGATCACAAAATATTCAACAGATGGTATGTTGTATAATTTATGGTATATGGAAAAAAATATAACGTTACTTAAAAAACTTATAGATATCAACACCTTGAAATATAATACTGTTATAAATTACAAATCTATCTTTTAAAGCATAATATATGTATAAATAATTATCACCTGATATTTTTTTTTTCGTACTAATAATAACGTGTTTTTCGAAGTGAAAACTTCCTTAGGTGCCTCGAGCGGTATTTGTGGCCGAAGATAAATTTGTAATTTCGCGTTATTACATGCTACGTCAACAGAACCGGCTGTATTGCGCTTGTACGGCTTGCGTCAGACTAGCGATACGTAGTATAGTCATAACTAGCGAGCCCGGCAGACGTTGTCCCGCCCTGATTATAAAAAAATGTTCCTCGTGAATCACTTTATCCACTGGTGAAAACCGCATAAAGATCCGTTCAGTAGTTTTTGAGCTTATCGCGAACAGACAGACAGACAGACGCGGTAGGGGACTTTGTTTTATACTATGTAATGATATTGATATTTTGCAGTTCATCATACGTTTGATTGATTAATAAACTTTATTTCTCCGAGTGTTAACAAAACCACACTAATGTTAATAATCTCAATAAACAAATTCTGTAATTTAAATGTCGTCATTCACATTATAATTTATATGAAAATTTAAAAAACAACACATTTATTTTATTGTTTTGAGTTTTCACTTATATCAGCAGTCCTCATGACTACCTTAACTTTTTTTGTGTTTTAGTGAAGCATGGGTGAGATGCTGCATACATTCTTCCTTTACGTAAGGTTGCTGTTAGACATGGCGAGTGATTTTTTCTTCTCCCTATACTGGGAGAAGAGAAGGGAACCAATACCAGACTTGAGCAAGAAACACGCCGTCCTAACAGAGAGCGCCGTAACACTTGCGAGGAAAATAAAAAATAAGGAATTGAAATCTGAAGACCTTGTGACAGCCGTGATCGAGAGGATTAAGGAGGTGATCTATCTTATTTTTTAAGTTAAACTTCTAATGGGAGGGCTTGAAATTTTTTTCTGTTTCCAATTGACTTGCCGCTTCACAGCTTCGCCGGGCGTTTAGGGCGAGCGCTTAAGGTACTCAACTGTATGGCAAAAAACTCAAGGGTACCAGAGTGCCCGAACCTCGGCTTGGGCTGTTGCCATGAATACAACGCGAATCGAATTAAGCCAACTATGGCTGTGTACTTTAATGAGACACATATGCAGGAGAAAAAGGCTCCCTAACAGAACCAGTGTACGTACTGTGTGAGTGTGGAGTGCAGTGTGGTGTGTGCAGGGAATAAGTGAATGCAACGTCACTGTACCGCACTAGGAAAATGCTAGAGGGCTGCCGTCCGGGGGATGGAACTTAGATATTAAATAGACTTAGAAATTCTTTTCGCTAACTTTTTGTGACGAAAAATGGTAGAGTAAACACTACATCGGGTAGAGTGTTGAGAAAACCGGTTGTCGTCACCAAAGTTAAGCAACGTCGGGCGCGGTCAGTAACTTGGATGGGTGACCACCGAGGAACACCACGTGACGTTGGCTTTTTCTTGTATTTTTTTTTATTTAAAATATTCCCCTGTAATATAAAAAATTTCACTCCTATCGTGTGTATTTGTGACAAACACTATTTTTTGTTGACATTGAAATTAAGCACAGAATATAGACATATTTAAAAGTCGAGTGAGATACTTTTGTTATAGAATAATTATCAAAGATATTAAAAAAAATTAAAATAAAATAATAAAAATATAAAAAAAAATTAGAACTATTGATGATAATTAAGAAACAAAAAGTAATTGGGAGACTGCACAAACTTTTTGTTAGATATGTTTAGTTAATAATAGAGATGTTATTCGTCCGAATGAATATCCGACAGCTAATAGGATGAAACAAACATGATTTAAAATGGACAACAATTTGATTTTAGTCAATGATATTATAAGTAATAATGTTACTGATAATATCATTGATTCTAGTAGTTAATTAGTAATGAGAAAAATACATTTAAATAAAATTAAATATGTCAGACAATTAACTTATTTAAAAAAAGTTAGGTACCTCCCACGAAACAGGGAACCTATTTTCACGTTGTCCCACTTAGTTATAACTAGCGGGCCCGGCAGATGTTGTCCCGCCCTAATTATAAAGAAATCCTGGACAAATTATATACCAAAACGTTCCTCGTGAATCACTTTATCTACTGATGAAAACCGCATAAAGATCCGTTCAGTAGTTTTTAAGTTTATCGCGAACAGACAGACAGACAGACGCGGTAGGGGACTTTGTTTTATACTATGTAATGATAAAAAACTTAATACAAATAAAATATAACCTATGACACTCAGATTGAACGTAGCTTTCTATCAGTGAATTTTCAATCGCATCAATAATTTTAGAGATAACCTAACATATTCACAAAGTTCATAATAATATAGAGTTCTCTTCATAATAATTTTACAGATAAAGCTAGCTGATTCCCGCCCGCTTTAATTGGCATTAAAAATGCCAGAGGGTCAATCGAAAAGCCAAAAATAAACCTGGAACTATCTATGATATATTCCGCATCGAATGGTCATAATGGTCCCATGTTCAGTTTAATAGTTTTAACGTAATTGATACTCAAACAAACTGCATTTTCATTTTACCTACCTCTATATATATATAAAAATCCAGTGTCATGATGTTTGTCCACGATGAACTTCGAAACTACTCAACCGGATCATTATGAAAGTTCGCACTTATGTATAATTTAGTCCAATTTCAGAGATAGGATAATTTATATTTCAATGAATGGCCTCAATATATATCTATCACAAATTAAATGATTGTCAATGTCGATTATTGTTAATGATTATAAGATTCATCTGTCTCATAGATGGCGCCACGTTTTAATTTTGAATTTCTTTTTTAAACTTCAGTTTATTTTTATTGTTTTTATGGTGCACGTGTTCTGTTGATCTATTTACTATGTCACCTCGCTTTTTCTGTGTCATGTTTTTAGGACTACTCATTCCACCATAATACCAAACACTTTATCATAATTTCAATTAAAGACGTAAAGACTAAGCCATAGCAACGCGTGGCTGGGTCAGCTAGTAATATTTATATATACATATAATTACATATAAAGCAGATACCGTGCGTCACGTAAATAAATTCTAGATACTTTAACAGATAATTTTGTGAGAATCTTGCAGTAAATAACAACGTGCACATTTTTCAAGGTGAATCCTATTATTAACGCTATCGCCGCCGAGCGATACGATGCCGCATTGGAGGAAGCGAGACAGGTGGATGCTCTTATTGCGTCTGGATTATCAGATGACGAAGCTAATAAAAAACCATTCTTGGGTTAGTGATATTATGTTTATCCATTGTGTAAGAACTTTAATTAATAGGTACATTAAAATATTATTGAAAACTAGTTGAGACTTCTTCTGCATCTTTTATTATCTTAATATATTTTATGTACAGAAGTACATAAGTACCACACCGCTTGCCCCATTTCTCCATGGGAGAGAAACATACATCGCGTAGTGCTTATAAAAGTGTAGTTTCTTTAAACTTTAATAACCTTTTGTGTGACAAGACCTGGTGGGGGTAAACACTGTGTCGAGTAGAGTGTTGGAAACACCGGTTCTCGTCCGATCACCGAAATTAAGCAACGTAGGGCACCCTCAGTACTTGAACGGGTAGTCGACTGGGAACACCAGGTGGCGTTGGGTCTTGGTTGTATTTTTTAAATTTAAAATGTCTCCCTTTAGTACAAATGTTTCATTTCTGTCGTGTGTTTTTACATCGAACCCTGTTCTTTTTTTTATAAAAAAAAATAAGTTTCATTTGCTCCATATTAATAATTCCACTTTCTTTAACTTATATATTTATTTCAATAGACACTCTACTATGCCTATTATATTGTCTTGTTCGTGGCACGGTTATCCTTCTTTTAGAAAATAATGCCGTAGCAAAGTGTAAAGCAAGTAAGCGTGAACGTTGTAATATCGTCCATATTTCTTTATTTCGAATGTCACTTACAATCTCTATGGCATTTATTTCCACTCTACTAAACTTTTAAACAATGAAAACAAGGTGGTACCCAGCGGTTTATCGAACTCTATTTTATTCGATAAAGATAGTATTTTGTATGGATTAGAAATGTCATAATCATGTGTATACAAATTGGCAGATACAAAATGATTTAGTACAATTTCCCCCTTTGTTTCTCAAGGGATTTATATATGTATATTTTTTTTTAATACCATTGGTGGCAAACGAACATGCGGGTCACCTGATGGTAAGTGGTCACTGCCACCCATGGACACCTGCGACACGAGAGGAATCACAGATGTGTTGCCGGCCTTTGAGAAAGGAGTAGGCTCTTTTCTTGAAACATGTTAAATATTATTTTTATTTAGCAGTTTTAACTTCGGGAGTACTTTAAAAAAACTAAAAGTCGATTTGAAACTGCTTATTCTATATGTTAGACATAAAAGAGTCGTTTCTAGATTAGGTCAAATATAAATACTTTATATTAATAATGATTATTAGGGGTACCATTAACAACGAAAGAGAGTCAGGCGATAAAAGGCATGCCGCTCACGATGGGCCTGGTGTCGAGGCAAAATGAAGTAGCCACTGAGGACAGCGAGGCTATAGTTCGACTGAAGAACGCCGGGGCTATAGTTCTTGCCGCTTCGAATTTGCCGGAGTTACTCGTCTGGTAAGTCTATTTTTATATTAAGTAGGTGTTACTATTGCGGTTTAATATTGGATAGAGAATGCTACATCCACGAATAGAAAGGTGTCTCTTGAGGCTGCCCAAATTTAAAGCCCCTTTTAAGTGTGTTTTACAGGTTTCTCGCTATATTACGATCAGTTTGGGCAGTTCTAAAATACCTTATTTGTGTTTTTGTCATCACATAAAAGTCCTGATTTTAAATCCATTACAATATTAACAAATATTGTATTAGCGCAGAGTTGGTTGTCTCCAAATGTATGCTTTAAAAAAAATGCTGAAGTTAATACTAGCACATATTAATAATTGTTTTTTTTTAATTACTAGAAGTATTATTGATAATTCTTATAATTCAGCAATGATATAATAACATACTTCCCTTATCTAGATCGGTTGAAAATAAATATTTTTTTTAAATATTTTTAAACGTGGTGTTATTTTACAATTGTTTTTATAAACTGTTATCAGTTATTCTGCTGTTGGTTAATTTGCTATTCAATATCATATTGCAATTTTTAGTAACAAGACGATAATGAACGGATTTTTTTTTTCGAACTGACTACGCTGTTGACCTAACAAAGTCTTAATAGCTTCAGCGGACTACTAAGGCGAGCGCTTAAGGCACTCAGCCGATTTTATTTGGGCAACTAGCTCAAGGGTGCACGGCACACCCCGGCTTGGGCTGTTGCCTGATATGTCTACAATTCGCGACCTATCTGAGTTAACTTAAGCTAAGCTACATATTCATACTTATATGAGTTATTGATACATATATGTGTACCAAGCATACATACCTCGACAACTCTTATGTATATTTTGTGTCGGATATTTTTTCTAAACTATTTCAGTTCGATAAGGGAAAAGTAAAACCCTTCCACTTTCATGTGTGAGCATGTGTGCGTGCACGTGTGTGGAGGTGATATGTGTAATGTTGTTGCAGTGATGTAAGATTTTGCGTCAGTGTATCGCGCGGGGAGCGGACTCAAGGGCTCCACGCCGAGGGAACGGACCTAGGATAATGATCTGAACATTTTTGAAGTTATACTTCTTTAGGCGCGTTATGAAAAAATGATGAGAGTGAAATTTTAATTTTTGTGACACAAAATTAACAGTATGAAGCTGTCTGCTTAACCGCTTATTAAGTCTCGAAAAAAAAGCTACCAACAAAATAGAAATTGAACCTCGATATTAGTCGCGCATGTTGGTACGCTCGTCGTTTTTTGTTTTTTTTTTTTTTTTTCTCTACAAACGTAGATTAAGGCGAAAGATAAAATTTTTGAACAGATTGTTATCTTGTTACGCCAAAGAAGTATAACTTCTAACGCGTGTACATGAGTACACAGACACTTTTTTTTGTTCTTATCGTTAATTCGAATGTGAATAACATGAACTGCTCTCTCATTCACACCTAGTAGCTGTTACATACGTCGCACGTTGAGATAACACCGACCATATAACAGCAAAATAACGATGCCTTTAATGATTTTTTTATACACAGCATAAGAATTGTACATACCATTATTAGTTGTTGGCATAATGCACACATTTATATCTGATTATCCTTAGGCAAGAAACCCGTAACCTTGTATATGGTATTACGAAAAATCCGCATCACACTGGTAGAATTCCTGGCGGATCTAGTGGTGCCGAAGCTGCTTTGACAGCATCCTACGCGACCACCATCAGTTTATGTAAGCTCTTTGATATAACAACATCAAAATACACTGCATGCGCGTAACCAACCACATTCCCTTGGTTATTTGTGACGTTATTTTGACATATATAGTTTTGCTTTTTATTCAGTTAAAAATTCTAGTTACGTTGAGCATTTAATTAAAATTGCTTTTTACTGCATATAATCCTATCTGGACACGAACTAAAAAGTTCGCAACATCTTATCTTTGCCGTGCCGTGAAGCTGTGGAACAATCTCCCGGCCAGTGTGTTTCCTCCTTCCTATGACATGGGGTCCTTCAAGCGCAACGTGAAGAGATACTTACGCAGGCCGGCATGACAGCGGCGACCGGCGAGGGATAGTATGTCTCTCGGTAGTCGCCATTGTTTTTGGATTGTACTGTGCTTACCATCAGGCACAGTACAGTCATTTTGCCGAGCTACGATAAAAAAAATATATATATATAAATTCGAAGAATACCTTAGAAGTTATCACAGATATAAAATTACTTGTACCTAAAAAAGCGTTTGTAGTACGTACTTACTTACGTAGTTTCTATGACTCTATAAACTTTAAATATCAAAGCGTCAACAATGGATCTAGGTCGTTTAGTTATGACGCTGCATTAGTAAATTGAATCCAT
Source organism: Antheraea yamamai (assembly GCA_036509395.1). NCBI lineage: Eukaryota > Metazoa > Arthropoda > Insecta > Lepidoptera > Saturniidae > Antheraea > Antheraea yamamai. Next base: position 2,573,155 of record AP028426.1, read on the forward strand.
GCAATATCTATCTATACATATAATAAGAATGTAAATGTAACGTGTCTGTACTTTTGCGATTTTTGTAAAAAGTAACTGTTGCAGGTGTCTAGGAATAAGTAATAAAATACAATTCAATCATATTTAGATATGTCTGTCTGTCTGTTTGTTTGGACACGCATCACTGCTAAAATACTTCGTTCAAAATAAAACCTTTGAATTGATATCATAAAGCATATCTTCGAGTAACATTTAGTCTTGGTTTCATTAAAATCGGTTCACTCTATCAAATGTTATTGTAATTTTAATGACGACGCGACTTATGTACGAGAGAAAAGTAGATAAGTATATGGACTTAATACATACAGATGACTTTATTAGTCACCGTTTTTTACATTAGATTCCACGCGGACGGAGTCGCGGACACAGCTTGTCTACTATAGATGTATATATTATACTAGTAATTCCCCGCGGCGTCGTTTTCTACAAAGTAATAATTATTGTCTTTTCTAGACTCTTTTTGTATGTCTGCATATAAAAGGATAATTGACTGACTGACTGAATGACGGATAAATGATTTCGACGGATTTTCATACAAACTTTCATCCCCTTTTTCACCGCTTTAGGGGTTGAATTTTCAGAAATCATTCCTTAGTACTCACATACTGTGTAAAACAGGGGTGCTCAAACTTGCACTGCTGGCGATCCACCTCAACATTGTGAGACTAAGACTTGTTCGACTCTGAAAGGCTGAAGTACGTGTGATGCAGGATTGTTGTCTAGGTAGGTGTAGGTAACTCCCGCAAAAAACGATAAAAGTGATGAAGGTGTTATTCTGGCCTATTTGTGGATCAAATAAATTTTAGTTGTTTATTCGTTACATTTTGTTTTAGTTAATTACCTATTAAAAGAAAACCTGTGAATAGTATTATATCGGAAAATTTTGTCTCAAGATCAACTCAAAAAGCAATCGCGGTCGACCGTTTGAGCATCCCTGGTGTAAAAGCTGTGTGTTCACACATCTAACAGCCATGTCAGTTATCATCATCACATATTATAAAACCAGTCCTCTGCCACGTCTGTCTGTCTGTTCGCAATAAACTCAAAAACTACTGAACAGATTTTCATGAGCTTTTCACCAGTAGATAGAGTGATTCACGAGGAAGGTTTAGATGTATAATTTGTCTACGTTTTTTTTATTATCTAGGCGGGACAACGTACGCCAGGACCGCTAGTTCTTTTATATGTATGAATAATCACTAGGTTAACGGTAACAATATGTTGTTTTATACCTTTTAAAGGTTCCGATTTAGGAGGGTCCACGCGGATGCCGGCTTTCTACTGCGGTATGTTCGGCCATCATCCAACAGCTGGTACCACAAATATGAGAGGTAGGTTATTGATTTGTATGTAGAAGATACAATGGAATACTTTGAATTTGTTTCATAATTATATTTTATCATGGAACCTGGAAATCTCGGAAGAATCTGGAGTCTAGAAATAAGGAATTTATAACCTATAGAGGAATTAATTTATAGTGGTTCGCAACTAGGGCGATGGTATCCCAGTGGAAAAATCCGCGAGCCTCACATATCCAGACCCCCCATCAAATCAAAGACCTCCTCACCCCCCTTTAGTGCTTACGTAATACTCAAAAAATAACCTCATACCAGTATACATACTGGTATAGTGTTAGGTTATGATAGTTCATGGTCACATTTAACATATAAAATAATAATATAAAAACAAATACTAATAAACAACAAAGATAAACTAAGTTAAAGATTGTTCTAAGACTTTCAAGAGTATAAACACAAACGTAATACTCCTAGGTGCAATGACCGGTGCTGAAAGCTGCAAGGGGCGACCCGGAGTTAATAACTTTCGATAATAAAACGGACAACAAACTCTTTTGTTTTGTTCATGCCGTTCACTTTCAAGTGAAAGTGAAGTCACCCGACGGTCATTGACACAGTGCTTTAACATAAACGCGTAGAGGATTGCGTATCATTTTTGTATTTCTCTAGATAATGAGGTCAAATATTAAGTACCCATTTTTTTTATTGATTTAAAACGAGAATCGAGTGTAGAGTATAGTCCATAAATATTGTTACTATCTAAACTTTCAGCCCGTATAAAGAAAATATAGTCCCTATAAGGCTCAATCACGTACAATCAACTAAAGGTTTTAACATATGACTATATATATATATATGATATATATTACATTCGATGGGGTATTTTTCCTGGAGACTTCTATGCTACACTTATTTTTTAGATTCCACCGATACTTTGTCATTTTTTTAACCAATTTCGAAAAAGCAAGTTACTATGTTCGTGTTTTTTAATGTATATTAATCGATATCTTCTTCAAGTGTGATCCGATTTTAATTATAAATTTTTTAATGTGAAACTTTTATTACATCGTCTCAAACTTTTTCGTCTGTGTGTTGCATGTCGCGTGATGGTCGGCCGCGGAGTAGGGATAAAGTGAAAGGCGCTCGTCAGAGCAGCCAGGGCCAATATGGCGGCGCCTATAGTTCGCAGCAGCTGACCGTGTAGTGTATAGACTATTATTAGTTAAATGTCTATAGTGTGAAAAAAAGTTTCACTTTTACCGTGGTTTCATAAAACCACACAATCCTTTTTTTTTATTTGAATTGCTTATACTCAGGGATGGTCCCATATAGATTTGAAGAAGATATTCAACCTGTGGGTGAAACACTGCTTATTTGATTTTCAATCACTTCTCGTCAACGTATGTTCGTATAAGCCATAAGGGGTGGGTATCAGCTAGAATAAACTTTAATTACAGGAGTATTCTTCCGCGAAGGGGATGAGGAAACGATGTTTGCCCTCGGTTTCATAACTAAACAAGTTGAGGATTTAGCACCACTAATAAAAGTTATCGCCGGCGATAAAGCGGACCTACTGAAACTGGATAGGAAAGTCCAGATGAAGGACATCAAATTCTATTACATGGAATCCAGCAGAGACTATGCAGTCAGTTCTATGCGATACGATCTGAAAAATGCCATGAAGAGGTAAAGAATCTAATTTAAAATCCAGGTTAATTTATCGGGCCCGTCAATAAATTATGTCATACGTTAATAAACAGGATAGCATCAACTTAATGTCATTATGAGGAATACGAGTTATAAGCTTCGTGAGTTCACATATTATATATAAATCTAAAGTACGAAGACTCAGAAACGAATACGTAAATCTAAAATGATTCATTGTTGATTTAAAAAAAAAATGTGAGGCAGTCATTAGAACTGCCGACAGAAGGGAAAACTCAAACCAATGAAATAAACGTTTTATTTTTTGAATTTTATATATTAACTACTAGCGGACTCGGCAGACGTTGTCCCGCCTTGATTATTAAAAAAAAAACTTGACAAATGATATACTAAAACGTTCCTCATGAATCACTTTATCCACTGGTGAAAACCGCATGAAAATCCGTTGTTTTTGAGTTTATCGCGAACATACAAACAGACAGACGCGGTAGAGGACTTTGTTTTCATTACATAGTATAAAATTTTATGCTATGTAATTATAGTGTGAATGACAATAATTATCTTTCAGAATTAGTTTATTGAAATTATTAACATACGTGTGGTTTTCATATCTATTGGCACTCGGAGCAACAATTATGTACATCTTAGGTATGTACATTTTTGTATGTACATTTTTTAGGTGGTAGAGCCACGCTGAAAGTATTATTGGTTTCAGCATAAATGGGTCGGCTCTCCCGGGGTAGTACCACCCTCTCACAGAAAACCGACGTGAAGTAACAGTGCTTGCATTGTTGCGTTTCGTTCGGTCAGTGAGAGCGCCGGAGACCCACCTCCCCTCCCCTTCCACTTTCCTCTTCCCTTCCTCCTACCACTCCCTACACAGGCTGGCAACGCACTTGCGACTCCCCTGGTGTTGCAAGTGTCTATGGACGGTGGTTCTCACTTAAATCAGGTAACCCACCTGTTCGTTTGCCTCCTATGATATAAAAAAAAAAAAAAACTTTATAAAGTCTATTAATCAATGAAACGTCTGACCAGCTGCAAAATATCAATATTACATGTACATATGCCTCTATAATACGTGTCGCTAGTCTGACGCAAGCGCAATACGGCCGGTCACACTTACATAGCATGTCATGACGCGAAATTATAAATTTATCTCCTGCTAAAAATACCGCTTAATAACCATTCCCAGGGTAATTTCGAAGATAAGTGAAGAGGTGACCGACTCTGCGAATGCACCAGAACCGTACAAACACGAGGGATTGAACTATATGTATACCCTTTGGAAGTATTGGATGACGAAGGAACCGGACAATACTGCCTGCTTATACACCAATAACACAGGCGAAGCGAATGGATTTATTGAACTCATTAAAAAGGTGATAGTTTTTTTTTATTTTATACTAGCAGGCCCGGCGGACGTTGTCTCGGCCTGATAATATAAAAAAAACTTTTATAAATTACTAGCGGGCCCGGCTGACGTTGTCCCGCCCTGATTACCCCCCCGCAACCCCCCTTGTGGGTGGAATTTCGTAAAATCCGTTCTTAGCTGATCTCTATTCGGCGAAAGGAATATTCCTACCATATTTCAAGTCGCTACGCCTTATGGTTCCAGAGATATCGTGATGAGTCAATATATAGGTGGGAATCTCTTATATATATATAGATTTAAATAAACTTTCCCCATAAACCACTTCATCAACTTGTGAAAACCGCATGAAAATCCGTTCATCTGTTTTTAAACTTATCGCAAATAGACAAACAGACAGACAGACGTAACAGACGTTGTTTTATAATATGTAGTGATTTGGCAACAAATCTTCTAGTAGATAATGGTATTACAAGTGTTTCGTGATAATACTAATGTTCCAACAAGATGGCGGCTTTCTTGTTACAACTTTCCAGTGAGTTTTTGTGGCATCCGTGGTATTATTTCGCGTCCACTTCCCTTGTGCACAATAACCGAACTGTATTACGTAAAACACCACCAATATTACAAAATATAGAGTCAAGTAACACAAGATTATGAATAAAATATAAAAGTCAAATATAACAGATTAAAATCCCTCCAAAAACTCCAAATGTGGACATTACGATGCACTGGTCTATAGACAAATTGGCTCGACATTTAAAAACATGGTTCGCCATATTGACCGTTTTATATTAATTCGGAAGCCGAAGGATTAATATTGATATCGGGAATGTGTGTGTTTCTCACGACATTCTAGAAAGACCCACTTTGCAGCCTCTTTCAGAATATTGTCTAGTTGTTTCAGTTGCCTATGTAATTTTTTTTTAATTTATATTACACTAGCGGGCCCGGCAGACGTTGTACCGCCCTGATTATAAAAAAAATCCTGGACAAATTATATACCAAAACGTTCCTCGTGAATCACTTTATCCACTGGTGCATTGAGTTTATCGCGAACAGACAGACAGACAGACGCGGTAGGGGACTTTGTTTTATACTATGTAATGATTTATGATTTTGAAGTGAAACTTCTTTTGGGGCGATGTGAATTGGATTTTATGAAAATGTATATATAGGTTTTAGGCTGTGAGAGAATCACCATCATCATCAACATCAGCCTGTAAGAGACCACTGCAGTGCTATAGCCCTCTTCCCGAAGGAAGGTGTAGGCATAATCACCACGCCAGCCCACGACGTATTGGCGATTTCAAACTCTGAGAAATCCACAGTAGTACTACAAGAACATTTCTCAGGTTCAGGTTTCCTCACGAGGTTTTCCTTCACCGTCAGCCGATACTGTTACTAATGTAAATTAGTAAATATACGCGAATTTCGAAAAATTCGTTGGTACATGCCGAGGTTCGAACCACCACGACTATACACTGTGAGAGAATGTGATGGTATATTCTTATTGTACTCGAAATATATACAAAGAAAAAAAATATAAAGATATTTATATTTTTTTATTTTTTTTTTCATTCTTTCTATTCTTCACCACTTTTTATTATTTTTTTTTTTTTTTTTTTTTTTTTCATTATTTTCATTTTTTATCATTATATTTACTAATTTCCCCCCCTCCCCCTCCTTTCCCTCTTTCTACTAAACCAAAAAAACAAATTATATTTTTTTTTTCTCTTTTTCTTCTCTTTTTATTATTTTATTAAATTATTTTTTATTTTTTTTTTTATTTTTTTTTTTTTTTTTTTTATCTCAACAACTATATTGGCGCCGCCACTACTCTATATTAATTCAACCACCCCCCACCGTCCTCCCCCCCCCCCCTTAAAAAATTCCCCACAAATAATATTTCCAAAACCTCCTCCTTCAATTTTCTTTTTCCCCCCTAAAAAAACCCAAAAAAACCCCTCCAATATTTTTTTTATTTTTTGCGAACAGACAGACAGACAGACGCGGTAGGGGACTTTGTTTTATACTATGTAATGATATTACAAATTAATCTCGAAAACTAATGTTTACCACCTCCATAGTGTGTTCATCTCACCCTCTTAAAGATTAATCAGAATATTAAGTTTCACTTCTACCGCGTATGAACTACACAACGTTTTTAATTATTATCGGTAAAATGCTAAAAGTTCCTAATAAAATAATTAAGATATTTGTATTACAGATATGTGGTTACAGCAATCATTGTCTGTTCAGCATCATTCGTCTGTTAGAGATGCAAGTTCTGCCGAAAATCGATTCCGAGTGGGCCGAGAAACTCACTAAAGACTTGAAGGAAGATTTATTTGTAAGTTCACAATTTTGTCGTTACATTTCAAAATGAACTAAACCGAATTTTAATATTTCACATAACATGTTAATTTTTTCGAGTACGAGAGAAAAATCATATAAGTAAATGGGTTTAATATATTTAGATGATTTTATTTCTTTTAGTCACTGTTGAAGTTATACTTCTTTAGGCGCGTTCTGAAAAAATTTGATGAGAGTGAAATTTTAATTTTTGTGACACAAAATTAACAGTATGAAGCTGTCTGCTTAACCGCTCATTAAGTCTCGAAAAAAAAGCTACCAACAAAATAGAAATTGAACCTCGATAGTCGCGCATGTTGGTACGCTCGTCGTTTTTTTTTTTTTTTTTTCTTTCTACAAACGTAGATTAAGGCGAAAGATAAAATTTTTGAACAGATTGTTATCTTGTTACGCCAAATAAGTATAACTTCTAACGCGTGTACATAAGTACACACACACTTTTTTTTATATATTAAGTTGCACGCGGGTGGAGTTGCGGGTACTGATAGTTAATGATATATATTTATTAAATAAGATAAAGTATAGTAATACATACATACACATTTATGAGATATTAGACCGATAGATAGTACTTTTTGACAAGTTTTTATCAATACCCATTTTCTGCTCGAATATATGAATATAGATGCGCAGAACACAGATTTAGGTATAAATATGTATTTCCATACAGAAAACAGGTCTGCGTAAAAATATTAGAATAAATTATTGTACGTTTTATCTGCGACTCTACACTTTACTCTATGTGAACAGAAATATACGTGAAAATATTTTATTTCACATAATTCGATATTTCTATAATTTACTTCTTGGAAGTTCATTAAAAAGACCAAACAAGATTCACTTAAAGTAGTCCCGTGAAGCTGTAAAGGCCTTACAAGGCCAATAGCATAGTCAGTTCGAAAAAAGAAAGATTCACTTAATCTTGTGTTTCAACTGGTACCTAATACCATATAAACTTTATTTTGATATATTTTCTTTTTAATTTTAAAAACTCTACTTGCGTAAACGTAAAATGTGGTAGCCGTAGGCGAAACGTGACAGCTTAATACAGTCTTATGTCGTCCCTCGTATAATATAAAAATACTAGCGGTCCCGGCAGATGTTGTCCTGCTCTGAATATAAAAAAATCCTTGACAAATTATATACTAAAACCTTCCTCATGAATCACTTTATCCATTGGTTACAACCGTATGAAGATCCGTTCACTACTGTTTGAGTTTATCGCGAACAGACAGACAGACAGACGCGGTAGGGGACTTTGTTTTATACTATGTAATGATAATGATATTTTTAAAAGTACACGTATTCATATTGAAAATTAAAAATTGTTATATTCTTATCGACCCGTGTTAGCCACAAGTGCTACCAACCACTCTCTGATATGAACGTGGTTGAAAAAGATACCGCGTAACGCATTGCGGCCCCACAAGGTAATCAGATGTGGTTGCAGTGCCAAATTATTTCGACAATTTTTTTTAACGTCAAGAAACTCATCATGGGTACTATCCTTTTCGAGAAAACAAGAAACCTTATGGTATATTCCATTTACCATCTTTAAATGTGTCACTCGACTACCCCAGCCTAAATGTTGGCCTAAAAAAATATCTTGTATTACTTTGTCTCCCAAACGACCGTACTAGTGCTGTGAGAGATAGGTGCCCGGACTAACTCTTTACACAGGCACTTGTCTAGATTTTCTGGCTTAGTTCTGGCTTGATAATCAGAGATTCATCATTGTTTAAGACTTCTTTCACTCGTGCTTCAGTTTTGTGCACAAATTACGTGTAGAACAAAGGATGGGAAGAAAATAATAAATTAGCAATTTTTATTTCATAGAAAATAGAAATGCTGTAGTGTAAGAAAATCCGATGAATAATTTTCGTCCACATGACGCTATACTATGGATCTAGAATTACGAAGAATAAATGAACGAATAATTTTCTTTCATATGGTGCTACAAAATTATCTAGATTTAAAAATAAATAATAGTTTCAAAAAAACTAAAAAAAACACGCTTTCATAAAAAATCCAACTAAAAAACAGAAAATAAATTTTAATAAATTTGGATTAAGAACAGTGTAAATTAGAAATAAATGTATATTTTTGTAAAAAGTGACAAAAAAATGATAAAAATACTGATATCTGGAGGTGCTGATATTAACATGCGATGCGTCATTTTTTTGTCACATTTTACAAAAATATACATTTATTTCTAATTTACACTATTCTTAATCCAAATTTATTAAAATTTATTTTCTGTTTTTTAGTTGGATTTTTTATGAAAGCGTGTTTTTTTAAACTATTATTTATTTTTCATTTTTTAGTTAATTTTTTTTTCGGATTATTGCATTGTCATCGACCCTTGACAGGTGTGCAAAGTTTGAATTAAATCTGATCGTTCAAAGTAGGACAAAATCGAGCTCAAAGGGATTGGTTACATACATACATACAGGTGAAGCTAATAAAAGCGTGATAATGAATTAACGAGTCTTCCATAGTTTGCTGAAAATTATGTAGAATGAATTCATAATTTTCTTCCATGGTATGCTATGAGTTGATGCAGAATTAAAAATACTGAATGAATGATTTTCTTCCATAGAATGCTAAAAGATAATCTAGAATTAAGAAGAATGAATGAAGGAATAATTTTCTTTCATACAAATGTTAAAAAAATGTGTAGGATTAAGAGGAATCAATGCATGAATAATTTTCTGTCATAGGATGCTATAAAACCCTTTACTGTGTAATATTAAAAGAATACATTTATTACAGAGCAAACTTGGAGATAACGGTGTACTGCTATTCCCAAGCGCGCCACAAACTGCACCGTATCATTACTCCTGTTTACTTCGCCCCTTCAACTTCGCGTATTTCGCCATTGTCAATGCTCTCAAATGCCCAGCGACGCAGGTATACATATAATGTGCTTACTTGTTACAATATCCGGTGTAATGTATCAATAAAATATAGCATTTAAAAAAATAATATACAACATCAATACAGTTAGTACCCGGCTTTTAAAATAGCACGTTGGAGAGAAGACCTTTATAATATTACTAGCCGACCCGTGCCCACTTCGTTCGGTAGGCATTATCAAGTTTTCTCTAGAACTCAATCATATATATCTCATAATAAAGGCAGCGTTCGTAAGAAACGTTTTCGTTCGACCATTTTTCTCCGACTCCCCATATATTACCCCCTACAACCTCATAAACTTTACCTCTTTATAATATTAGTATAGATTATAGATAATATAATTAGTTAATAGCTTCTGCCCGCGACTTCGCACGCGTGGAATAGTTATTTTGGGCTAAGACGCAGCGGAAGCTCTCAAAAGGAAAAAAAGCCCCGATTTTTAAACATTTTTCATTGTTGCTCCGCTCCTATTGCCCTTAGCGTGATGATATATAGCCTATGACACTCAAAAATAACGTGGATTTCTATTGGTAAAAGTATTTTCAAAATCGGTTTAGTAGTTCCTGAGATTACCCCCTACAACGTCACAAACTCACAAACTTTACCTCTTTATAATATTAGTATATAGATTATAGCCCCTGCCCGCGACTTCGTCCGCGTAGTAATAGTTACTACTCTGTGCTAACGCTGACACACAGCTGAAGCTTTCAAAAAGAAAAAAACAGCTTGATTTTGAAACATTTTTCATCTGTGCTCCGCTCCTATCGGCCTTAGCGTGATGATATATAGCCTATAACCATTCTCGATGAATGAGCTATATAACACTGAAAGAATTATTCAAATCGGACCAGTAGTTCCTGAGATTACCCCTTACAACGCCACAACGTCACAAACTCACAAACTCACAACGTCATAAACTTTACCTCTTTATAATATTAGTATAGATAGTATAGAAGTATAGATAATTGGCTAAGTTCGATTTCGTATAGCGCTATCTTTGTCCATCGTGTTATTATTGCGATGTGCGATAGAGAGAATGCTTTACAACAACGAAGCAAGTCGACCTCATCTGGATGTCTCATTCTAATTCCCGATGTACAAAATCAAACGTCGGGTACCTACTGTACAATAATATAATAGATTATTATAAACTATTTTTAAATTCGCTATAATTTTCTAAAACAAATACCTATGTAATTAGTTTTGTAAAATATATTTATAAAATAATTGTAGTATCTCATTGGTTTAAACTAAATTACTATAATTTGTGTTAACTGTGTAATTGAAATATTAATTAATTACAATATAAATATTATAAAGACGTGGACATAACGTTTCCTTTACAAATAAGATATGTATTATAGCTATTAAATATACTTATGACTTCCTTCCGAAGTAATTATTATTTATATATTATACTGATATTAATCTATTTTCCAACACTATACTTTTTAATTTTTACAACTTTTGAGTTATTGCTTTGTGCTACTTTTTTATTGTTCCCAAATAACTCACAGACACCCATATATCTGATAACCTGATTTTATTTGATAGTTCGGTATATGATTTTATGCATCAATTTTATCAAGGCATTAATCTTTTATTAATATACGTCTCTAGAAATTGAAAAACCCTCTCTTTTTAACCTCGAAACTTGTATTCTGCTGTTGTTGGGCGATAGAAGATTTCATTTTAAATTAATGAATATTTCATCCTTAATAGGATTACATTAATATAATTGACAATATATTTCTTATCAGGTACCACTCGGCACGGACCGTCAAGGCCTCCCAATTGGAATTCAGGTGGTGGCGGCCCCCTACAAGGATGCACTTTGTCTCGCCGTAGCAAAATATCTTGAAAAAGAGTTTAATGGATCTGTGATGGCTTGTAAAGTAAAAGCATAGATTAAAAAAATGTTGTTACTTATTTTGTAATAAAAATATTACGGCTTGAGAGTTTTGTGAACCTAGTTATTAAGTAATCTGTTATGTAATATTAAAAACATATATTATGTCAATAAAGTTTTGTATTTTAATAAAGTATTATTTTATTTTGAGTGCTATAAAGTAACCCAAATGCATAGTGTAAATTTATAAATAATATTTTAATGAGAGAGTTTGTGAGGGTGGATGTCTGTTACTCTTTCACATATAAATTACTGAACGGATTTTCATGAAAGTTTATCAAGTATATATACCCTAAACATCAAAATAATACATAAAGTCTTTGTTAAATTGACCAAAATATAACAATCAATTAGTCTGATGTGTGTTAGTGGATGTGTGGTGTAACTAGAATGGATAAAATTAGGAATGAATATATCAGAGGAAGTTTGAAAATAGCACCAGTGACAGAGAAGTTACGGAGTAATAGGTTAGCATGGTATGGGCATGTCAGGAGAAGAGATGAAGATCATTTAACTAGAAAAGCTTTGAATATCATGATCGATGGATATAAGAGTAGGGGAAGACCGAAAAAGGTATGGATGGATTGTGTGAAAAATTATTATGTGTGTAAAATGTGTGAATACTGAGATGACATCTGATAGGCAAGAGTGGAAAAGGAAAACATGTTGTGTCGACCCTACTTAGGTACGAATATGGGTATACCTAAGGGTAAGATTATGATGATAACAATCAATTAGTCAGTGATATTAATGTGAAGAAACAGTGTTTGTTCGGGGAAAGCTACATTTTCCTTAAATAATACTGGATATATTTTATTGTTATTGAGTCTCATAACATACGTATAATAAAAATAAAGTCGTGGCTGAGCAGTCCCTACTGTAGAATAATAGAATAATATTTCTAAACGCTACTTTTATTTTTTGATGATATACAAAATTTTCTAAAAAGCTTACGATCGTGAACGCATCTATAATTCAATTCTTTTGACATTTCTGACCTTGGTTGACATTGTGTTGACGTTTTCATTGACAATCGTTCCCTGACCGCACGGTTCCGCGATCTCGATGACCTCAAAGAAGCGCGATAAATAAAACTATTTATTTTTAACGACTCAGTCCGATAACACGCGCCAACAGCTAGAAGTTTCTTTCATTCATAAAAAACATGTCGAGCGTAATTACAGTGAGTACGACACCTTACGATGGTCAAAAACCGGGCACCAGTGGTTTACGAAAGAAAGTCAAAGTTTTTCTTCAAGAAAACTATACAGAAAACTTCATTCAGAGTATTTTGGACGCCAACAGGGATAGCTTAGAAGGATCTACGTTAGTAGTCGGCGGCGACGGTAGATATTTAGTGAAAGAAGTGGTTAATAAAATTATTAAAATATCAGCCGCGAATGGGGTAAGTTAATTTTAATCTATTATACAGTCAGAATCAAATGATAATACATTTATTTTATATATACAAAAATCTTAAGTATGATAAATTGCTATCTCTTTAATTTATATTATTAATAAGTGCCACACTTTTTTAAACATTTTAATGAGAAAATACGTAACGCAATTTTATGCCGCGTGAAAATAATAATAATTTTTTTGAATTAAATATATAAATACACAGAGTTACAGCTCTAAACAATGACTCAATTGTTTGGTTAGTATTTCTTGTGTCTGTATATATTCAGTGAAATATATATTTCACTAAACATGGTCATTTCACAGTAAAATAGTTACAATCAAGATGATGTGTCTTCACAAAGCCAAACTAACACAACTAAAGTGAAATATATATTATACAGAACAGACAACCATATCACTATAATTATTTTGGATTATTTAATTTGTAAAAAAGTATTTCCTGTATTAGGTAGCGAAACTCCTTGTTGGTAAAAATGGGATTCTGTCCACGCCTGCTGTGTCATGTATCATAAGAAAATATAAAACATTAGGTGAGTAAATTACATTATATATAGAAGTTATAGACAAAAATATGACATTTTTATTGTTGTTCTATTTTATAATAACACTGTAATGTCACTCCCATCAACGTAAATTTGACCTACCTTTTTGAAACAATACTTTTTTAATGTAAGTTACTCTATACCTTTTCTGTATCTCTGAAAATGTGTATACAAACTGTCATAATGATTGGTTTTGTAGTTAAGTTATGAAGGTTGAACAAACAGATAAAGTCACATTTGTATTTATAATATTCATTAGAACATAGAATACTGAGGCTAAATTATTTATAACCTTTTCTTTATCTTCTTCAATTCTAGATCTTCAAGCTAAATTTGTTTTTTAAAAGATTATAAAGTCTATTTTATTTTATAGAATAGACATATTGACAAACAATTATTTAGTTGCTATTCTATTTGATTATCTGGTAATACTGTAATGGGAAGATTTGGTCTCATTTTTTATATTGGTATAGGGGCCATTCATTCAAGTTGTATGTAATTTTGGACTGTCCCCCCTTTTCATCAAAAATAAGCAATGTTTTACCCCCCTCCCCCTTTCATGCTTACGTAAACATTTATATAAGTATTTTTACATCTGTACTGGTTAAATAAATAAATATTGCTGACGTAATCACCACCCAGACAGCCCATCCCCTATGTTATCAAAAATAAGCAAAGTCGTCAAGAACTCCCCACCCACATCGGTGCTTACATACTTGAATGGCCCCATATCTATGGGAAGTGGGACAGGCAAGGAGTATTCAATAATGAAATGGCTTTGATAAGGATCACAAACTAGATGGTGTTGATTCTTCCACAGTGACTGTATTTTATTTTCTCTTGTTTCGGTATCAGTCAGTGTATACCAGGAGGCTAGTAGCTTGCAGTTTATTATTTTTGGGTGGCATAATACCTATCATAATGTAAATTGTCACTTAGTTGTGCTAAGAATTTTTTATATAATAAAAAAGAAATTAAGTTATTTTTTACTTTACCAAGTTTGGGTAATACTACTAGATTGAGTTACACTTCTTGTGATTCTTTGTAATTACTGTCACTTGTTCTATGAAGTATATTATTAGCTATTGTTGTTATTTTCTGGTTGTTTCTTACTTTAGATAGTACCTGCCTTCATAAATAAAAAAAATCTTATCATGTGACATGTTCCATACATTTTAAGTACTATGTGATAATAAATACGAGTTGCCAACTCATGCCTAAACATGTGTAATGTTTTTTACACTTAATCTTATTAAGGCTTCATCATATAATAGTTTCAATGCTGTTTTTGTTGTCGAAAAATCGCTGTGTCATAATTATCAAACCTTTATTATAAGATAATTTATGAGTAGTATATATAACTATAAGGACTAGACATGAATTATTAAAAAAATATTTTAAGTATTGATACAATCTTGCACAGTCATTTAGTTTCAAACTAAACATAACTAAACAAGTGTTATTTCCTACATATTTATATAGATATGTAACACCTAGGTATTAAGTTTCCTATCTTGAAATGGAATTGACTTTTGAAATATATAAAATTAATGGGAGTGTTGCATGGAAGTGGTACTAATTGAGATGAATATATTTACTAATATTTTTTCATTTTGAAGCAATGATGGCTTATTTCCTAGCGGGTCTGGACACCACGTTGATGGAATTGTTGTCAATTTGGTAAAATGCTATATAAAACATAACAATAAAAAAAAACTAATTTGTATTGTTCATTAGTATAGTGATAGCCGATACAAATGACCGTCTTACCGCCAAAAAGTATTTGTACTGACATAGATATTACGCTCTACCCTCTTATATGAAGCAAACTTATAAAAGCCGTAGCGAAAGCGAAGCGGGGAGTAGCCTAGTGAAGCTGTTAAGACGTTGCTAGGTCAATAGCGTAGTCAGTTCGAAAAACAAAACGAAGCAGGGATCATTCTCGCACGGATCATCGGACCGTTCCCATCTCTACATATATGACATCTACATTCAACGACACGTACATACTTTTATAACTGCCATTCAACGTCCCCCCGACATCCAAAGATAAAACGCTTATCTCATGATATAATATAAATTTAGCTAAAAGATAGAGCTGAGAGCTAAATTATAGATTGGAACTATTTTGTTCCTTTATTATGTTTACTTCATAAATTATTTGCTTGGATGGAAACATTTGTCTCTCGACTCAATTCCTATTGAAGAGGTTTCCACCTTTGCGTGTAAGCTTTATCCTCAAAGGTTTTTGATAATTCTAAGTATTTAATATCTAGTCATTCTACATATATAGATTAGGGTATTGATAACTTCATAATCACTACAAGTAAAAGTGTGTTGTCATTATGTAGATACTATCTAGTAGTGGGTGGGTCTCATACTCTATCGCAGTGATAAGGAAAGAGGCTCGAACCCATTATCATTTTGCAATAATTCATCACATTGCGTAAGACTTAAAAACAAGGTAGAAATTATGTTGTTATACATATGTTGTTCTAGCTACGAACTTTGATAGGATACGAGCATTGTGGGCCAAGCATGTAGCTTACTTGAGAGCATTCAGACATAAAAACAAGGCCTGCATAAAACATATATTTTATTTTTGGCAACCAATCTTCTAATAGATTATTACTGCTCTTGTCGAGAAGGTAATAATGTTACAAGTCTCTTGCCATCATTTCAATGAACTAAAAAGACGGTGGCCGTCTTGTTAGAACTTTTGAGGGAGTTTTTGTGGCAAGTCAGAATCCATGCTCCGTGGAATTATTTACCATCCACTTCACTTTTCGAGCAGTTCGAGCAATTTATAATATAAGGCCTCGCAAATCATTAAAGACTAAGCTTCAGGAATTCGGTATCTTAGCTCTGCCCTCCCAATATATTCTTGATAATTTAATGTATGTACCCAAAAACTTAGATATCCTGGATCTGGTAAAACACCAGCATAATTTAAATACTAGAAACAGCAACAAATTGGTCCTTCCATGCTTCAGGCTCACTAAGTCCAAAAACAGTTTTTTAGGTAACAGTATTAGGTTTTATAATAAAGTCCCAAAACACATTACCGATTTGCCGGATAGTGAGTTCAAGAACCATGTCAAGCGGGTTTTAATATGTAAAGGCTATTTCTCTCTGGGGTTTTCCGGTTTTCTCCCGGCCGGGTCGGGGATCTCCCCCTTTATGTAACGGGTTTTACGTTCCCCCCCTCCTCCCGTGGAATTAGGATTTCCCCTAAAAGGGTTATTATAGGGTGAATAATATGTGAACGATTGTGATGTCTGGAAATGACGCCCCTCTCTGTGTATCCACTAATAACGAATGTAAATATTTATGTTTTGTAAAAATATATAACATGAAAAGATAAACCAGATCGAGTTTCTTGCCGGTTCTTCTCGATGACTGGATTGTTTTCCGAACCGGTGACGTAGCTTTGACGTTCATAAGCGCCTTCTCAGGGCCTAAATAGAATAAAAGATATTTTGATTTTGATTGACATGTGCACAATAACCAAATGATATTACGTAAAATGCCACCAATATTACAATATATAGAGTCAAGTTACACAAGATTATGAATAAAATATAAAATCCAACACATAACATTCCAAGATCCCGCCAAAAATTCCATAAAACATATAATAAATTGTAGGTGGTAGAGCCAGGCTGAAGCTATTATTGGTTTCAGCAAAATTGAAAAGTACATACTCGTTAGATTTACATTCGTATTATATGTATAGAATAGGTATTATTATATGTATAGATTAAATAACATTTGCATATTCTATAAAGTTTTTTAATCGGTTTTCTTTCCTATGGTTTATTTTTACTTTTAATTATTAATTAATTTCCAGATTTTCATTTATTTTTTAACTGATACCTGCGATTTTATAAGAACTATGCTACGCTAGCTAAATAGCAATGTGTGTTTTCATGCTATGGAGTGGTCAAAACAAGCGGTGTGATGTTTATGTTTTTAACTCTGTCGTAAAATATTCTGTAAAGATAATAAACGACGCAGACGAAGTCGCGGGTATCAGCTAGTAAATAGAGAATTTTTTTTATTTTAATCTGTTACTGTTTAATCTACATTATTTTACACAGCTTCTTCGTATTTCTTCCCCTTTGTATATATGACCTTATGGTACTGTTAATCAAAAGGTGGGATAGTTCTGACCGCTTCACACAACCCTGGAGGTGTCAACAATGACTTCGGCATTAAGTTCAACTGCAGTAACGGTGGGCCGGCGCCAGATGCTATCACGAACAACATATACGAGCTGACAACCACAATACAGCAGTACAAAATAGTGCCAGACCTCGTCTGTGATATAGATAACATCGGTGTCGAGACTTTCACGGTATGTATGTTCTTTTGTACGTTACGTTTGATAAAGAAATATGATCTAATTAATCAGAGGAATAAAATTGTAATATAGATAGCTAGCGGGCCCGGCGGACGTTGTGCGGCTTTGATATTAAATAAAAAATTATATACCTAAACTTTCCTTGTGAATTGCTTTATCTATTGGTGAAAACCGTATGAAAATCCGTTTAGTAGTTTTTGACTTTTTCAAGAACAGAGAGACAGACGTGGCAGAGGATTTTGTTTTATAATATGTAAAGATAATAAAAATATAGATAATATAGACTACTTGTCGTACAGAGGTTAAAATTCGATATACAGACAGACAAATTTTTAGTCATTGTTCTTCTGTTATAGGCACCATATATACTTTCATATCCATTCGGTGTATAGCTGTTATTTACATTTACATTTGCAAACGGCCGCTCCAATTTTATTTATGCATATATAAATTCAATAAAAGATATCGGTTAAACTTTACAAAAGTGAGAATTTATATTCATTAAACTTTATAAAAGTGAGAATTTATATTCATTAAACTTTACAAAAGTGAGAATTTATATTCATTAAACTTTACAAAAGTGAGAATTTATATTCATTAAACTTTATAAAAATGAGAATTTATATTCATTAAACTCTACAAAAATGAAAATTTATATTCATTAAACTTTATAAAAATGAGAATTTATATTCATTAAACTCTACAAAAATGAAAATTTATATTCATTAAACTTTACAAAAATGAGAATTTATATTCATTAAACTTTACAGAAATGAAAATTTATATACATTATTTTTTAGATAGAAGATAGAAAGTTCACCGTGGAAGTAATTGACTCTGTGAACGATTATGTATCGTACATGAAAGAAATTTTCGACTTTCCGAAAATTAAGGCTCTGATCGAGGGCTCCGAGCAGAGGAAACCCTTTAACGTGCTCATCGATTCTATGAGCGGAGGTATGCGATAAATTTAACCCAGTTTTTTAAAGTAATTTTGTTTCTATCGTCTCATATATTTTCGTCCATTTATCGC
The DNA here is from genome assembly GCA_036509395.1 of Antheraea yamamai. Taxonomy (NCBI): domain Eukaryota; kingdom Metazoa; phylum Arthropoda; class Insecta; order Lepidoptera; family Saturniidae; genus Antheraea; species Antheraea yamamai. The sequence continues at coordinate 2,592,090 of AP028426.1, forward strand.
ATGTCGCATTACAGGCGGCGCGCGGCCGAGAGTAGGGGTAAAGTAAAAGGCATAGCCAACGCCAATATGTATGTCACCTGAATCATTGTATTTATTATGTACTCCTTATTTTAATACGCAAATTCTAAAATTTATAGTTACGATATATTATTGTCTACTATTGATTTTCCATTATCATTCCCATTTTCTAATTATTAAGTTCAGATTAAAAACATGATTTTAATACTCTAAATTGAATAATTTTCCGAAAGTTTTCCATTATGCTTACGATCCGAAAAAAAGTATCACTTGCATCGTGGTTTCATGAAACCACACATTTTTTTTGTAGCTTTCGTAGTCTTATTGTATAATGAAAGATAACAATGTATGCTATCTGTCCCGTAACATTGTGCTAGATCGACATAATTTATAGCCAATTGTATAGTTAGCCAAGTTCGATAAAAAAATGAATGTAAACAAAACGTATTTAGGGTTATCACATATCTCTTCTACGATTGACTTAATTATTGTAAGCTACATAATAATTATTTAATTTCGATAATAATTACTTTACATCTTGTTTGAAATCATTGCATTACTTGGATGTAATACTGGATGATACTAAAAGTATTATACTAAAGCTAGACTGGCTTTCAAGTGCAACTGTCCAAACACCTACAGACTGGACGACTGATTTTCAACTCCTTAAATGCTCTACCATCTTATTATGGTATTATTTAAAACTTTTGGTTCATTTTGGGAATTGAATTTTAATCGATCGACGCGATATCCAATCGTGCTCCTTTTGGTCTAATATTGTTTCAAACGTCTGGGTATTTATATATAAACATAATAATGTTGGAAAAGATTAGACACTATGACTGTGCGACATATCGTAACACGAGCTTACTGAAAATTATGGCCAATGTAGTGTAAATACCACTGTCATTGCGTTAGCGGCCTTGTTAGAGGCAAAAGTGTAACAGCAACAGCGCTAGAACATATTTCACAATGTTCTATATTCATAGAATTTACCGGACTTGTTTCGTTTTAGCAAAAAAACCCATAAACGTTAAGTACTTGTTCAGATAGAATATGGTAACCAAAAAAAATCAAATCAAAGAAGTAAATTGTAATTAGAAATCAGATTGAACCAAAATTGGCAGTCCCTAATTTGCAATTCGTCGTCAAAGTCGTCATTATCATTTAGAGTTGCATCTCCTTTATTTTACTTTCTTAAACTTCAGCTGGATGAAAGAATTACTATAGTGCAATAAATCAGAGAATAGAAGCTTCTATGTATGAAAGCGTTTAAACAAGTTCTTTAAGCAAGCTTATTCCATTTGGCTGCTTGTTCATCTTTATTTTTATTACCAGTAACGGGTCCCTACGTGAAGCGCATATTCCTAGAAGAACTCGGTGCTACAGAGAAGAACGTTCGTCGCATTGTACCTTTGGAGGACTTTGGTGGAGCCCATCCTGACCCTAATCTTACGTATGCTGCAGATTTGGTCAATGAAGTTAGCGCAGGAGATTACGATTTCGGAGCCGCTTTTGATGGGGACGGTAAGTTTTACTATTTGACTCCATAATATATCTGCACCGTTGCTGGTGCTATGTAAAGTAATACGTTCATCTCTGTTAATATAGTTTGAATATTCTTTAAGGTATATTTTTAATTCTGCGAAAGCCTAAATTATTGGTCTATGTAAAAAATATATGTGCGTAGCTTTCCCCACACGATGGGTAAAATATTTTAAGAATGTGGCTAATTGAGCATTACGTGATTCCCAGTTATATTTTCCTAAAGTACATAACCTAGTCGTATCCTAAGTGACATTATATGAACACATAAAATACATACGTTTGGGTGGGCCGTCTGCCTGCTTGCTGCCTTTTGGTAAAAAAAAAAAACATTCCTGTGTTGATCGAAGTTCTCCCATTTTATGTAATCAATCTCAAAACTCAAATGCATATTCAAAGTGACAATTTAAAGGTAATGGTGTTCTTACATATATATAAAATTAAAGGAAAACCGAAAAAAAGTGTGGAAGGATGTATAAGAAATGATGTGTATAAAGAGGTGTGAATACTAAGGTGACAGCGGCAAGAAACATAAGAGTAGAATAGGAAATCCCGTTATGCAAATCCTCTTTTAAAGGTGGGATAGGGTTAAAAAGATGATCAATAGTGTTCCCAATACTTCTACTTTTATGTGCTATAACACCAAGTAATCTATATTTGCCATTGAAAGCCGATATTTAACCATTTTCCATATAGCTTTGCTTTTACGAAATAGGCAAGTAGGAGTCTTTTCAATTTATCCGTGTTTATCTCTAGTCAAATCTCGTCCATGTCTACATTAGTTTATACACTTTTAAATAGCTGATCTGGTTTCCTGAATAAAAAGTTCTATCCGTTGTTCAGGTGATCGAAACATGATAATAGGACGTGGTGCATTTTTCGTCACTCCTTCGGATTCATTGGCGGTGCTAGCCAATAATCTACACCACATACCGTATTTCAAGTCCGGGGTTCAGGGTTTCGCACGCAGTATGCCAACTGCTGCTGCGGTTGACAGAGTCGCTGCTGCTGCTGGGAAGGAAATGTTCGAGGTGCCTACGGGTGAGTGTTGGAAATATCCTACGATTGCCTTCAAAATTGCTCTGCTAAGTCTTAAAACTAAGAACCTTGCAGAAATCTAAAAAAAATTGGGTGTAGAAGAGTGGGACTTAGGATTTAGTAATATCCTACGATTGTTTACAAAAATGTTCTGATCAATCTCAAAACTGAGAAAGATATCTTTGGAATTTTAGGGTTCAAAAGAGTGATTTTGTAGGTGGTAGAGCCAAGCTGAAGCTGTTCTGGTTTCAGCATAATTTGGCCGGCTCGTCCGGGGTACTACCACCTGAATTTTTGCTTCAGAAGACTGGAAATTAGGATTTAGAAATATCTTACGATTGTCCTTAAATTGCTGTGATATCTCAAAATTTAAAGACCTTGAAGAAATTTTTGGAATTTTGGGTTCAGAAGATTGGGGATTAGGATTTAGGTGATGGTGAAGTAACTCTCATTGCAATATTCCTGTATACCAGGTTGGAAATACTTCGGAAATCTAATGGATGCTGGTCGCTTATCCCTCTGTGGTGAAGAGAGCTTTGGAACTGGGTCTGACCATGTCCGAGAAAAGGATGGACTTTGGGCTGCCCTGGCTTGGCTTTCGGTCGTAGCGGCTACAGGACTTTCGGTTCAAGAGATACTGGAGCAACATTGGGCACGTTTTGGAAGGAATTATTTCACAAGGTTGGTTGGAAAAATTCTAGATGGTATGGAACGGATTCAGCGGTGTGCTTGGACTCCACTTAGAATAATGACAGTTTTAATTGTACAATTAGTCGTAGTTATTGGTGGATCATATTGAGGTCACCAGTGTTGTAAATTAAGTCGGAGTCAACAGTTTTATGAATCACGCCATGGTCACCAATTGTGTGGATCACGTCACCAGTTTTATGGATCACGTCGGGGTCACCAGTTTTATGGATCACGTCGGGCTCACCAGTTTTATGGATCACGTCGGGGTCACCAGTTTTATGGATCACGTCGGGTACACCAGTTTCGTGTGTGCAACATAATAAATGGTACAATAAAATATTAAATTCGCAATATACACTTCATTATATCGGCTGGACTGCCTTCGAGGAAGAATTGTGACATACAATGTGTCATTCTTTTTCAAGTGGCCAGTGTGCATAGACAGCTTCAATGGCCAGCACGCTATAGTTGCATTGAAATAAACTTTTAGAATGTTGGTTGCGCTTTATCCGATGAAAATCTAGGTGATTACTATCTTCAAATATAAAATCTATCGGCAGGTTTCTGCATTAAGACTATTTTGTCTAGGATTTCTACAAAAATTGATTATGAATACTTATTTCAGGTACGACTACGAAGACTGTTCGAGCGACCCTTGCAACGAGATGATGTCAGAACTTGAACGCAGCATCACAGCGAGTGGGTTCGTGGGGTCGCAGCACTCCGGCTGTGATAAGACTTACGTTGTTAAATTGGCTGATAATTTCTCCTACATGGACCCCATCGACCAGAGCGTTGCTATGAAACAGGTATGCCACTACTGACTTTTCCATGCCCCTACTGCTAACTTCATGTTTTAAAGTCAAACAACAATAAAATCTGTGATAGATCCATTAATAATCTCTGTTATTATACTAGTATGCACAAATCCTTATTAGAAGTCTACAGATCCGGGATATACTTTGGTTTATCTTGAAGCGAAGCTTTTACTATCTGGTGGTTATTAGCAAGTCCAACAGTAGTGTAATGTTAGACCTGTAAAATGCATCAGATATATGTCTTTCCAGGGTGTTCGTATCATATTCGAAGATGGTTCACGCATTGTGATGCGTTTGAGTGGTACAGGCAGCTCGGGGGCCACTGTCAGGTTTGTTCTTAACTGATTTTTTTTTTCACCACTTTGCAGGCAATTCGTGGTTAGCAACTTCCTCGGTTGAGAACTGAGGAAAATATAGATGATAATTAGGGTGGAGTGAAAAAAACAATTTTTTTTTTCTTAGCCTGGGGGTCAAATTTGTAGCTTATAAAAAACAAAAATTTTTGAAAAAAAAAAAAAAATTTTACTCAACATCTTGAGCCAGCCCACTCATTTTTAAAACTAATTACGAGTAAAAATATTTGGTTGCAAAAAAAAATTTTTTTTTGTGTTTGAATCTCTTAAAACATCTAAGAACTAACAATTATGATCATTTCCAACTCAAATTTTATTCTAGTGCCCTAAAGAGGAATGGTACTTTTTGGGATTTTTTTTTAAATTAAAACAATAGTCACAAAATTTTTTTTTTAACTTGTGATTTTTAATTGGCATAAAAGAGGATACTCTGAAGTTCCTAGAACGCCTTTAAAAATTTTTTTTTTGCAACCAAATATTTTTACTCGTAATTAATTTTAAAAATGAGTGGGCTGGCTCAAGATGTTGAGTAAAATTTTTTTTTTTTTTTTCAAAAATTTTTGTTTTTTATAAGCTATAAATTTGACCCCCAGGCTAAGAAAAAAAAATTGTTTTTTTCACTCCACCCTAATGATAATTATGGTCATTGCAATGATGGTTCGTTCCCATTTCAATACACCTCTTGATCTAGCCAAGTACCAGTGGAAAGGTTTCATCTACAGACAATAAATATTCATTCCTACCCTCAAACTCGGACCAAATGGAAGAGTATAAAGGCGTAACGCACTAAGAGTGGGGATCAGTCTAGTTCGGATCGTCGAACCGTTCACACCTCTAGAGATTTGCTGTATGATCTACCAACTTACTAATGAATACGATGGCGATATAGCTCTTGGTGACTTTAACGTTGATAATTTGAGACTTTCTCTATTCTTATGTAAATGTTACCTGTTTTTGGATAGAAAACACTGCATACTTTTACGTAATATTCAGTGAAAATAGTCGCATAAATAATTATCAATTTTTTTTTTATATCTTTAACTCAATTATATCGCAATGATATCAACTATTAAATTTAGAAACACTGTGTTTAGGAAGGGGATTATTTCTTAGATGTAGTTGTTCTATTATATTACAGATGGAATTAAACGTGGGCCTAACTTGTACAGTGACAGTTGTGTTAATATTAAAAATAAAATAAAAATTGTTCCATACGTTAACACTTATTTATTTACTTAGTTGGTAAATAAATAACAAAAAAATTGTATTTCGTATACAAAAAACGTTATCGAGTTCACTGGACAAATAGTGGTTGAACTTTCCCGGTATCTTTCGAAGAGAGAATTTTTTTTCAGGACTGATCATACTTTTTACCTTCAAACGTGCCTCCTGAATGCCTAAATTGTTAGAATATAGTTTAATTTTGATACATTTCAGACTGTATATAGACTCGTACGAAGCGACGAACGTTCTCGGCGACACTCAGGCGATGTTGAAGCCGCTCGTGGATGTCGCACTGCAGATATCAAAGCTATCTCAGTACACCGGGCGCACCGCCCCGACCGTTATCACATAAATAAACCTCGTAAACAATTACCCTTCTGTACTTTTTACAAACTCGTATTCTTAAACTCGTTGCTTTACAAACTCGTATTCTTAAACTCGTTGTTTTTACAAACTCGTATTCTTAAATTCGTTGCCTTTTACAAACCCGTATACGTAAACTTGGACCTTTTTGTTTACTCGTAATTCATTAAATGTTTATTATATCGGTATAAATCCTATTGCTTTGTAAGATCATGTTCCTCAAGACACATCTCTAATCGGGAGAATAATTTGTCAGAACCTCAGGTTTTCACTGCTTCGTTTCAACGTCAATGGATATTGCGTTTGATTACATTTACATTTGTAAATATATGCTAATTACCGAAAATCATTATATATATCATTATAGCGAGGCTTTTAGACGACGTCCGATGAATAATCGACTGCTGATCAAATCTTTTAAAATTTTTGTTAACTTGAGTTTTTCACAAATTCGTAAGTCTTACATAGTTACGAGTTTGTAAAAGGTACTTAAAGGTTATTTATAGAATGTAAAAGGTACGCTTTCGCGTACTCAAACCTTTTCAAATTCATTCTCCCTTGTAAACTATTGCCTATCCCAGGTGGATTCGTATAATTTCTTCTTATGGTATGGGTTATGTTATCATAGTATATAAGGGGGCCCCGGAAGCCTTTCCCCCCCCCTGTTAAAAAAAAAATCCTGGAAAAAATTATTTCCAAAACTTTCCCCTTGAATCCCTTTTTCCCCTTGTGAAAACCCCATAAAAATCCTTTCTATTTTTTTTTAGTTTACCCCGAACAGACAGACAGACGCGGTAGGGGACTTTGTTTTATACTATGTAATAATAATGAAATGGAAAGGGGATATGGAAATGGACGTTTGCAATACTAAACACTGATTAGGGTTATATATCTTGAAAGTATTTTCAATATTAGAATCGGAATCAAATTGTTATTTGTAACGGATTGTTCCTATCTTTTTAATATAAATCACGTATGAGATCCCGAGATATGAATATAGATTGTAAATAGAATAATTTATTTCAATTAATGTAAGGGCAAGTGTATTTGTATTAAAAGTTTTTTATTATTATAACTTTTTATATTCTAAACTATTGTAAAATTAAAATTTGTTTTAAATCACTCGATAAAAATCTTCTGGGCTATGATAAGTATTTAAAATCATAAATATATTGTTGTATAATTAAAACTGTTGATTTTGAATAAATAGCATTATTTACAACAGTGTTTATTATTTATTTCGTTACTTCATTGTTTTAATCCACTATAATAAAATAAAAAGTAACTTTATCATAGGTCTTTAGATATAACAGACGGTTTAAGTAGCATTCTGGTGACACTCCCGTTCTGATCGACCCGGGAGAGGATCCTTTGGCCTCGCTTTCATGACACCGTATGTGTTTTCCCTTTAATAGTCGAAATCAGGCTTCATCCTTTGCTTGACCTTCGTGAATCAGTTGACATTTAGCTCGGTCCTTGGCCAGCTATTCCCATTAGCTGCTTGGGATATTAAATCCAGCCCTGTCACGTTTAGCGCAATCCTTAACGCCCAACAGACCTTACTGCATGTGTAAGCTCTTCGAACAGAATTTACTTTCGCAAATGAGTCCGGTTGATTTGATGCATATACCCCAGCGAACATAGTCGTCTTTCTGAGAATAGCGGTAATGCTACGAAGCTGTGCTTTCTTATGTGATTGGAGGCAACGAAGAGACGGGTCACCTGATGGTAAGTAATCACTGCCTACCATGGACACCTACGTCACGAGGTGCATCACAGATCATCTAAAACGGACTCTGTTATGAAATCTTTCCACGTTCAGCCTAGTATGCTTCGAAGACATCGCAAGTGAAACCTGTTCTGTCAGCGTTCTTGTTAGCAAAATCAAAAATACTTTATACAGTTTAGACCCTAAGAAGGCGCTCATGAAAGTCAAAACTACCACCGGTTCGGACATACAACCAAGTTATCTATAGGAACGGACATGAAACTCGATCTGGTTTATATTATTAATACTGTCACCTGCATGCTGTGAAAAAATGTTTTGTTAAAATTAATGGAATAGATTCTCAGCGATAAATTTTTGACAAGACAATAACGGAAAAAAAATCGTAGCGTATGGGAAAATTCAAAGTGCGATGATCGATCTTTTAAAATTGAATTTAAGAGTGGACTTTTGGGTACATTTTTTTTTGGAGCGAGAGCGAAAAAAAATAACGACTTTTTTGACACTCTAATAAACGTATATTTTAATATGCCAAAAATTTAAATTTCAATGGAGGACCTCTTAAAATTGAAATTAAGAGTGGTCTTTGAACAGAATTTTTGTTTGGATATTATATCCTATTATAATTTAATAAAATTAAAATATCGACTGTTTTGGCTCACCCTTATATATATATATATATATATATATATATTTAAAATACATTACACGTTACAATCGTTTTTAGGGAATACACAGAGAGGAGTCAATTCCTGACATCATTATCTCTCACATATTGATCCACACATTTCATACTAAAACTCGCCTGACATGGCGCTTAATCTTACAGTCCGGCAAAGGCTTTGGGACCTTGTTTTTTGTATTGCGTATGTTACCCAGGATTCCGCTCCGTACATGAGCGTACTTAGGTCACGTGACCGATAAATAAGCATTTTAATTTTTACCGTGAGTTGTTTTTACTAAGCCCTTGTACGAAATTTTCCGAACGAAGAAGCTGCTTTATCAATGAAGGAAACGATCTCTGCATTAAGTGAGAGCTTGCTCCATACTTGCGAACCTAGATAGCAAAACTTGATGGCCACCTATAAAGCCTGCCGTTAAGTAGGACTACTAGTTCTGAACCCCCTTAAGCTAAAATGACGGTTTTCTTAACATTGAGAAAAGGTCACCCGCTCTAGCAAATTTGTCCATCAGGCTCTGAAGCTGGTCTTGACCGTGGGCAACAAAGGCACTGTAATCAGCGAATAGATCCACCCTAAAATGTTTGGACTCGTGCAAGGCGATATTGTATAACCTACCATCAGATCGCGTGTGTTGTTGGATGCCTTGCTCTTGGACCTCGAAAGTAACCTTGAGGAGTACTAAAAAGAATATTCCATACATGGAAGAAGCCAAAACGCAACATTGGCAAACACCACGACGTACTTCGAAAGGCACTGAAGTATTACCATTATGCAGTATTGTGGCTTTCATGTTCTCGTGGAATGACCACTCTATCTGTTGGAGTTTCGGTGGATAGTCGATTCTAACAAGAAGTACAACCTTTCTATGTTCACGGTGTCAAATGCCTTGTTCAGGTTTACTAATGCCACGACTAGAGGGGACTGCAACTCTCTACACTTTTATTGTAGCTGATGAAGAGAGATTATCATGTCGATAGTTGACCGTTGGGGCTTGAAATCGCACAGTGTCTTAGGATATATGTGATCAGCAAGCTTTTCTAGTTTGACCAAAATAGTCTTAAAAAAAGCTTTACCGACGATGCTAAGAGGGGTCATTCCAAGTTCACTGTGTTAGAATCGCGCATATCCTGTGACAGATAGCCTTCAACCTAACATTTAGCCAGGTGACTGTTAAGGGTGGATAGAAGGCACTTATATTAGTTCATTTCAGTGGTAATATTGTCTTTACTTAAATTCCGTCCACATTTCACCTGCTTCAGAATTAGATGAAGTTCTTGTACCGTGCAATTGGCAATTATTGTTCAGTTTTTGTTTATCGGGGAAAAGAAAACAATATTGCAAAAAAAAAATATATTTTTTCGATACACAGATCTTTATGACTAGATAATATTAAAAATTGAATTGTTTCATGATTTGTAATTGAAGATAATTTTCTCGGTGACTATTTACACACTTACATTTTATTATCCTGTATATTTTACGTACATCTGTTTATATTTACAAATACAAAGATACGTAGGTAATTGAGTTAGAATGCATTAATTGTATTGAATAACATATTTATAGATTTAAAAATAAATAAAACGTTTTCATTAAGCCCTAACCATCTTAACTGGCATAATTCGCATGCATTCCAGCAGATGGGCTGGATCAAGCATTGAATGGTTACTTAAGATCATCAGTAAATATATCCAAGAGATGCCTAATGTAGTTATAAGAAGAATACAGTCATCCCCCCCCCCTCCCCGGACCCCCCCCCTATACCCCTTTCTCTACCCATTTCTCCCCCCGGGGGGGGGGGGGGGCGCCCCTCCCTGGCTCCCTTCCCGCCCGGCCACCTGCGCCCCCCGCCGAGGGATAGATTGTATTTTGTTGGCCCCTCTTTTTTTTTTTTATTATATTCTTTTCCTTCCACCAAACACCACCCTCTCCCCCAGCCAAAAAAAAAAAAAAAAAAAAAAAAATTCTGAAATGTTGCTTAAAAAAATTAAGACGGACCTGCTAATCAGCTACGTGTTAATAGCTGACTTCAATGAGGATCCCAGTCCTTGTTAGATATAAGCGAACTATAACTAGAAGCTGCAATAACTACAAAAAATCAGATGAACTACATGCCCGATTACTACTTAATACATTAAAAAAATCTCTGAATGCATCTGCACTTACCACTACAGTTGATAATTATAACTTAATAATTTAACGCATCCTTCTTATGTAATGTATAATAAATTACCAAAGACATCATTATTCTGCTGTTGGTTATCCGTAATCACTTATTAATCTTGACAATGGCAATAATCGGTTACTGCAACGCGCGAACAAGAAAGAGTTATGTAACACTAATAGGTGTTTAAGGAACTGCATTTTGCTCATTTAGTCACGATAAGAACAACGTAATAATATAATACAACGAATAAAATAACCCAATAGCAGAATAACTGACAACAGTTTGTAAGAATAATCAATATGATAGTTATTGCTACATTTAAGGCAGTAAACTAACCTTGCCTTACACAACAATTTGAAGGATTTAAATTACATGCTTTAGTAGCAAATAGATTGTTTAAAATAAGACTAATGTTGGAACGACTACCTACAGTAAAAATACAATAGACAACTCAATCTTTGAAAATTTGAAGAGATTATCTAAAAACTATTTTATTCCGTACCAACGATGTCCAACTAAACCGTTCTCAGCAATTGGGATTTTGAAAAAAAAAATTATTGATTTTTTTTTATGTATTTTAAAACTTTATTATTAATATTATTGATATATGATGCAAAAAACTTAAAAAAAATTTTTTTCAATAAATTATAAACAATTAAAAATTGATCAAATTTAAAAAAACATCACGTGACTATAAACGCACCATGATTGGTCACCATAGTTGTGACGTCATAAAGTTATAGTTATTTAATAACAGTACGACGTTTACGGCTGATACGTGACTAGACAATAATATTGAAAATTTATTGCTAAAAAACGAGATATTATAAATATATTAAATTGAATCCCAATCATTAGATAAAGATACATGAATTTATTATTTAAGAACTTTAAACTATCAATAATTTTTTTTTAATGCTATGAGTTTAAAGGTTATGATTTGGAGTCCAGGTAAAAGAATGTATTGACTGAATTCTACTTAAGTATATAATAATTAATTGATTTGTATACTTAGATAAATAATAATTAATAACAATGGTTTTAAGAAATACTTATATCGAAATGATCTTCAACACAAAAAAAAATCGATTTTGTTTTGGGATTATCACGGTGCACTGCTTGTATCCATTTATTTCGACGTTTGTCATCTTGGGGAACATTTAAAAACATTTTGTCAGGAGTTGTTTTTGTAGTATTCGTACATAATGGCACAAAACAAGAACGATAACTTTTGAGGTTCGACATTTTCAATATAAATTTAAATATTTAACAATGACAACAAAATTAAATAGATCAAAACACTGTACTTATTATTTCTATATCAACTGCAATGAGTGAAAACTAACATTATGACGTCACACGCGCTCGGGTTTGTTCGGGAGCTGTCGGCGCGTCTTCGGTACTGGATTCAAAAATTAATTTTTATTTTGAAATAACTTTTGAATTATTGCGAAAAAAAAAATAGTTTCGTTATAAAACTTATATATGATCTTTCCATTAATCACGAAAAAAAATTTTTTTCAAAAACCCAATTGATCCTGTAAATATTTTATTGGTTTTTAAATTTGATACCTTTAGCTTTAATTTTCATATCAATGTACATAGTAGCTACACACCAGGGCATATTTATCGTCATATAAACCCCTCGGGTGATTTTTTAACATCCTTATGTCAAAATGGCGGACCATGTTATTAATTAATTTTTTAAATTCACGATTGGCAATTTCATGGCTTAGTAAAAAAAGTTTGTACAAATGAAAAACTAGTTTAAAAATAAACATAAAAGTTATGATTTACTAATACATCATTTGTTATTTTTCAAATTTTGTAATAAATATTACATTTTTTTAAGCTTATGTTGCCAACAGTATATTGATGTGTGCCTCGTGAGGTCTACATTCTTTTGTATGTAGCTTAAACCTTTATGGTTTGTCGTGCCTTTATGGTTATAGCTTTATAACCATAGATAATATACTAATGTAGAAATTTATAACCTCAATCTATTTAGGAGTAGGCTCCTGAATGAATACCGAAAATAATTAATGTTCCTTGACCCAAAGAGTAAGAATTCTTCTAACCTCTCTCCCTCGAAATACATTTTAATACCGGACCTGTTTTAAATTTATACGGCAAAGACTTAAATTATTCTTGTTCCATCTAAATACTATCAATACATATTGTAATCAAAGAAATATAATACTAGATTAATTCATCCATAAACATATAGACATTGCTGTCCAAGAATAAATATTCTTAACATATTCTTAACGAATTATCTCCGCCTTGCCAAAGATAATCCACTTAATTATACTGTTATTCTTTGATATAAAATTGCATTAAAAGATTTATAACACCGACAAGCACTATCAAAAAATAGAAAATCGATTTCCACCAATCGAGTTTTCCGCGCAACTGTAAAGAGCGCACTTGCAGGAGTGCTGGTAACGCGAACACATGAATTAAACCACTAATTGCTCCAGTGTATCTGAAATTAAAGGTAAAAAAAATAAGGCCTTGTTAATTTCTAAGCCCACCAAAATCAAAATTTCAGATCTATTCCGACCATTGCAAGTCCACTATCGCGAGTCTTTATACTATTCTATAACATACTAGCTGTGCCCGCGACTCCGTCCACGTGGAACCTAATGTAAAAAAAACACTGACTAATAAAATCATCTGAATGTATTAAACTCCATTTATTTTCTCTTGTACTTAAGTCGCGTCGTCATTAAAATTGCATTAACTTTTGATAGAGTGAACTGATTTTAATGAAACCAAAACTAAATGTTACTCGAAGATATGCTTTATGAGGATTTCTTGTTGAAGTTTTATCGTGAACGCAGTACTTTAGCAGTGATGCTTGTTCAAACAAACAGACAGACAGATAGAAGACAGACATTTCTAAAAATAATTGAAATGTATTTTATTACTTAATCCAAGACACCTGAATTAATTTTTTTCACAAAATTCTAAAAAGAACAGACACGTTAAATGGTCATTCTTATTATATGTATAGATTATTAGAATCAGGTCGTAGTATATTCCTGGAGTAATTTATACGTATAATTTAATTGTAATCCACCTAATGTGGAGTGGTCACTGTAATTTATTACATAGTATAAAACAAAGTCCCCTACCGCGTCTGTCTGTCTGTCTGTTCGCGATAAACTCAAAAACTACTGAACGGATTTTCATGCGGTTTTCACCAGTGGATAAAGTGATTCATGAGGAACGTTTTGGTATATAATTTCTTATAATCAGGGCGGGACAACGTCTGCCGGGCCCGCTAGTAGTTTTATAAAACCAAAAACACTGGAGTGCTAATCCACTCTAAAAGAATACATTTTATAAGGAGTGAGTTGTTAGGAGGTGTCAATATAATAGTTTGAAATCATGCAAACTTACCTTATAATAGTGCCGATGTTCGGACAGAAGCAAGCGACTAAAATACACATAGTGATAACGCACAAGTTGAGGGATAACGTGAAGCAGTGGCTGTCTTTCAACGACAAGAGGAGCAGAGCTTCAGTCCGCAGCATGTAAGCCACGAGCGGGTACAGAGTCACCACCTTGAATACCATTGATTTATTCATTTTTTGGTTCACTTCGTAGGTTTTCAAAGTCTTATCTGTTCGTAATACCGTAGCTTGTGATGGTAATAAGTAAATTCAGAGTGACTGACTTTGATATACAGTTGCCGGAACGTACTTACAGGGGCTTGGCTATAAAATAAATATATAATAACTTGTCTTTTATACTCTATCAGTGTTGTTACAAAAATGTTAAATACGTATTAAAGACTTGCTTTAAAAAGTTTCGTATTAAATGCACCGCGCTCGCCCGAGGCAAGTTCGCGTTATCCTTTTCACAAGTCTAACCTAACGTAATCAAAGCAAGACAAAAGAGCGAGATGGCGAACATTTAGCGACCGCGGTGCATTTAATACGAAACATTTTTAAAGCAAGTATTCAATACATATTTAACGTTTTTGTAATAACCCCGTGTAGGTTTTATTTTTTAAAATAAAAATTATAAGACGCTTTCTTCAATTCAGTACCTAAAAAGGCGCTTATGAACGTCGATGCTACTACCGGTTCGGAAGAAAGAACCGGCAACAAACTCGATATGGTTTATCTTTCCATGATACATATTTTAGGAGCGTCATTTCCAGACGTCACAATCGTTTACATATTAATCCACCCTATCTCTAATCGACATTAGACACTAAAACACGCTTTATATAGAGCTTGACCCACTATACGGCAAATAGGTGATGTGGTTTGGGACACTGTTACCTAAAAAACTGCTACTGCTCCTGTGAGCCTGAAACATTTTAGTGTTCGGCCATAATCTCATCTCATGCTAAAAGACGATGTGACCTAATATGGTAAATGAAGTTATGATTATGAGTCGTAGAAATGAAAGAGCTTACCTGAAATAACAGGAGTACTCTAGCAACTGCTGTCATTACGTCGTGCATTTCAAAGTTGTTTAGGATATTCTGAAGCAAACACAACTGTTATAAATCAAGGGTCTGAAGTAGATTACTAGTAGTATAGCAATGCGATTATTCTTGCCAATATTTAATAGACTAAGGCACTCCAAATGCAGTGGAGTTTGAAGCAAAATTTTAATAAATACATTTGTAAGTATATAGAAATTATATAAATATTAGCAACAAGAGGGTTAATAAACGTGAGGGTTTATTGATGGTTCATAAGAGCGAGTAAAAAATTATAAACACCGCAGATAAAATAATGATTATTTTATCAAATCCTTTGAAGTTATACTTCTTTTGGCGCATTTGAGGAAAATGGCGTGACTGATTATTTATGATGCGTGCGAACTCCGACACCTAAACGCGACACCATGAAGTTGGTAATTGGCTGTTAAGTTTTCGTGAGAACTAATAACTAAACACTATAAATAATGTATATTCAACGTAGCTATTCAAATATATATGGTTAATAGCTGACCCGCGCAACTTCGTCTGCGTGAAATCGGCTACCTACCGCTTCCAATAGTATTTCCATTCTTGAAAAATTTTAAAAAACGTAGAACCCGATTACAGCGACTACCACCGTTTCCAATTGTGATCTCAAACAATTCGGGAATCACTCAAAAGAAATACCTAGTTGGATTTGTGAATGACGTGGAAGAAATTTCGATAAGGCAGACGTAGCGCCATCTGTCATTCAACAACACCAATAAATGCGATTTGTTTGAAATACGAACGACCGATGAATCATTTGGATATTACATACAAATATAGAAATATACAAAAACAAAACAAAAATACTACAGTTTATTTTACTTAGTTATGTCATCTTCGTTGATTCTGTATACATATTTAAACGAAAATAATTTTAAAGCCTTTTAAAGCTAACTAAGTATATACCTATTTTTCCTTTTTTTTAAAAATTTTAAAACAATTTTTTTTATTTTTTTTTTTTTTTTTTTTTTTCATATTTTTTCCCCCTACATTCATTTCTTCTTTCCCATTCCTTGTTTTTTTTTGTTCCCCTTTTTAAAAACTTCTCCTGGAGGGACGACAAATTTTTTTTCAATATTTTTTTCTCCCCCCCCTTATTATTTTTTTTTCCCCCCAAGGATTTTTCCAATTTTTGTAAAATAATTTTTTTTTTACTAAATCTTTTTTTTGGAGGGGGGGGGAGGGGAAATCCCCCCCCCCCCCTTCTCCCTCTTTGACCCCCTCCTCTTTGCTATCTGTCCCCCCCTTCTTTCTCGGGCAGCGGGGACGCGCACTTTTCACCTATTCTTTTTGGAGATGTCTCCTTCTCCCCCTTTTTTCTCTTCTCCACACTACACATCTCCACTATTACTCTCCCCCCTTTTTATAACTCTGTTGATTCTCACCCCCGCCACCACCCCACCCACCCCCCCCCACCTCTTTTCTTATCTTTTCTTTTTTTTCATTTTTTTTTTGTTGTCTCCAACCCCCCCCCCCCCCCCTGCCCTCCCCTTTTCTCACACAATCCCTTTTTCTTCTCCTATCACTACGCTTCTAAATCCCTTCATTTTTTTCTTTTTTCTTCCATGCCCCCCCCCCCCCCCCACTCCCCCCTCGCCCTCTTCTTTTCGTGGGGGCCCCCCTTTTCTTTCTTTTTTTCCCTCCCCTTTTTTCCCCAAATTGCCCCAATTTTTTTTTCCCCTTCCCCCCAATCCCCCCCTTTTTTCCCCCCTATTTTTTTTTTTTTCCCCTCCCCCCCCCCCCTCTTTTTTTTCTTTTTCCCCCCCTCTCCTCCCCCCCCCGGGGTTTTTTTTTTTTTGAAATTCCCCCAACCAAAACAAGCAAACCAAAAATTATTGGTGGTTGTTTTTTTGTTTTTTCCCCCTTAACCCCCTTTTTTTTTCCTCCCCCCTTTCCCCCTTTCTCCCCCCACTTTCCCTTTTTCCTTAATTTCCCCATTTTTTTTCTTTTCCTTAATGACAAAAAAAATTTAAATTCGATGAAAATTTTACACCATTCATTAATAAATTTACTTCTTTTGGAAAAAGAATTCCATGTTTTTAAAATAAAATTATTTTGAAATTAGAATTCTTACCAAACAAAAATTTTTTTGATTTGAAATGGCCAGTACTGCAGAACGGCAATTTCATAGGTAAAGACCTATTATTTATTTATTAAAACGTGATAACGTTGCATTGCATTTAATGTATTTTTTTAGCTAAACAAGTATAACTTCTTACGTGTGTATTTAACACGCAGGCTTTTAATTTCAAATAACTACATAACTTATCTTATGGTGTCTACAAACTATACATTAATTAATTAATGTATACATTAATTTTCTATAATTATGCATATATTACAATTTATTTTGTACAAAAATATTGCACAAACTTTTGTTTAATAATCTAATTGAATCGATTATAAAAATGTTCAAATGAATAAATGCAACGAACACAGGTTTGTTTACAATGAAAATACACTCACATCTTCAATGCAGGACTTGGCGAGCGGGAAGCATATGTAGAATACTGCTCCGACCATCGTGTATGTGATGGTCACTAAGAGAAATGCTATCGTCAAGTCTCTGCCCTGAAAATTAAAATAATTAATGTATTAATGTATTCAGAAACATTACATAAGAATAGTAATTGTTATGTAGGTAGTTAAATATAACATAGTTTGTGAGGTATTTTTGTAAAATAAAACAGTTGTCTTTAGAATCACAATGAATGATGTTTTATTAATCTCTTATAATACATAACAGTAATTATAAAAATATCTACTAATTATTAAAACTTGAATAGTAATTATTAAAATTAAACGTTTTTTTTCCATTGCCTCAAATGTTTTCGTTCATCTATTGCGTGTCGCATTACGCGCAGCGCGCGGCCGCGGAGTAGCGGTAATGTGAAAGGTGCTCGGCAGTAGCCAACGCTAACATGTGTATCATCTGAATTATTGTATTTATTATGTATTCCTCCCTGTTTTAACGCTGAAATCTCTAAACCACTCCCAATTATATTTAGCACAGAGATAACCTGAGGCCTGGAGAAAGATATAAACTACTTTTCATTTTGAATATACTGAAAATTTGTTGATAAAAAAAACATAATAGTCGTAGTGGTCTAGTGGTTTCACCGGTGAAATATCATTCTGATGTCCTCAAGTTCGTATCCCGGCATGTACGAACATTTCTTTCGGAATTCGCGTACATTTTCTAATTTAAATTGGTAACAGTATCGGCTGACGGTGAAGGAAAACATCGTGAGGAAACCTGAACCTGAGAAATGTTCTTTTAGTACCAACGCATGTGGGAAAATATAGAACTGTGGATTTATCAGAGTTTGAAATCACCAACACGTCGTGGGCTGACGTGGTGATTATGCCCACACTTTCCTTCTGGAAGAGGCCTTGCAATGGGACTCTTACAAGCTGATGGTGATAAAAATTAATATATATATTTACTTTAATTTTGATTGTGTATTTATGTTGTGAGTAGAAATAGAAATACGAGTGTTATATTTCAAATTAGAGCATCATTAAAGTGGTTTTGACTGATCTGAAATTATTCTAACCTAACCTTGAAGAGAAAGAAAGAGAGAATAATAGAAAACAGTAACTCACATTTCTGTCTTGCCTAGAGTTGTTACTCATTATGTCGATGATTATATTGTGGATGTAGAACGATAGAGCTAACATTCCGCTGAGAACGGCTGCATTTTTCAAGGGATGCATCTCCCACGAGTCGCCGATGTTAATGCCCCACGCGTAGCCTTTCACTATCACGAACACGAGTAAGTAAATCACGGAAAGTGTGCCTGGGGAAAGATAATATCACCTGATAATATTATTGAAATGTTTTATTTACGAACATCAAAACAGACTAGAAATATATAGAATTCTCTACAAGCATCACGTATAACCTTATCTATATAAATAATCGTTATGCGTGCATCACTCAAAAACTACTGGTTAGACTTCGATCAAATATTTTTGGTTTTAGAGATTTGGTTCTTATCGAAAGAATCAATTATCATGATATTTTTATTTCATATAAATTTTATTTCATCATTATTATTATTACTACATAGTATAAAACAAAGTCCTCTGCCACGTCTGTCTGTCTGTCTGTTCGACAAGTGGTAGGGTGTCTGTACCCGACTGGATCGCGACCACCGTACACCAGGTGGAACACCCGCCAAAGTGGCACGTTTGGGCGTGTCGCGTTCCGGGATCAGCCGGTGTATATCCAGCAACCGGGGGGGGGCTGTCCCTGACTGGGTCGCTTTCAGGCCGGCATGACAGCGGCGACCGGCGATGGATAGTATGTCTTTCGGTGGTCGCCATTGTTTTTGGATTGTACTGTGCTTACCATCAGGCACAGTACAGTCACTTTGCCGAGCTACAATAAAAAAAAAAACGGCTACGTGTAAAATAGCCTATGAACGGCTGATACCTCCAACCGATGGAGTTTCAGAACGGGGTAAATAGTAGCAAATCAATAGTATCGTCCTCGATATACTTACGGATGCGGGCATTAGTAACTCTCCCGATATAGTCAATAGCACGGACGCGGTCAATAGTAGTGCACCTGATAGATAAGATACAAGTGAGCAGAAAAAAAACCTGCAGTCTGAAGACCTATCTCGACGTTCGCTGTGTAGACTTTTACTGTTATACGAATACAATATATGATTCCATAATTTATGAAAAAACGAACGTAGATGCGGGTAAATGCTAGTAATATATCAGAACTTGAGATAGTATCAAGAGGAATTCTTACCCAATGAGTTGAACTTGGTGAAGAAGGAGACGTTTCTAAAGTTCAGCAGTGGGAAGATAATGACGGTGACGTAGAGTGGTGCCGTCGTGTGCAGTCCCCAGTACGGCGAATCGTGAACTGGGGTCGGGATCAGCAGGGTCTCGTTTGCAACCTGCCTCGGGCATAGCACTGTGGTGTTGTATTCCGTTCCGTTTGGTTTGCTCAAATCTGTAAAAAAAAATACGATTTCCATTATGTCCGACGTGACAATCGAGATGGCTGAACCGATTTTGAAGAGACTTTGTTAAATGACGATATGATCTAAGGGGTCATAAAAGTATAACGTAAGCACTAAGGGGGGGGGGGGGTTAATTTCCTTATTTTTGATGACATGAGGGTTATAAGGGAACTAAATGTATAGGTCTGATATGTAAGGCGTACGGTATTATCCACAAGTCCTCTGCCACATCTGTCTGTCTATCTGTTCGCGATCAGCTCAAAAACTACTGAACGGATTTTCATGCGGTTTTCAGCAATAGATACAGTGATTCACGAGGAAGCTTTGAGTATATACTATGTCAAGGTTTTTTTATCAGGGCGAGATAACGTCCGGCGGGCCCTCTAGACTTGTTACGCTGACCATGAATCAATAAGATAACCAGAACAGACTAAAAAAATATAGGTATATAAACTAGCGGGCCGGGCGGACGTTGTCCTGCCTTGATAATAAAACAAATAATCTAAAATTCAACCGCAGCGTCACCTAACGGGTCCAATTGTGAATGTAAACCATTCTCGGAACCACTGGAACACGCACAAAAAATTTCATCAAAATCGGTCCAGCCGTTTAGGAGGAGTTCAGTGACATACACACGTACAGAAGAAATTTATATATAAAGATGTTCACGTAAGCATGGAAGGGGTAAGAACTTAGCTTTCTTTTACTGACCAGGAGGAGAGGAAGTCTGAAATTACGAAAATTCTGCTTATGTAATATTTAAACAACTCTCAGCTACAGCTGCAGGAACACTCCTATATATCTGTACTTTTATGTATTCGTATGCTATATTTAATAGTAGGTTTAAAAATACGTAATGTTCGCCCACTGGTCTAAATTCGGCCATAATCATTAGTGAAAATTGCCCTAAAAGAAATGAACGAAATGATTAGGAAATGTTGTCAATTTCTTTAACTGTAACAATTATTATATTATTTTCGGACAACGAAAATAAAATATTTGCATATCCGACGATAAGGAACATTTTTTCCATTCCGTTTTTTGCTGCCACTAAAGTTTATGTATAATTAGCTACTAAACAAAAATAAAATAAATAAAACCTGTTGCAAACAGAAAAAGGTTGTTTTATCTTCGCCTATCTATACAAAGAGGTTTCGAAAGAATAAATATTATTCGAACTTACCAATAAAATAATTGACGGTGAAGTACAAGAAATTGGTGATAAGGATCCAGTAGACGATATTTGCTCCGATTAAGACCAGCAGACTGAAGAAGTGGGCAACGCCTTCCGCCCCTTTACCCAGCAGGAGGCGGCATAAAGCTGGTACGGAACACGTATCGCTGCCTGTAAGAGATCATAACAGCTCCGTTGATTCATTGATAAATATTGATCTGTATATCTGTAGGTATTTATGATATGATACCAAATTAATCGACAATATTAGCTTGAGCTTTTGATTTTGATTTTTGATCCAAAACGATGGTTGCATAGACAAGGATGTGAGGAATAGGATAAATGCAGGGTGGATGAAATGGCGAAAGGTGTCTAGTGTAGCTTGTGAACCACGAATGCCCTTGAGACTCAAAGGGAAGGTGTATAAAACTATTATAAGACCAGTCATGTTGTACGCATCTGAGTGTTGGGCTACGAGAGAGACGGATGAGAGAAAACTACATGTGGCAGAGATGAGAATGTTAAGGTGGATGTGTGGTGTATTAGGAATGAATATATCAGAGGAAGTTTGAAAATAGCCCCAGTAACAGAGAAGTTAAGTAGTAATAGGTTAGCATGGTATGCCTCCCCCCGGGGGGGGCTCTCCAAGGTTGATTAGCTTGAACATCCCTTGCCCCCCCACACAACGGTCTGTCGGTACACCGTGGGGTTTTAGTCCGGTTGTGCATGTCACGACGAGAGATGAAGACCATGTAACTAGAAAAGCTTTGAGTATGGCAGTCGATTGATATAAGAGTAGGAGAAGACCGAAAAAGGTATGGATGGATTGTGTGAAAAATTATTATGTGTAAAAGGTGTGAAGACTGAGATGGCATCTGATAGGCGAGCGTGGAAAACATGTTGTGCCGACCCTACTTAGGTGGGATAAGGGCAAGAAGATAATGAAGATGATGATTAGCTTGAGGTTTTAAGGAGAGAATCGTTATAAAACCAAAGCATGATGGTAAGGCATTTCTTAATACTCTAGTTATCAACTATTGTCATACGCCTTCATGTAAAAAAGCTGTTTATAAGACCCATAGATGTGTTCTGGCAACTGAACTTAGAAATAGTGTAGCCCCTCTTAGGTTACAGGTCACAGGTAGGCGGTAGAGCCACATTGTAGCTATTACTGGTTTCAGCATGCATGGTCGGCTCGCCCGTGGTACTACAATCCGACCCACAAAAACACCGACGTGAAGTAACAGTGTTTGCCTTGTTGCGTTTCGTTTGGTCAGTAAGAGTGCCGGAGGCCCACCTCCTTTCCCCCCTCTCTCCGAACACAGGCTGGCAACGCACTTGTGACTCCCCTGGTGTTGCTAGTGTCTATGATCGGCGCTGACACTTAACATCAGGTGACCCACGAATCCGTTTGCCTTAGGAGTTGCAAGTACGTTGCCAGCCTGTGTATGAGGCTAAGGGAGAGAGGAAAGACGAGGGAAGAGGAAAAGGGAGAGACGGAAGGGGGAAGGCAATGCAAGCACTGTTACTTCACGTCGGATTGCTGTGAGAGAGTGGTACTACCCCGAGCGAGCCGACCCATTCATGCTGAAACCGGTAATAGCTTTAGCGTGGCTCTACCACCTCCCAGTGTGGCTCTACCACCTCACAAGTTAGTCGTGGGACTATGTATAAAACCCATAAAATATAAAAAATGTAACTAACCGTGGTGATAATTGACTCTGAGAAGCACATATGCTGTATAAAGGCAGAGAGCAGCCATAAAGGCCATTAGAAACAGGGCAGCGGGAAGTCCTGCTCGCTCCACTCCCCAAGCCATCGTCAGCAATGAAGATCCCATTATCGTATTCCAAACAGAGAAACTGGCAAAATTGATTTGTCTTATTAAAGCCTTTGTTTTTTTTTAAGGTCTTTTATTCCAGCAAACATATCAACTCCATTGTTCCCCATGTTATGTAGGTTCATCTGGAGAGTCGCTGATTAGGTATCATTACTAAGTCAAACAATAGCGTAGCTTTACCTGAGCAGGGTTCTGCTAAGATGCTATGACAAATACATATGTTCTGGCTACTAATTCTCATACTAGTCAGGGGCAATTTTAGTATTACGTAAGCATTGATAGGCGGTCGATGGGTCCTTAATTTGCTAATTTTGATGACGTAGGGATTGGGGGATCTAGGTAGTGATTACGTCAGCAGTGTATATTTATTTAACCAGTACAGGTTTAAAAATACTTATATAAATATTTTCGTAAAAATGGGAGAGGGGGTAAGAGCATTAGTTACTTTTGTTGACCAGGGGAAGGAGCGGTCAGAAATTACAAAAAATCTGCTTACGTAATATTTGGACGGCACCTCATCAACGACTTTCTTTCCATGCTGTTCTTACACGTATTTTTTCATATACATGGCAGTTGGGGGATTCCGCTTTCCCCATTAAGTATGCAAAACTTTCTGACGGATAGTGCCCCGAACGAAGTCATAATGCTACCTTGACATATTTTCGATTTAAATTAAGTTAAAAATTACTTAAATAATAGCTAACAGTTTTAATAACAATCAAATTTTGGTTTCAAGTTACTTTATATATAAATAGGCAGCAACAGAAGACTTAAAGTCTAATAGTTGATCACGTTTTAAAATGTTTAGTCAATTTTTTAAAGTTATAATCTTACATTAACAACTTGTAATTTAACAATTTTTTCAGTTTTTTTTTTAATAAGTACGGCATTTATTTTATACTTCTGCTGTCAACAATCTGTTGAACAGTGCATCTTACGGTGTACATTTGTTTGTAACTTATGATTACGGACGGTCCATAAGTTAATGTTCAACGAACTATTCTAAATGAGTTTTCGCCGGGATCTTGGAATGTCATGTAGTGTGTATTATATTTTATTCATAATCTTACGTTACTTGACTCTGTATTTTGTAATATTGGTGATATTTTACGTAATATAGTTCGGTTATTGTGCATAAGTGAAGTGGATGGGTTATAATACCACGCATCATGGATTCTGATTTGCCACAAAAACTCCCTGGAAAGTTCTAACAAGAGCGCCACCGTCTTTTTTTTTTTTATATCATAGGAGGCAAACGAACAAGTGGGTCACCTGATGTAAGTGATCACCACCGTCCATAGACACTTGCAACACCAGGGGAGTCGCAAGTGCGTTGCCAGCCTGTGTAGGGAGGGGGGGGGGGGAGGAAGGGAAGAGGAAAGTGGAAGGGGAGGGGAGGTGGGTCTCCGGCGCTCTCACTGACCGAACGAAACGCAACAATGCAAGCACTGTTACTTCACGTCGGTTTTCTGTGAGAGGGTGGTACTACCCCGGGCGAGCCGACCCATTTATGCTGAATCCAGTAATAGTTTCAGCGTGGCTCTACCACCTACCGTGTTACAATATTGAGACGATCGCAAAAAACTCTTATTATCCTTAGGTACCTACTCGACAATGGTAATAATAATCTACTAGAAGATTTGTTGCCAGAAATAAAAATGAAATAAAACTATTCTAAATATAATGTAAAATTATAGTTTAAAAAATTGGCTAAATATTCAAGAACATGATCCGCCATTTGGAAGTCTGTAAAAATTAGCCGAGGTGTTAAATCATGGAAAAGAGTCGATTGAATCCAGAATATAACTAGCCTCGAAACACTATGACAAATTCCTTATCGTAGGGTCATACTCCTGTGTCGATACGTTTAATAGTTTTCAAATCATCGGGCCTCAAAGTAACTGTATTTCCATTATATACGACTATACATATAGATTACTCACATAGTTACGATTGAATTCTGTTTATCTTTATTATTCCTTGTGGACTTTTCAAATTGTTTATTGTATGTGGTAAGTATGGCTGTCGCTGACAAATCTGCCGGACCCTGAAACAATAAATTGTTTATTTTTTCTCTCTACAATTGCTACAAGCTTTAAAAAGTTGAATATGGCAAATTGTAAATTGCAATTAACATGCCCGTTTAAACCCATCCTAGCATATAAGCTACAAAAGGGAAGAATTTCTCTACTTATTTATGACAACGCAAATCGCCGCCAGTGCTACAATAAAAAAAAAACATGCAGTCTAAAGGATACTTATACCTATACATGGGAATTTTTGACGGACCTTAGTCTGCCATGTAGTGGCTTTTATATTTTATTCATAATCTTGTAAGTAAATGAACTTAATACATTCAGATGATTTTATTAATCACTTATTTTTTTACATTAGGTTCCACAGCTAGTTTAAAATAAAACGTTATACCACGACAAGGAAAATACAAGGTTACGTTTTACGTCTTTAAATAAAATCGGGAAAAAAATTACGACAAAATTACAACGTATTTGATAACTATATTATCTTAATTTGTATTAAAAAAATTATAAACGATAAACATTTTTATCTGAATATATCTTAATAACGTGTAACTGTGACTTTATGTATCTGAGGTCACAATTTAAGATAAGCTACCTAAACAGTAGTATTGGGTTGTTACAAATCAATACGAATACTTAATTGCAGCACGTTGTTTGTAATTTAGTCAAAACAATTGTAGATTGGCGTCATCGTGCGATAAAGCGGGCGTGGTCCAACGTGGAGTGTACCTATTCACAGAGTTTTCTTAAGTATATTCGACGTTGGGGTGTAAAAGTTCGCCAGCACCATCGTATTTCTGTATCACTCTGTCCGTTCCGGAATACGCATGGCTGTACTGACAAAGAAAATGACTCCAAATCTTCCTTTACAGTAAGATCATGTAATTAAACAAAATGGCAATTGAAGAAATGAATGTTAAATTGTCAATTGTGTCCATATCCTTGAAGGTCTTTCTCTTGTCTTCGGTTCATTCATTATCTGTTTTATAGCGCCAGAATAAACATTCTTGTAAATGGCATACCAGATGCTGGTAAAACGCCATGCCGGTTACTGGAATTCCGCGGACTGGAATTACTGAAGCCGCGATACTCATGCCTGTGGCTGGCATACCAGTTTCTAGAATCAAGCTTCTTGAATGTTATTGTAAATTTAATAATGACGCGACTTAAGTACCAGAGAAAATTAGATGTGTAAATGGACTTAATACATTCAGACGATTTTATTACTGTTTTTTAAATAAGTTTCCACGCGGACGAAGCCGCGAGCATCGTTAGTCATTTATAAAGAGGCAAATGTAAACGAAGCCGTGAGCGGCTGCTAGTACACTTGTAATTTTTAAATTTATTAATATATCTTGTTGACTGTACCTAGTTTACTTTGTTCAATTTTGTAATAAACCTTTAGCCTAGTTCCCGAGAGCCCTGAACCCCTTATGACCCCGAGTACAGACAGCCCTGAGATTTGTCGTGTAAATATAGATTGTAATTGTGTTTTACTTGATAAACCCTGTATTCATAGTTATAGATTTGGTATGTAGGACAGTAGTTAATGACATTGTATGGCGCCGCACATAGAAACGTATAACATTATTTTAAATTCTGTCACATCATAAATGTAGTTATATATTTAATCATGCTATATATTTCTAGCATAACTAGAGGACCTAGTAGACAGATGTCCTGCCACAGACCTTAATAAGTCGTTTATGTAAAAAAAAATTGATAAGTTGGGAATTAAGATTAAAAAATTATAACCGTATGTTTTTTCGTGTGCAAGAATTAAAAGAAAAAAATAGTTTGGATAACAATAAAAAAAAATAACAAAATAACTGGACCTCAACAACAACGCCACCTATACTGTCCAAATGTAACTAAGAATCATCCAGATATGTACAAAAAATAAATCATCATATCTGTCAACCCAAAATAATCATCCGATTGTCAATGGTCGTTGCAGCATACAATAATAACCAACCCCAGAAAGACGAATGCAATTGCAATGAGGTCTGTCATTTAAAGATTTTGTTCTTCTGAGAACTGTGTCGTAAAACGTGTCATGCGTGAGTGCTTTGTGTTTGTGTCAGAAATGTGAATGACAATGGTGCTTTCACAATCCTCGTTGCAGGGATTACATCATTATCACTACATATTATAGAACAAAGTCCTATGCCACGTCTGTCTGTCTGTTCGGGTTAAACTCAAAAACTACTGAACGGATTTCAATGCGGTTTTCACCAGTAGATAAAGTGATTCATGAGGAAGGTTTAGGTATACTTGTCAAGGTTTGTTAAATTATCAGAGCGGGACAACGTCCGTCGAGCCTGCTAGTAAATTACATAAATATAATTTTTTTTTCCTTTTAAGTTAGACCTTAATGTCACCTCTAAGTTACTAAGTAGTACTTAAATTCAAAAATATGAGAGAGTAGAAAACATTGGTTAAAAACTATTACTATTTTTATAAAAACTAATGCTAATTTTAAGGTTTACTATTCTCTCCACTATAGTCTCCGTCTCTGATTTTAACACTGTAAATCTATTTGTCTTTGATTTTATTAAACAAAATTGTCAGTTACCAGTGTGTCATAGCTATCTTTCTGCGTGCTCTTGTAAAAAATAGGCTGCGTAGTCCCGAGTAAGGGTGCGCCTTCATACCGACTCATGGCGCTAGGGAAGCTGCGACTGGGGGTGACGTTCAGGGAACTGTATCTGTGGAAACAATTCAATTTTTATTAAAATTCTATTTCCCTAAAGAATGTCTATCTGTGCTGCCTGTATTGCACATAATGCATGCGTTACTAAGAAGCTTCAGCTGCTTAGAAACGTTTAGACAATTCATACAAAATATACTAACAAGTCGAAATTAATTATTGCATAAAAGTGATATCTACTATCGCTTCAGTTCTTGGGAAATACGTAAATTGCTGGCAAATGTAATCTTTCAACCAATCCTCCTCTAGGTTTAGGGTGTTTACCATATTACACCTCAATCTCATTTAACATCGACTGAGATTATAATGAGACGTTAAAACCTATAAAAAAATTAAATATACACTAGCTATCGAATTGGGAAATACATGTAGATATAAAGTTTCAAATAATAAGGCGATTTATCCAGTTTTATTATTAATTTTATAAATGCGAAAGTGAGTTCGTTTGTTTAGGAGTATAGAAAAGGGATAGGTTAACTCTATATTTACGCAAGCGAACTCGCGGGCAAAAGTTGATATGATAATAAATCCATTTTAATAACCGTCTTTTGGTCTGTTAGGTTCGGTTCTAACTAGCTGCTAGTTTATTCCAATTCCCAGGAGTTCTGTAGGATATCACGACAGCTGCGACCGGCGGATACCTAAATATCTTAATGGAAGCGGTTGTTTATGGATCGCACCTTATTTACTGTAAAGCACAGTGCAGTCACTTTGTCGTATCTGAAGATTACAAACATATTAAGACGCCAACATCCTAATAAATAAATTAGCCTTTGCCCACAGCCTATTCCTCCGCGGACAGTACAGATGAAAAGTAGATACTCTGTGCCCTTTTCTGTATGACTAACAACGTGTATGCAACATTTCACGATAATCGATTGAGTAGCTAAAGCGTGAATGCGTAACGAAAAAATTCACATTCATAAAACTAGTTAGTATTTTACAGTTGTTTAAGCCGGAGCAAGGAGAGATGGGCCGAGGGTCCTGTCTCTCCACTGTAGTGATATAGCCGTCTGGCCGACAGTCGAGGGTACCAAGCCGTCTCTCTCTAGTGTGGGAGGCACAGGATGAGGAGGGCCCGGGTGCCAAGGTGACATTGTGTTAGCTGGTACGAGCCCGTGTCGCCCCATTACGGCAGTAGAGGGTACATCGTAGGGTTATAGTCTGTGAGACTCGGACCTAACCCACTCTCACCCCCGGGGAGAGTGGGTATCCATAATGGATTTCCCTACGTTAATAAAAACAAAAGGATTGTACAGTTGTGGTATCGAAAGAAACTCACCTCAACTTCTTAAATAGCCTTCTGTCATCACAGTGTTCACAACCCGCGTAATCAGAACAGGCGCAGACTTCACGGTCCGTGTAATCGGAGCATGAACCGTCGAATATTCTGTATGGGAAAACGTGATGCCTGTATCAGCTGCTAATAAACGTAATTAACCGTGCCGGGTGACTTCTTGTCGCCAAGTGTCGAGATTATCACGGAACACGCCCGTTATTATAAACTTAATTAATCATAAACAAAATAATATGGTTATATGCATCGCGTGTTCCTCTGTTCACATCTCAACAGTTTTATCAATACGGCAATCATCTCGACGCGACGTTATACACGATATACATTTTTTGACGTGTTCACTTATTGACCTGCCGGTTACGATAAGATAAGAATATTTTTGTCATCCATTTTAAAAATAAGCTATGATAAAAAATACGCACGATCGTAAAAATATATTAATACTACTACTATATATTAATACTAAATATTTTTTTCTAGATGAAAATTATCCTTTTATGTAGCCTTGATAAAGTATATGCATAATTTCGTGATGATCGGTTGAGTATTTAAGCCCTGATAGCGGAATAAACGAACGAAACAAATAAACTCACATTCGCATTTACAATTTTCGCATTATAATATTATTATTATAATTGCGAAATTTAAAAATGAACATGCGAAAATTGTAAATGCGAATGTGAGTTTATTTGTTTCGTTAGTTCCGTCGTTCGTATCCTTATTAGTTAGGGTATATGTAACTAGCTTTACCCGCAGATGTACGGGCGTTTGTTCTACTAAAATAATAATTAATTAAATAGTTCAATTAAAAGTATATCTAGACTATCGGTTACTTATTACGTTATTACTTAATTCGTCCGCATGGCATTTAACACAACATTTTTGTTCAGTGTAGCTGTACGCGTGTGCGGTTCTGAATACTACGTCTTTAGTTTATTGTATTTGCATTGACCTCTATTTAAAAAGCTTATATAACTAACTCCTTATAATATCAACTATCTGCCAGTGAAACTACCGTCAAAATCAGTCGAATCGTTCCGGAAATAACACGGGACAAACAGAGAGATCTAAAAAAAATTAAAAATTGGTTTATGATTATAAGTACCGTATATATTTTGATGACATTACAAACAGACACTTCAATTTTATTTATTTGTATAGATACGTTGTATCGCCATCTAGCGATAAGTAATTGCAAAATGGATAGCACGAAGGTATCTCCTATTTTAATATCGGCGCTTACGAATTTTCATGACGATAAGTCGTATAGTACATAAATGTATATAGAAGGGCGTCACTTAGTGGCGAGTTAAATGAATATCATATACACTCTCATTAAAACGGACTTATATGTGCCAACGGTCATAGTGAAATTGCGAACTGTTGATATATTGCTTCTAGTATGAAATTTTTTTCAAAGAATGCTAAATTCTCAGCAAAGTAGTTTTATGGAAATAATAACATTTCGCCTCTCAATCGTATGAAACGGAAACGCTTGTATAATGAAATTAGTAGCAAGGTTTTTTTTTTTTTCTGCAGGCTCGGTCCGCACCACTTTTTTTGCTATCGCTTTTTAAGTGTAAGTTAAAAATCGTACCTGTGAGCATCTATTGGGTGTTTTTTTTTATATATTTATTTTTATTATTATTGTTTTTTTTTATTTATATTTATATTTTTTTTAAAGACGTTATTGCCTTTACGGCGGTTTCATTTCGGTCCTCTATCTCTATCTCTATAGTAGCAAGGTTGCTGATATTGATATCTTTCACTGCTCATTCAGGAAATATCGGTCCGATCTATTTAAGTTATACACATGTCGATTTATTATTCAAGTATAATTTGCACTCAATTTCTTTTGTTACCTAACTTAGTGCTGCAATAAAACATGGCGCATGATGTGCACATCTGTAAAGACGCTTCACACTGCCCAAAAATTTGTGAATTATTAGATTAATGTAATACTAGCTTATGCCCGCGACTTCGTTAGCGTGGAATAGTTACTTTGGGCTAACGCTAACATGCAGCGGACGTTCATAAAAGGAAAAAAAAACGATTTTAATTCTTCTTTCTCTCAGTTCGTAGGCCTTGTCTCAGCGTATACATAACCCTATAACTTTTTCATATATAGTATCTAACCTAAAATTTCAAACCCCGCCTAACCCAACAACAAACAAACCCTGGAGGGTTTATAATATTAGTATAGATTTTGCGATAGCGTCGTTCATGTGACAATGAAGTAATAAATAAATAAATTTCAAATAGAAAAGAAATTAAAATCGTGACCGCATGTGATCCGTAAGTTGTTGTGATAAAAGTCCGATGTCAACGCTCTGAAGAACTCTGTTTTCAAGGCAACAAATTCTCCGTTGATCCCACGCGACAGATAACCAAAGCGAATGAATACACATCACTGTTGCCCCTTTTTTATCTATCTATACATATAATGAGAATGTAAATCCAACGTGCCTGTACTTTTTAGATTTATGTGAAGAAATTTGTTGCAGATGTCTTGGAATAAGTAATAAAATACGCTTTAATCATTTTTAGAAATGTCTATCCGTCTGTTTGTATGAACACGCATAACTGTTAAAGTACTGCGTTCACGATAAAACATCACCAAGATAATCTTAAAGCATATCCTCGAGTAACATTTAGTTTTGGTTTCATTAAAATCGGTTCACTATATCAAAAGTTATTGTAGTTTTAATGACGACGCGATTTAAGTACCTACCTATGTCATTGTTTTTTTATATTAGGTTCCACGCAGATGGACCCGCGGGCAGTACTAGTTATTGTATAAATTACACTAAATAATACCTATATACGAACATAATATAGTTAAACACGTCTATTTTATATCTCGCTGCTCCCTATCCATCTCTCTGAGCATGTTTTTTCTATACAATATTATGTAAAGTAACCTCTATCCTTCTCCTGTTTATCTATGCCAAGTTTCATTGGATCGGTTCAGTGTTTTCGTCGTTCAAATGGAACAATTAATAGACAAACGGTTATATTTATACTATGAAAGTTATGTGAAGGTTTTTTTTGGCGGGATCTTGGTCTGTCATGTAGTGGATTTTATTTTTTATTCATAATCTTGTGTTACTTGACTCTATATTGTGTAAAATTGGTGGTGTTTTATGTGATATAGTTTGTTTATTGTGCATAAGTGAAGTGAATGGAAAATAATGCCACAGACCATGAATTCTGAGATTCCGCAAAAATTCCATGGAAGGTTCTAACAAGATGGCCACCATCTTGTTAGTTCATTGAAATGATATCAAGAAACTTGTAATATTGATACTCACTTGACAATGGCAGTAATAGTCTACTAGAAGACTGTTTGCCAAAATGGAATAGAAGAAGAACTTGAAATACTATTAACTACTCGACAATGGCATTCATTGAAATTATATCAAGAAACTTGTAATATCGATACTCACTTGACAATGGCAGTAATGGTCTACTAGAAGACTGTTTGCCAAAATGGAATAGAAGAAGAACTTGAAATACTATTAACTACTCGACAATGGCATTCATTGAAATTATATCAAGAAACTTGTAATATCGATACTCACTTGACAATGGCGGTAATGGTCTACTAGAAGACTGGTTGCCGAAAATGGAACAGAAGAAGAACTTGTAATACTATTAACTACTCGACAATGGCAGTAATAATCTAAAAGATTGGTTGCCAAAAATAAAGTTAAAAAAAAAAAAATATGTGAAGTCAATTTATTCGTTATATTATTGATCGAATAATTGTAATTATTGTAAGCAATATCTAAGCATGAAAATACATGTAATCTTTCACGCAAGTCTAATTCTAGTCATGGTAAATACGTAATAGTAGGGCCAACTTAAATCCTGAAAAAAAAACAATGTTACTCGTGTAATAAATAATTAGTTAGTTTTTTTAATCGAGGAAACTTTTTTAAGATTGGATTTCACGGCTCTCTTATATCTATGACATACTATTATAGAGAAATTTTTTTTTGTTTGTAATGGATAACTCAAAAAATAGCTAACCTATTTTAAATTTATCTCGTCTGTAGAAAAGTACATTATCAGTCAGTAACATGGGCTGAATTGTATTTTTAAAATGTACATTAATGCCCTCGAGCGAATCCGCGAGCAGAAGCTAGTCCTTATTTTACTAGCAACCGCCTACTATTCTGACAGTTTTGTAAGACTTATGGGCGTAACTACCACCGTGTCGGTTGTATCAAAGACACATGGACTCTGAGCTACAGAAGGGTTGCGTCGACGCGACATGTCTTGGTAAATAATCTTAAAATCTTGATTCTTGTTAATAAACGGCTCTTAATGTATAAATAATGACGATAAATATAGCGTTCCTAGATCCTATCAGTTCATAGGGCACACGTAGTGGAAAGTACGAAATTATATGTAGTATGAAACCCCCCTCCTCATATAAATTTCGAATCCGGGCACCCGTAAGACTAAATACGCTATTGGCATATTTTGATTACGATATAAAACACTATTAAGAATAAAATAAAACAAATCTTATTCAAGAAGAACATAGATTTATTTTTGTGGAAAAAACAAATCAGAATTAGATCAAAAATTATCCCTTACAAACAAATAAAAGTGAAATTTGTGACAATAGTGTAAATTAAATAGGTTTATTTGGTAGTAATCTTGGTGTATTGCAAAAAATCAACACGAGTTGTTCTTCACACTATCGTATTTAAAAAAATGACAATGACTTACTCTGTACTGTAAATGATATAATACCACTAAACTTCTTACTAAGCACCTTCCTTATGCATTTCAAATACAATAAATAATCTAGTAATTTATTGCACCCTTACTTCAGATTATAATGCGTTTTCGGGTAGCACTTTTAGGATTCACGATTCACGGGTATAATGAACTTAAATATTGAATTATCACAGCTTTTTGGTATATACCGTCCGTAACTTATTAGAATTAATTCTTTGTTACGTTCCACGCAAAATCTGTTTACGAAATTTTGTAAATTATATTATTCTTGTTTGTTGTTTACAAATAAAGTGTACTTTGAAGAAGCCTGTAATAATAGGGTTAGAATGAACCGTCGGATTTTAAAATATGAATATAACTACGGTGGGTGGAGTTTTCGACGGGATCTTGGAACGTCATGTAGTGGTTTATATTTTATTCATAATCTTGTGTTATCTGTATCTATATTCTGTAAAATTAGTAATGTTTTACGTAATGTAGTTTGGTTATTAAGCACAAGTGAAGTCGATGGGAAATAATTCCTCGGAGCATGGATTCTGATACGCCACAAAAATTCCCTCGAAACTTCTAACAAGATAGTCAGCAACTTGTTAATTCATTGAAATGATCGTAAGAGACTTCTAAAATCGTTACCTACTAGATAATGGCAGTAACAACCTACAAGAAGATTGGTTGCCAGAAATAAACCTAAAAAAACTAAGGCGGGGTTTAGATGCGTTTTATTTACTTTTACTTGTTCTAGTGAACTTAATTAAATTGTTACCGGAATCAAAAATTATTTTCTAGTGCCTACGATTAATTTGAATCTTGCATTCATAAAATAATTAACATTCCTTTTATTTTAGCAAAGCAAAGTAACGTTACAGTAATTGATAGTCACCACACTGTAGTCTAAAAGCAACGGCGACCACTATGACATAAAAGCATTCTTTTTTATTAAAACCACACTGAAAATATACATTAGTATTTAAATATACATTAGTATTTATATTGCAAAAAGCTCTCAAAAATCTTATTAATATTATATATTAAAAAGTTTGTGAAGATGTGTGGATGTTTGTTATTCTTTCATTCAAAAACTACTGAACGGATTTTGATGCAACTTTATAGTAATACTAGCGGACCGGGCGGACGTTGTCCTGCCTTGAAAACAAAAAAAATCCTAAAAGTCGATCGCAGCGCCACCTGCCGGGTCCAATTGTGAATCTAAACCATTCTCGAATCTCCACGAACACACACAAAAAATTTCATCAAAATCGGTCCAGTCGTTTAGGAGGAGTTCAGTCACATACACACGCACACAAGAAATATATATATTAAGATAGCTTATACATTACAATAACATATATGTTAAATAACATGTACGGTACAATTTATAAATATATTGTTTTCACTGTGTAAAATATAAAAAAAACAGTGCGTGTATCAGTTGTGTACACGCGGAAGAAGTGAAACTTATTTGGCTTATATGTATTAAATTACATATATATGAGAATACTTATAAACTTTGTACTATAAGAATCCCGTAGTATAAATACTTAATTATATATTTACTCATTTCTGTAATCTACTAGACCCAAACAGAAACTTTAACTTACATTTAACGCGTATCGTATAACGGGTATTGATTTTTTTTCACTACCGTGCCATAAGAAGTTTTGCTTCAACAGTAAGTATCAAACAAGTATGGTAAAAATTCTGCCATCTCAGTGTTAGCTCTGTGTGCGCTGCATAACCCGTTGCAATTTACCACGAAGATAATGCATCATCTTTACTATCTTTAACATTGACATATAAAAAACCAAGACACACAGTTTCGAAAAAAAGTAGCGCCCAAAACCGGCCGCAAAAACTCCCCAATATATATACTTGGTTATACTTATGCGATTAACTTATGATTTTGCAAATTCAACCTTACGTGGATGATTTAAAGTTGATTTTACAAGGACCCAAGCGACGCGAGACTATTTGTATGTATTTGTAATGACTGCAAGATCCAAAATTATGTAGTGATTTTTGTGTGCCGGCTGTGAGATGTTAAGTGTGCATCTTGGGTTTTTGTATATCAGTGATCTTTACTAATGTGATATATAAATGTGATTGTAAGTTTGTTTGTTTGTTACGCCTTAATTCCTCAGCCGATCATCATGAAATTACGCATATATATTACCACGAGTAAGTAAAAGGAGTAAGGGTAAGGTAAGTAAGAGGAGTAAGTAAAAGGGAACATTTTATCCAGAATAAATATACTGCTACTGAAGGGATAGATCAAATACTACATTAATCCCTGAACTATCCAAAACCATAAGTTCTAAGAATATAACCAATTAAAATAAAAAAAGAATTATTAAAATCATTCATGATTGACGGAGATATCGATTAACATACATAAAAAAAATACATACAACCGAACGTAGTAACCTCCTCCTTTTTCGAAGTCGGTTAAAAAAAGGTATATATTACAAAATTAGAAAAATTTGAACAATAACCAATTATTTAACGTGCAATTGTAATATTAAAAAATTGGCTAGATATTTGAAAGGATAAACCGCCATTTTGAGATCTGACTACTAATGATTTAATGGTTCATAGTCTAATTACAGATTTAATGATTCATACTCATTTTCCCCAACTCTTTGTTAATTACTGTGATAACTACGTAGATGATAAATTACATCGAAATGATAATTATTGGTTCTATAGATATATTCTCGTCTTTAAATAGTATTATCATTTGCAAACACGTACGTTAATAAATTAGTTTCCGTCTGACGAAAATAATATCGGTATTGCATCATTTTATTTATTGTATTTATTTGTGTGTTGTTATTTGAACTATTATGGAAATATAGTTCTTGAATTTGTTCGTAGGTAGAAATAATCTAGGGCGCCATTTGTGTTGCTAAAGCTTTATTAAATGGAATATAAGAGAGAGTGGTACAGAATAATTCACTAAGAAAACGCGTATAAAAATTATTGAAATCAAACTTCTTACGGGAGGATCTTCAAATTCTGATCCGCAACCTTTTTGTGTGACGATGTAGTAGTGGGGGTAAACACTGTGTCGGGTAGAATGGGAGCAGTGTTTCGCTTGCCTTCGGATTTTGGAGGACAGCGAGATATACGCTCTTCTCACTTTTTGTTTGATTTTTTTTAGATTATACATTTCGTGAAGTTGATCATTATCCTGAACCCCGTCTACTGACCTATAATTTAGTTAGTATTATGTCAAGTAATCGTAACGGATCATTTTATACATCCGGATGTCTAAAATGTATACATTTTTTCTCAGTCAAAATATGCCATCACGTTAGATTATTTTATTTATTAAATCATATAGAAACACACATTAACGCGTTCTATTTTAATACACCGTCTAAATTGTGAAATAAAGAATAATATAATATCAAAAATAGTGCAAAATATAAATATATAACTGTGATACGATATTTTTATGAAAAAAATTGTTGAAGGTGTCTAGTAATAGACTTAGGAATACATTTCCATCATTTTTAGAAATGACAGTCTGTTTATTTATGTAGGAATTACTGCTAATGTACTAGGTTTATGATAAAACATCAGCAAGAAAATTTAAAAACATATCCTCTAGTAGTATTTAGTTCAGGACTGCATGTCGATCATATAAAAATAAGCCGGTGTCTAAAGCACGGCTGACTGTTGTTTATAGTACCTACCACGTATAGTATCCCGAAAGTCAGATTACAAATATATAGGTGGTTTAATTAATCAATGTTTTTTTACATTAAGTTCTATGCGGACGAAGTCGCGGGCACTGCTAGTTGGAAATAGAAGCGTTTGTACGTCGGTTTACATGTATATTTATACACGTGACGACGTATGCATTAGATTTGTGTTAAACGCCACCTATCCTTCATTCTTCGTACTACTTAAATTAAATATAAATGTTAGATATTTTCTATGTTGTCAGAATATTTTTTTTATTACCATCCACAGTCATTTTACGAAAATTTTTAATATAGTTTTGTTCATTCTGAGAAGAGTGTCCATTATATTTCCATCCATACTACGTCTGAGTCTCATCTGGTTATAAAACCAATTTGCTAACGTAACTTTATATGTAGGCACAAAATGAAAGAATACTATGTACGCACAGTTATATTTTATTTTGATGTTTTTCAAGAAAAAACTCTCCTTTACAGTATTCAATTATGTGTTATAATAGAGGAAAAAAGTTGAAATATTAGATATATATTTAGATACTTAATCATGTGATTTTGCGACTTTCGAGCGAACAAAGCGGGCGGTGTCAGTTCGCGTTTATAGGATGGGAGGTGATTAATAGTCATTCAACAAAATAGGTTAATTTATCTTAATAGATACCATTAATACAAATTAACACGAACTAAATTTCATTTTTGTATAATATATTTAAATGCTTTTTTAAATATTTATATCTTCTTTATTTATTAATCTTTGTATTTATACATTTAGCAGAGCACGCATGCACAGTTACGAACGCTGCTAATTTAACATATTAACGATGTATTATTACAACTGATTGTAAACTGATGAATTATGATGAAGTCGTGGTGATCTAGTGGGTTGACCGGTGGAATATCATTTCGATGTCCGCAGGTTCGAACACCGGCATGAACCAACGAATTTTTCGGAATTCACGTACATTTACTAATTTACATTAGTAACAGTATCGGCTGACGACGATGGAACACATCGTGAGGAAGCCTGACCCTGAGAAAAGTTCTTGTAGTACTACTATATGTGAGAAAACATAGAACTGTGTATTTCTCAGAGTTTGAAATCGCCAATACGTCGTGGGCTGGTATGGTGATTACGCCCATACCTTCCTTCGGGAAGAGACCTATGACCCTGCAGTGGACCTTTTACAGGCTGATGATGAGGCTGATGATTGTAAACTTAATTTAGGTGAAACTTTTTTATTGTTTTGATTATAAGCTTTACAGTGTAATGTATTTTCGATGTATATTTCTGACAAGAAAAAACGATACTTTTAGAATTTGGTGATAGCGATGTTTAGGTTATGGTATATAGAACGACACTATTAATTATTATACCATATGCAAAGAAGAGCCGTCATAAGGTCGTTATTTAAGAGGATATTTAAGGCAACACATGTAGGTTCTTGCCTAATTAGGCATGTCTGAGAAGTGCGGGAAGTAGAGGTGAGAGTTGATTGTACATCAGTGTCCTGCACTTGTGTTACAAGCCGTAAGCACTCTCCGGGGTTCCTCGTGCTGCAACACGATGTACCCGCGTCTACCTGTCTCACGGGATAAGTATTTGTTGATATTTTGTGAACATATACAAATGTTGTAACTATAAATTACAATGAATGTAAATAAAAAGAACAATTAGAGAGATCTCGGTTTAGTTTAATTGAATAAAAGTTATGATATATAATGGATTATTTTAAGTCTAATTAATAACTATTAATCAATTTGTAACAACTTATTTTAGTAATAATTTTCTAGTCACCTCTAATGTAAGTTTCAGGTGTGTAAATAACACGTCTGATAGAAAAAAATCATTATAAAAAAAATTAGAACTATTATGTACATTTAACACAATATTTTGAGTTTTTGGCGGGATTTTGGTCTGTGATGTAGTAGATTTTATATTTTATTCATAATCTTGTGTTACTTGACTCCATATTGTGTAAAATTGGTAGTGTTTTATGTAATATAGTCTGTTTATTGTGCATAAGTGAAGCGAATGGAAAATAATACCACAGACCATGAATTCTGAGATGCCACAAAAACTCCATGGAAAATTCTAACAAGATGGCCACCATCTTGTTAGTTCATTGTAATTATATCAAGAAACTTGTAATATGGATACTCACTTGACAATGGTGGTAATAATCTAAAAGATTAATCCAAAAATAAAGATAAAAAAACCACAATATTTTTAATGCATTGAAAACATATTATTGGTGTAATTATAAATAAGTGAGAATTATCTGTAATACAAAAAAATATAAATAAAGACAAATAAATTAACGCGGCTTTTTCGGCTCTAGAGAGTAATTAAAAATATTATGAAATCCAAAACAAACCGATAAAAAGACCGTTTCTATTATATTGCCATAAAAGTTTTAAGTTAACTTACTCATAACTATCCACCGATTGTACTGAACTCGCGGCAGATAAATCGTCCGTGTTGCGTCTACAATAACTATTCACGAAACGCATAATATTCGTAACAAAGCGGTTTTTAGGTAAATTTGT
Source organism: Antheraea yamamai (assembly GCA_036509395.1). Taxonomy (NCBI): domain Eukaryota; kingdom Metazoa; phylum Arthropoda; class Insecta; order Lepidoptera; family Saturniidae; genus Antheraea; species Antheraea yamamai. Next base: position 2,632,249 of record AP028426.1, read on the forward strand.
GAACGGCCGTCGAGGCCCACCCGCGGGATTCGTCTGCCAGATAACGATGAAACGATATTATAAATAAGTACACAATTTTCTCTTGAACTCTATGTCAATTTCATTGATATCTTCTATACTACTAAATACTGTTCTATTTGTTTTAGTTTGTTGCGATCAATATCAATCATATTTATACATTTATTCGCTATAGTACCTCATTGATGTTCAATTCTTTTGATATATTAGTTTTACTCCAGTGTAATGGAAGTTAAATATTTAATTTTGACAAAAGAACCGCAGGTGCCAATTAAATTAAAATAAGAGTTTTTGGTGTGATCTTAAGATGCCATGAAATAAAGTGGATCAGGCACGTATACAAATTATTGTTCACAAGTTAAGTGGATGGGAAATAATACCAGGGAATATGGATTCTGATTTGCCACAAAAGATAGTGCGTGGAGTCCCTCCGCGCGGAAGAAGTGAAACTTCGTAATGTGGAAATGAAAATAGGAAGGGGTAGAAATTGATTTTTAGTGAAATCATATTGTTTCTTTAAGACAAACTTTATTAACATTGCTTACAATTCACAATTGATCGCATCTTTTAATTATCATTTTCGAGTGGAGAAATAACCCAATCTATAACATTTACAATGGGATTATGATAACTAAAGTAAGAAACGAAATGTTTGATAATTTTTCTCGCTCTGTCTCTTTCTAGTCCCCCTCCCCAGGAGCGTTGAACGTTTAACGCAACAATGCTTTCATACCTCCTCCATGGTAACGTTTAACGCAACCTTGTTAGAAGTCGCATTAGAAATTCCACTTCAAAAATTCCTTGGAAAGTTTTAAAAAAGGGCCACAGTCTTGTTAGAACATTGAAATGATCGCAAGAAACTTGTGTACTTACGTATTAACACCACTGCGCTCGTCGATCGCTGCCGCGGCCGGCTCGCGTTATCATTTTTCGCAAGTCAATGGTAGTAAAAATCTACTAGTTGATTGATTGCCAAAAAAAAGTAAAAAAAAAAACACAAATACACTCATATACAGCACAAAATATAATAATTAAATGGATTATAATAAAAATGCATGTCATTTGTAAGTAACTGAAAATAAAACACAAAGAAATAAATAGTGATGAGTTATTCTTAGGTTTTGTTGAATAAAAGTTGTGACATATGTGTATTGACTAAATTTAATACAAACTTAGTCACAATACTAAGGACAGAACAATCTTGTTGTTCTTGGTTGGATATCCTCCAAGGCTTAGAAGGAAAGGAGAGGATAATAGAAGCGGTGGTGGAGTGGTTTCACCGGTGGAATATTAGTTCAATGTCCGCAAACTCAAATCCGGCATGTATCAATACATTTTTCGGAATTCGCGTACATTTACTCATTTAAATTGGTTTAAACACTATTTGACCGGCGGTGAAGGGAAACATCGTGTGGAAACCTGAACCTGATAAATATTCTAGTAGTACCAACGTGTGTAGGCATGTAGAGAACTTTGGCTATCTCGGAGTTTGAAATTAATTATGACCATACCTTCTTTTGGGAAAATGGCTATCTATGGCCCTGCAATGTGTCTCTTATAGGCTGACGTGAGATTTTGTTACAATATAAGACAACGCCTCTTCCAATAAGTGTGGACTAGGCTTACTTAATTAATGGGTCTAATGACTAAAAAGTAAGGTTTGGCGTGATAATTATATTCATTCTTTCCACCCTCCTTCGGGAAGAAGCCTTTAGCCCAGCAATGGAACACTTAATAGCCTTTATTACTGTTTTATACTGGTTTATGGTATTTCAAAAATGAGGTGTAAAATTAACCATTCACTTATGTTAGTCTCGCTCACGAATGCAGATACTTATTTGTACCATAATGTGTAGCTGACTGATCTTTTCGATTAAAAAAAAATAACAACAGTAGGCCTAATACACAACACTATATATAAGCCACAAGCGGATTTCAACAAGGTGGAAATATTTACCGTGATCACTGGTCTCTTTTTAGTTGATAACTCTTGTATAAAACTTTGTTTTTAAAATAAAATACAAAGATTTTATTAGACTATTACCTGTTCCCGCGACTTCGTCCGCGTGGAATAGTTACTTTAGGCTAACGCTAACACGCAGCGAAAGCTTTCAAAAGGAAAAAAAACCCCGATTTTGAAACGTTCTTTATTGGTGCTCCGCTCTTATTGGTCATAACGTGATGTTTTTTTTATATCATAGGAGGCAAACGAACAGGTGGGTCACCTGAAGTTAAGTGATCACCACCGTCCGTAGACACTTGCAATACCAGAAGAGTCGCAAGTGCGTTGCCACCTTGTGTTTGGGGGAGTGGGTTATCCGGCGCTCTCACTGACCGAATGAAACACAACAACGCAGGCACTGTTACTTTACGTCGGTTTTCTGTGAGAGGGTGGTACTACCCCTGGCGAGCCGATCCATTCATGCTGAAACCAGTAATAGCTTCAGTGTGGCTTTACCACCTCTCTAAATAGCCTAAAAGCCTTCCTTAATAAATGAGCTATCTACCAATGAAAGAATTTTTCAAATCGGACCAATAGTTCCTGAGATTAGCACGTTCAACCAAACAAACAAACTCGCTTTATAATATTAGTATAGATAAGAGTGAGGACATCTGTGCTTAAAAGTGGGATAGTCTATGTAAGATTCGATGCTCGTGCTAAGTAACACATGAGCTGTTCTATCCTGGTCCTGATGATAAAAAACATATTATGACTGACTTAATAAGAACAACAGTTCTCTTAAGGTTGGTTATAACTAAATGTAGAATGCGGTCATCACATAATATCAATTAGACTACATATCTGTTTGCTACTTTATAAAAAAAATTATATATCTTTATTTTTGTAATAAATAGGTATAGTCTATACGCAAGAAAATTCAAATCTAATTCAGCAATGAATCGAAATCAGAATTGAACACTGATTTTATCAGACGAACTAGTATCCAAACACATGATTTTATGATACTATGAAACTGAAAAGTTGACAATTTTACTATAATAAATATGACAAAATACTCGAAAAAAAAAATACCTTCTCTATGGTATTATTTAGGCCACTCATAACGCTATTAAATAAGACAAGGTCACAAATCATATGTGTATTTCCATTTAAGCAATAGGATGTATGTAATACTACATTGCTTACTAAACTTTTTGAGTGCTCTGAATAGAGATGCACAGAACACAATCTTTGGTATGTGTATTATTTTCTACACTAGCAGCATGGTGGACGTTGTTCTAAAATAAACCCTAAAATTTAATTGCAGCGCCACCTACCGGTTCCAAATGTGAATCTAAACCATTTTGAAATCCATCTGAACACACAAAAAAAACATCGAAACCTGTCCAGAAGGTTAGGGAGAGTCCAGTCACATACACATAGACAGAAGAATTATATATATAAACATATAACATCGAAACAACTTTAGGATAAGTGCCTATTTCAGATCCATAAATTAATAATTTAAGTTTGTTTTATATTAAACTCTTGATTATATTATGCACAAACCTGAACTGATGGTATTGTTCTGAGCAGCCAAAAATATTGCTGAGGGTTGTACTAATAATGTTTATTATAAAATATAAAAAATCCAGGAACTAATTTTTTAATCAAACACACAGCTACATAATATACGTAAATATTTATTTACAACTACATGGCATTAAAAAGCATTTAAGCATAGAATATAAAGTCAAAATACAGATCTCATAATATACAAGTTATATGAACCAGAACTTCACTGTTAATCAAATAAACAAGGCAAAGATCTGTACTGTTACCTCTTTGGTGAACCTGACAAATATCACAACATAACCTAAAATAAATTAATAATTGCTAAATATTACACATATAACTAAAAATTTTTTTTACAATTAACAACCATGAAATATTAATTCTATGAGACATATATTACTAAATAATATATTAAGATTTAGTTTTTAGTATATATAATTTTATTTGGGAAATGATTCCAAAAAAATACCATGAATCACTTTATTAATTTATGAAATTAGTAACATTATTGAAGTACTTTTAAAATCAATAGTCATATATTGAAATAAATAATGATTATAAATGAATGCAACCAAACATAGTAATTTCAAAATTTACAAGCAATCAACCTAAAAGGAAATATTTAATGAACCATTGCTTTTTAATAATACCAATGTTATTCAAATTGCATGCATATAAATGCACCTATTATCTTTCTAATAGACTTAAAAGAGGCTTTATTTACAATAAAGACAAAGAGATAAATATTACAATGTAATTTGATAATATGAAAACATGAGTTCAAAATTATTTTTGAAATAATTTTACACTAAAAGTAATATTTATTATAGCTAATTCAATTAGAATACATCTAAATTTTAAAATACTTTAATTATACTTTTATTAATCATAGAGAAGTTAATCAAAAGTTTTCAATTATACATGAGTTTTGTTTGACTCGATCCTAAATAAAAAGTTTAGATGTTAAAGCCCATCTTCCTCATACATGCTTTGTGTTCTTCAATCAGTGGACCACAATTTTCTTCTCCTTTTTCAATTATACTGGAAATAACGATAAATGTTATCAATTTAAAAAAAGCAATGTAATATTATCACATAGGGACTGTACCTACTACACCAAAAAGTTTCTCATCGTAAGTATATAGTTATTAAAATACTAGAATAATAATATATAAATACTAAAGAGTAATTAATTTCATATTCTAATTAGCTCTTTCATGTCGATTGCGTAATATCACCGTAATACAGAAATAGTTAAAAAAATAACCTTACCATGCGTCGCGCACTTTTTTAGTCTCTGGGCAAGCGCAACACGGCTTCAATTTCGGTTTTTCAGTATTAGCCAGTACCGGTGATTCTGGAACTTTTACTTCAACGGCTTTCGCATTTGCGCTACCCATCGTTATAGTATGGTTAAAAAAATTATGCAATAATAACACAAAGGGGATCAAACGCACGAGACCTTTCAATGTTTCAATGTCAATAATTTATTAAGGCCAATGGATACAAGTCTTTTAAGCTATCAATGTCAAACATCTGCAAAGTTGCCACCGATGAAATATCAAACAATCAAAATAGATAAAATCTACAATGTAAATAGCTATTCAGACTGAAGATTACAATAATTGTGATTTTTACTTAGCACTAAATGTTTAATGCGCATTTTATTTCGTGCTAGATAGATGTTATTATAATTATAATGACATAAGAAACTCAATAAGTGCGGTTTAACATATTTTGCTATTAAACATAATGTATCAATCTGCTATAACAAAATAGCGTTTTGCAATAATCGTCGAATTCTAAGAAAACGAATATATGCCCCGATGAAGTTTGGTTTTCGTTTACGAAGTTGATAAGTATTAGTGTAGTGATATTTCGTAATTATACGTATTTCGTTTCTAATAGGTAATAATTTAAGCAGATTTCTAAAATTATGACGAATATATTTTTCTGAAATTCAAGATTGCTATATAATATATTAACCACTGCTAATTCAGACCCTTCAAACGTGTACGTGGTTTATAGAAAAGGTCATCTCGAACGAAATATACCTAAGATATGCATTTAGTGCTGTTGAAACGCACTTATTTTTGTCATTTAAAAAAGTACACTTTACTAAAACTTTAATATGCTTAAATATTTGACCAATTTTAAAATCTTTATTTTGCAAGCTTCTATAATAATCCAGCCTTATATTAAAGGATAATTTAAATAAAACGCTTCGTGCATAGGAAAACTTTAATTTGACAGGCAAAAGTGAAAACAATTGTGCAAAAACTTCTAGCAAACATTTTTTCAGTATAATTCCTTAATATAAAACAAAACTACGTCTACAGCATAACATAATCAAAAGTTTAAAAATTCAATCACAAGTTCATGATTAAAACTCAGGAATTTAAAAATTATTAAAAATTATTTCCTAATAATATGATCCGCTGGTGAATGTTTCGATGCATACGTTTTTGGTTAAGCCCGAAAATTCTTGGAGATTTCTATTATTATATAAAGAGTTCTCAAAAAAGTATGTATCAAAATTACACCTACGTTTAAACACATAAATCATAATTCCGATAAAATACTCACTTACATTAACACAAACACAGAATACAAAATTAGTTAATGTTATAAGGTTAAAAAATCAAAGATGCATTTTAAAAACTAATAATTCATAATCACAGCATATAATGATTGACTCCAGTGATAAATATAATCCAATGTTATTTGATTAAAACTTTCTAAGGTTCAATGAAGCTTATCTTGACATTTACTTAAATATATAAATGATGGTTGATGGGAGAAATGTCGAAGAAATATCAAGTCAATAACTGTCATCAAACTCTTGACGTATTGATTTTATCATATCTATATAATATAGTCAATTGCCAACTCTATACAGTTGAAAAATTGCATTAGGTGTGATTGCCAACACGAGATTTTAAATCCTTGGAAAATTTAATGGCAAAACGCCGAATAAAGAAATAAATGCATTTTTTCAACTTCTCGCTATGCGTTAGAGTTGCCCTCCTTTAAAATCATATTTTACCCAAATATGATATTAAAAGGGATGCAAGTTTCGGCATGATTAAAAACATTTTTTTTTATTATTACACGCACTATAATCAAATATTTAAAACCCAATATTCATGATAATCAAAATATATATCTTAGTCGGTAAAACACAGTTAAAATCTAAGTTAAAATAAAACAAAAAAAAAATTAACATGCTTTTCCTTATAAACGATTAAAAAACAAATGCATAAAATAATTTGGTTTACTTCAACAATTGTCTATGGCAGAGATCAAATCGTCGCTACGCTTTCAGCTATCATAAAAATTAAAAAAAAAAACAACTTACACCCTACGTATATAATTTATTTGATAAAATTCCATAAAAATCAATACTGAAAGACGTTATAATCTTATTTCAGGCCCATCATTATTTCAAAATTCAATATCCTTAATAGATCGCAGTTATAAATTCCTATGTTTCACATCAAAACAGTATCCCCTTTACAATAAAGCTGCGGTTTTGAATCCTCAACCGTTGCTGTAAGTCTCCTGCACACTTTTCAGGTGTGGATAATTAAATCGAACGACTTAATTTGTTCACAATACCTTCAGGTAAAGGGGTTATATGTATCATACACTTATACTTAATTAAGTGAGTACTTTTTTTAATAATCTATTCCTTAGTAAAGTGTATTCATCAGTCTTCGTAATTATTATCATCAGTCTTTGATTATTTATTGAGATGAAAAGATATAGAACAAATTGTTATGTATTTTAGGATATCAAAAAATTGTAACTTTTGAATTCAACCAAAAATGTTATTATTCGTTTTTTTTTCTTCATTTCCGTAATTCGTAATGTATCTATACCTTCTCATGAGTGTGTACGGGTTTACCAGTTATCCTGCGCAAGCGCAGCCGTATTGTACTGCGGCGGGGAGTTGATGAGTTTCCTCTCAGCGCCCGGCACAGGAGAGGCCTTATGGGCGTCCGCTTGTTTTCTAAGATCTGATAAATTTAATGTTAAAATAATCATTACTTATTATTAATATTTATATATCATCATTACGTATTATAAAATAACGTCCCCTACTGGGTCTGTCTGTCTGTCTGTACGCGATAAATTCATAAACTACTGAATGGATTTTCATGCAGTTTTCACCAGTAGATAAGGTAATTCACGCGGAACGTTTAGGTATATAATTTGTCACGGTTTTTTTATTATCAGGGAGGGACAACGTCGTGGAAGAGGACCTAGTTTTATAATATGTAGTGATTGGAAAATATTTCCTTTTAGTTTTCATATCTAAGGAAAAGAGCAGAGATTTTTTCAACGATTTCCCTTATGACTCCTTGTTTTTCTTTAACATGAACTAGTATTTCATAGGAATATTTAAATTGTTCATATTTGTATGTTTTTGTAGTGTAAAGAAAAAGCGTTATGACTCCTTCGTACGACTCTCTCTCTGTCTCTCTGTAATCTCTATATGTTCTACCAGTTTTCAGTGCAAATAACGTAATATTCATATGATGAAATGTATTACGAAATAGTAAATTATATAAAATATAACAAGGCAATAGAACTCAGGTATGATAAAAAACAATATAAACTTGTCACAAAGGAGTATAATGTATTTTCCTTACGTGACGATTTATACCAGTTAACCATCGACAAAAGGCGTTAAGGAACTTCGTTTCAAGAATGCAAGAACTCATATAACAGAAGCCCGTCTTAGTTAGTTAGGTGTCCCGTAACCCCCCTCCCCCTAAAATCTATTACTGCCATTATGTGTGACAAAATTTTTGTAGGACTTCATTTTGTAGTTTTTTTCCCTTATCATGTTGAATGATAATTTAGTTGGTGCCTCACAGTTGTTTAACCCCTGGAATGTCCAAAACCATAAGGGTTTAAAAGCTTTATAAAAACGAATGTAGACTTTATGATGCACGGGTCACAAAATTTGAAACCCTTGAACAATAACAAATTATGTATTGTAGAATTATAATTAAAATAAATTGGCTACATATTTAATACAATCCATGTCAAGCCATTTTTGCCTGAGATATCCATTCAGGGCATTTGATATTTTGATAAAAAATAGATATGTTATCATACCTTTCTTTTTCTAACTGTCTACCTTATTGGCCTGATGGGCCACCATAGCTTCACCGACTACATGAAATATTAGCAGACAATACGTTACAACATCATAAAGAACACTAGCGGGCCCGACGGACGTTGTCCCGCCCTGATAATAAAAAAAACTTGCCAAGTTATATACCTAAACCTTCTTTATGAACCACTTTATCTACTGGTGAAAACCGCGTGAAAATCCGTTCAGTACTTTTTGAGTTTATCGTGTAATGACAGACGTGGCAGAGGACTTTGTTTTACAATAGTGATGACACAAGTAATTATTTCGTTTTTTTTATATTATTTGAGGCAAACGAACAGGTGGGTCACCTGATGTTAAGTGATCACCACCGCCCATAGACACTTGCAACACCAAGGGAGTCGCAAGTGCGTTTCCAGCCTGTTTTGGGGAGGGGCAGTGGGGTATGGGGAGGGGATGGAGAGAGGAGGGGAGGGAGGAGGGTAACCGGCGCTCTCACTGACCGAACGAAACGCAACAATGCAAACACTGCTACTTCATGTCGGTTTTCAGTGAGAGGGTGGTACTACCCCGGACGAGCCGACCCATTCATGCTGAAACCAATAATAGCTTCAGCGTGGCTCTACCACCTACAATCGTTTTCAATAGTTATCAAAATCGTGTACCACCTGTGGTACACATGGCACGGAACATGTTAAAACATGATCGGCCATTTTGAGATTTGGGACTTGATAAATCAGTCGAGGGGTTAAAGTTATGATGGTGGTGTGAGTGAAATACCTGCAATGGTGAGCAGCATCTTCCTGCGAGCACCGAAGGCCGTCACGCCGAGTTCGATCAGGTCCGCTTCATTCAGAGACGCGAAAGTGCACATATCCACCTCATGCTTCTTGAATAAATCTATAAACCACAATGCATAGGAGATGACGGTCGAGTTTGGAGGGTTACAATTTTTTTGTATCGAAAACGTTATCGAAAATGATTTTCCATTTTCCAAAAGAAAATCAAATCGTTACATAGTATAAAACAAAGTCCTCTACCGCGTCTGTCTGTCTGTTCGCGATAAACTCAAAAACTACTGCACGGATCTTCATGCGGTTTTCACCAGTGCATAAAGTGATTCACGAGGAACATTTTGGTATATAATTTGTCAAGGATTGTTTTATAACCAGGGCGGGACAACGTTTGCCGGGCCCACTAGTAATATTATATCTTATAACTTTGTTTTGTATTAAACTCGTGGTGTTATTACAAAAAAGTTAAATACTTGTTTTAAAAAGCTTGCTTTAAATATAGCTGTAAGTTCAGGCTTGTGCCTAACACAGTAACGATGTTATTACAAAAAAGTTAAATACGTATTGAATACTTGTTTTAAAAAGGTTTCGTATTAAATGCACCGCGGTCGCTGAATGTTCGCCATCTTGCTCTTTTATCTCGTTTTGGTTACGTTAGGTTAGACTTGTGAAAAAGGATAACGCATACTTGCCTCGGGCGAGCGCGGTGCATTTAATTCGAAACCTTTTTAAAGCAAGTATTCAATACGTATTTTACTTTTTTGTAATAATATCGTTACTGTATTATGCACAAGCCTGAACTTACAATTATATTTAGAGCGGCCAAAAAGATTGACGAGGACTGTATATAGTACTTTTTTAATGTAACGTTTATACCAAGGATTCTTAACGTGGTCGATTGGGGGTACACGAGGTCTAAAAATTGAAGGGTTATCTAACCTATAAATAATTTCGTTAAGTGGCAACATTTTTTATAGTTTCTAGTGGTGGCAATAAGGTTGAATTTGACACTTGAGACAAAGTGACTGCACTGTGTCGTGTGTTTCCTCACCTGTGTATTTCCCGAGGCCGATGTTCTGCAGCAGTTCGTAGAGCTGGCGGTACCTGCAGGGCTTGCCGGCCAGCTGTCCCGCCGCACCTTGCGAGGGTGAGCAGGGAAGCTCAGCTATATTCGGACGTACCAGATCGACTCTGTTCCAGCCTTTCTCCGGCTGTCAATGAAGACCAATCACCACCACAAGTTTCCATTAATTCATTTTCAGGCGTCACATAAATATTCAAAATTGTAAAAAAATATTGAATTTTAATTCTTCTATATTATGTTATACAAAACAAAATGTATATAATTGCAGATAGTAATTTTACCGTATTTAAGTATATGTTAGCATAAATCTTATTCTATATTAGTTTTATTAATGAAATGGAATGTATCTGGCCACTAATCTACCTGAACGCATACTAAACGAACACAAGTGCTGCCATCTATCAAAAAGAGTAGTAAGTATTGAATCTCGAAACTTGCAAACCGCTCTGAGTGTAACTGTGTTTAGAAATAACTATAAAAATTGGTAGAAATCTCTAAAAAACCGGAAGTAGAGGATCTCCATGTACGGGTGAGTGGTGAATACATATCCTTATAGTTTCATTTCCTATACGGTAATTATTAAAATATACATTAAATTTTAACAGATAAGAAATCTACACAGCTACCTAACCAGCTATTACTTTCAAATAGTAGTTGAAAGTGGTTTTATGTAAAAAAGCGGCCTAAATAATATTTTAAATAATTCTTTTTCTTTTTCGCACTGTCTACGCTATTGGCCTAGTAAGGCCTTAACAGCTTCACCGGACTACATTAATAATTATCGAATCTGTCTAAGTATGATCATATACGTTCAGTCAAAGAATAGATACTTTGAATTTATTAATATAACAGTGAAGCCTCAACAGTGGGATGTGACGTACCGTGGTCATAATGTCGGTGTTGTCGAGCTTGAGGGGCGTCGGCGACGTGTGGCTGAAGTAATAGCCGGACCAACGCTGGTTCGGGACCCTGTACCCGCCGGACACATTCTCACGCATCGCCTGTAGAGGGCAGTACGATCGTAACTACCATATTCTATTAATTTCATTACTTTTTACTATACCCGATCAGATTTCATCATCTCGGACATCATTCCATGTTTCATCACCTAATTAACTCTAATACGGGACTAGGAGCCGCTTGCGACTTAAACTGACTTTGTGTCTAATTTAAAAAAACTCTATTTTTTCTTTCTAAAATAATAGTAGCGTAGTTTACTCCTTATAATATTAGCTATAAGCTAGTTAAAATCCCGCCAAAATTGATCCAACCGTTAGGATATTATAATTTGTTTTTCCTAAAAGTGTCATATATACTTATATAAAGTGTCTTATATATTTGTTTAGTAAACAGCTGTAATTTTTACATTGAACACAAACACTTTAATTTATTTATTTATATAGATAAGTTATCAAAAACCCAGTACGAATGTTTCGGAAATCGTACGTCAAATTTCATGCTTCTAGTGCTAGGTGTAAGCGGTGGCTTGGTCTGTTATTTTTAAGAACATTATTAAGTAGATTGTTGAAAAAATACAATCCAATGACTGAAGCGTGTTACATACAGCATGATAATTATAAAATATAACCTAGCGGCATCCAGTGACGGGTTAAAATAAAATGGAGAGCATAATACCTCCATGAAAAACACATTGTCGATTTCAGATTTGCCTGTAAATATCAAATATCAACTGCGAGAAAAAAAGGAGAACAATGTCATAAATTTTAAAGTCAGAATTCTGTTTCATATTTCTTTTCCGGAAAGTCCATGTAACGACGAAAATATCGAAAAGACCCTATTATGCCACAACTATTGAAGAAAATATTTATAGCTATTTGAAAAGAAGGAAGCCTTTTTATACTGAAAAAAAAAACCTGTGTGCTTGAGATCACACGACTGAAGTAAAACTTCTTTAGCTCTATCTATATGTATGTATATATACAATATATACATCTACATTTTCTACAAATATTTAAATTTATTATGGGTTTTTATTGAAAATACGAAACGTAACTCTCTCCCTTTCTACCTTCACTAACTTATATTTCCCTCTTAACTTCAGTTCGCCTCGTCCGATCACACGTTTTCGCAACGCTCTCGTCACACATTCCCCAGGTTACTTCCCAAGTCAAGCGTGCGTAAAGAAGTTTTAGTTCAATAACTTTTTTGAATTGGGAAAATATATTTGAAAATCTCCTGAAATTATTTTTATATAGGAAAGGAAAAAGTCTTTCGGCGAAATCGGAAGGTAGTGGTCAACTTAAAATGGAATACCCCATACATCTAGAAAGTAGCATAGATAAAATTTGGCCAGACTAATTGCAAGTGAACGAGTTTTTTTGAGAGATTTTTTGGCGGGTACTATACTTACTATGGTAACAATATGAGGAAAAATCAGGCAGATTGTGAATAAAAAATAAGATCCCGCCAAAAAATCTATCAAAAACTTGTCATTTGTACACAAATTAAGAGAATGGACAATGATGCCCCGTAGTATGAATTCCAGGATGTCACAAAAACTCTAGTAAATACTAACAGTGAAAACATGTAGTCCGGTGAAGCTGTAAAGACCTTGCCAGGTCAATAGCGTAGTCAGTCGGAGAAAAAAAATGAAAACATATTGTTAAAATATTGAGGTTGGTACACTTTGTAATAGAACTTTCTAGGGTTGGGATTCGGATAAAAACAAATTGTGTCTTTAATACTGTTCTTTTGGTTACAACGCACTATGTAATTATTCTCTTTATAGTATGCAGTCTGCACCAAATCGGTTATTATCGGTTTCAATTGCATTTTTAAACGCAAATAATCTTAAATAACCTAAAACCCGATTGCAGCGACATCTAGCACTTTCAATTGTGAATCCAAACAATCCAGGAACTCACTCAAACATATACCCAGTTGGTATATCAGAAATCTTTTAAAATAAGCCTAGAACCCGTTCGCAGCACTAACTAAAGGGTCTAATTAAGATAAAAACTAACCTACATATATTGCCGATAAATGTCTTCCCAGTACCCCTTGTAGCTTCATCACTTAACATATTGTAAAGACTAAACCTATCTACATTAAATTTCCATTTTTATTTAGTTGTTTGTTTTATAAAAAATAGTAAAGTATACGTGAAATCTGCACTCAAACTTAATTTTGTCAAATTGAATTTACTTTTGACATATAAACCACCTTTTTGATTGAGATACTGAACTTGGGATAATATACCTTTCTAACAGTGAAAGAATTTTCAAAATCGGATCAGTAGTAGGTACCAAAAATTCTTCGAAAACAAAACTTTACCTCCCTTTATAACATTAGTATAAATATAACATAGCATGGTAACTGCAAACACCTCAACTAATTATTTTAATCGTAGATTCACAAACCTGAACCCAACTACTTCAAGACTCAACAATATTTAGAAAACTAATTTTAACAAATATCGAAACAACACACGTACTGATAGAAGTCTAATTGAGATTCATCTTCTAGAATGCAATGTAACTATTATCTAGGTCTATGTTTTAGGAAAAAATCTTGTCATCTTTGTTTAGCATACATTTTTTATACAAAAAAATAAATTTAACAACATATAAGTGAGAGTTCCGTTTACACATATATTTCATGTGGTTGATAACTACGCATAAAGTGTCATATAGCCGTAGCTCAATTATAACGCACTGTACATTATACGGACCGACAAAGGCGTCGGTTCGGAACCCATCGATCATTTTTTTTTGTTATTTGTTTTTTTTAAGTAGCATAGGGAGATGAAATATAGCTTAATTTTTTAGCTAATCTGTCTGCTATATATAGCACAAAGAAAATGTACCAAAATCCTTCAAGAACTGCATTAACTACAAATTTTTGACTTCCGTCCGTTATCCTGGAGAACCCATTGCGTTTTATGGGATAAGAAGTGTGTGTGTAACATTAGTTATCGCAGTGTCCAGTTTCATTAAAATTGGTTGAGTATTTTCAGAGTGATACGTCTTCATAGGGACAGACAGACAGATAGACAAAAATTGTAAAAGGATTATTTTTGGCTTCTATATCAATAACAAAGTCTATCCCGATTGTAATTTTCAATAAATATTTAATGTACAAATTTGGCCTCGTTACAAGTTTATTATATGTATACATACATATATAGATGTATAGAAGATAACTTTTGTGTACGTTTGTTTGAACTCCTCTTAAACGAGTGAACTGATTTTGAGGAAATTTTTGCGTGGGTTCCTACATAGTTTTAATTTACAATTAGACCCGGTAGGTGGCGTTACGATCTATTTCTAAGATTTATTATCAGGGCAAGATAAAGTCTACCAGGCCCTCTAATAAAATATATAATAACACAGTATCTATAAACATGAAATTACTATGTGTTATTGTCTCTATATCAATTATCTTCGAATGACACTAGTAATAATTATGCGTTCGTGGAAGTACATGTGTTATGCAAAAGTTAACGTGCTGGTATTATGGGGTGTTACGCCACTTTAACTGCCCAATATTCATAATGTGCCAAGCCAAAGCCACCCAAGGAATAAAACAAACATTTCTCACCGATTATGACCGTTGTTGAACAGACAGTGGATCCCGAAATTGGCAGCGTTGTGTAAACAGACGGAAATATATCTGTCGGCACACTTAACATCCAATGAGAACGTGGTTAAACGCTAAAACGTATAAGTAATAATAAAGTTACACCTCTATACTTTTCAAACCCGACCGAGTGGATAAGTATAAAAGGCGTAACGCAAAAAGAGTGGGGATCATTCTTGTTCCGATCGCTGGAGCGTTGACACCTATGCGGAACACTGAAGGCTTAAAGATTTTTTTTAACCGTCTATAGGTTTTAGCATTTGACCACAATCTCATCTGATGTTAAATGACGCTGTAGTTTAGGAGAGTAAAGACTCTATACCTCGTGAGATGGGGTTATTATTACTGAAAAACATCGCGAGGAAAGTTGAACATGAGAAATGTTCTTCTAGTACAACTTACTGTATGCGGGAAGATATAGAACTGTGCATACACTGTGAATATGCTGTGCAATACGTCGTGGACTGGGGTGGTTATCACGCTCATACTTTCCTTCCAGAAGAAGCTTATACTTCTGCAGTTAAGATCAATCAAAAATACTTTATTTAATTTAAGTCCCTTATAAACGTCAAAACTACCACCGGTTCGGACAAACAACCCACTTATTGATAAGAACCGACAAAAAACGATCAAGTTTATTTTTTTTATGTATATATATAAAATACATACGTTACAATCGTTTAAGCGGATGCACAGAGAAGAGTCAATCCCAGGCATCGCCATCGTTCACATATTAATCCACTCTATTATAGGCTTTTGACACCACAACCCGCTTGACTTGGAGCTTAAACTTACAGTCCGGCATATAGGTAATACACTTTGGGACTTTGTTGTAAAACCTAACACTATTACCTAAAAAACTGTTACTGGTTTTATTAAGTTTGTAACATGGGAGGACATGTCACATCTTATGGTATTTACAAATCATGCTGGTTTTTGTTACGAAATACTGCTTTACAAAGTTTTTGCAGCATACATACGGGTCACTTACAATCTGCTGTAATCATGATGTGACGAGTCCAATTGTCTGATCCTTTATTAATAAAGTTTGGTTACCTAACTTTTGGGGGTATTATGTCTGGTGTTTGGTGATCAGGTGTGTAGTAAAAGGGTAAGTAACGTACAACATTGGCTTCGGCTTTGAGTTTCCTGTAGTCGGAGAGGGGCGAGAGGTTGTGCATAGTGTCCAGGGTTTTCTTCTCGCAGCCGACCGCGCGCCGCTCCGAGAGGGGTACGTCCGATATTATATTCGCCAGATCTGCACAAACAGAACATTCAATTGTATATATACACGGTTCTCTGAAACTATATGACAAATTTTTTGAAGTAAAACTTCTTTAGGCGCGACTAGGAGGTAATTGGACGACAATGCAACGGAAGTCCGTTACGGAAATATGGCGTCACGTTTCTGTACCATCCGGTTTTTTAAATATTTTTGACTTTGTTTTTTTGATTTATTGAAAATGAAATTGAATAATAATAAAAATGATAAAATAGAATTAATTATGTATATACGGGAGCAAGACCGTGCTGCCACCTGGTTTCAATGTAAGTAAGTAACATGTTAAATCAAAGCTTCATTATCTGTAGTGCCATCTATCAGCTAATCATTTTTAATATTTTGCAATCTTTTGTTACATCATCAATAAATGCCTTTTTAAATTCTCATATGATGTATTTATTTATAACTTAATCGCCATCTCTTATAACGCCAAAGAAGTTTTACTTCAATAGCGTGTGACGGTTACGCACACTCATTTTTTTCAAAAGGCTATAACTTCGGTTACAAATGAGTGTACAGTTAAAAAAAAACAAATTGTAGCTTACACTGCCGGGTTTTTGAATTCGACCATGAACATTTTTTCAGATTTATGGTTACAGAAATCCTTAGAAAACTTTATTTTTAATAACCTTATCATAATGTTCTTTATTCTTACGGTTATATCCCGAGCGTCCAAATAGATTGGCGAGGACTGTCAACGTCTCTTTTTCATTCTTTCTTACATTTTTGAAGTGAAACTTCTTTATCGGCGTTGGAAAAAAATTTACCGTCACATTTTTCGGTTACGCGTCACATTTTTCCGTTACGCGCCATCTTTTTTGTATTCATGTCTATGATAATAAAATCCTTTTGTTTAAACTTTATCTAATTTAACTTTATTTATTTTTTTAATATATTAATGAAATTGTTTGCCATAAAGAAAGAAAGGGTTTTTTAACCAATTTCTGGAAAGTTGCATATAGATCATTTTGCGAAAAATAAGGCCTTAAACAAGTTTCACTTCTTACGTGTGTACACTAGTACACGCACACATTTTTTTTTCTCTTTGGCATTAGTACCTTTTGTTTCTACTTTTCTTTTCTTTGTTTGACAGGCATGCCGTAAACAGATCTGGGTTAGCTTCATACTAGGAAGTTACGTAATGTTGATGGACTAGACCCTTAGTTCTGAAAGTGGTCCATGTGGACCCCCAGGGGACCACTGGAGAATCAACGGGGCTCTACTTCGGCGTGACTAAAAAAAAAGGGGTACAATATTCATAAGGCGTCCACGAAAATTTATCTCCTTTCAATAGTGGAGAACTAAAATGTTGGCTCGACTTCACCTGTCAATGTAGGGAGATAATATTAAAAAAAACTCAGAGACTGTTACTTGTAAAAACTTGGAAATATGGTAGAAATGTAACTGCTGGGGGTCCACTGGAACCAGCTAAATTTTGAAATAGTCTATGAGAAAAATAGTCTGGGAACCTTTGGGCTGGAGGAATTACAAGATTATTTAATAAACGCGTTTTGCCGTACATACAACGAAGCAAAAAGATGATGTCGCTCCGAATGTACCATTTTGCCTTAATAGGGAAAGAGACATCTGAGGTATTTGAACGGAAGTCAATGATATCTACTATCAAAGAGGTCACGCAAGCGAGAAACGGAAGTGCCTATCTCATAAATAAGCTTGGAACAGAGTTTTTTGGAGTTTTTGGCGGGATCTTGGAATGTCATGTAGTACATTTTATATTTTATACATAATCATTACATAGTATAAAACAAAGTCCCCTACCGCGTCTGTCTGTCTGTCTGTTCGCGATAAACTCAAAAACTACCGAACGGATTTCCATGCGGTTTTCACCGGTGGATAAAGTGATTGATGAGGAACATTTTAGTATATAATTTGTCAATGATTTTTTTATAATCAGGGCGTGACAACGTCTGCCGGGCCCGCTAGTCTAATATATTTTGTAATATTGGTGGTATTTTACGTAATATAGTTCGGTTATTGTACACAAGTGAACTGGATGGGAAATAAAATCACGGAGCATGGATTTTGACTTGCCACAAAAACTCCCTGGAAAGTTCTAACAAGAGCACTACCATCTTGTTAGGTCATTGAAATGGTCGAAAGAAACTTGCATTATCATTACCTACTTGATAATGGCAGCAATAACCTACTAGAAGATTGGTTGCCAAAAATAAATTAAAATAAAGGGTTCGAACCGGCGAGGGATGAGGGATAGCGTGTCTCTCGGTAGTCGCCGTTGTTTTTGGATTATACTGTGCTCACCATCAGGCACAGTACAGTCACTTTGCTGAGCTACGATAAAAAAAAAAAAAAAAAAAGAAGTCAATTTAATTAATAAATAATATATAATACCTTGTGAACGTTCACTGTCGGACACGTGTACGGGGCTGTGGTTGGTGCTGATCGGAGAGATGGAAGGAGAAGCCACGTTACTGCTCTCACCGCCACCTGCAAATACATCTTATAGTTCATATTTTTTTAAAAAATTAACTGTTACCAGCGAGTTCGAATGTGTGGATTTGAGTAAAAAAATGATTTTTAATGTAACCCTATTTTTTTCTATAATAAAAGCCTAACGCCCATATTCCAGGGCGTCTTCTCGAACCTTCCTCAACCTCCACTCAACTGAGGCTCCCTTAAAGAGTACCTTGAGGAATCCTCGAAATTGGTATTCCTAGTTACTCCCTATAGCACCAGTTAACTTCCTGTGGAAGTATTGTCAGAATCAGCCCAACCGTTTCACAGATTAGCCGGAAAAAACAAACAGACGGACAAAAATATATATATTTTTTTAATTATAAATACCGTAAATACTCTCATATCCAATTTTCAAAGATATTAAACATTACACATTGACATTTCAATTTTTATTATATGTGTAGATAAAAGCCGATAATAGATTCATCTATAACATCAGATTTTAATCCGAGTCATCCATAAAATAAATCACAGTTTACGAGGCGGGTATGGTCACAAAGTATAACATCGTATGACAAGGGGAAGAGACGAGTCACACACCACGTGTGACGTCACGTCTAACCGAACGTGGTAACACTGTAGGCTTAAGTTCAGTAATTTTTCG
The DNA here is from genome assembly GCA_036509395.1 of Antheraea yamamai. NCBI lineage: Eukaryota > Metazoa > Arthropoda > Insecta > Lepidoptera > Saturniidae > Antheraea > Antheraea yamamai. Next base: position 2,651,768 of record AP028426.1, read on the forward strand.
AGCTGACTACGCTATTGGCCTAACAAGGCCTTATCGACTTGACCGGACTACAGTAACGAACACGTGAATAAACAGAATTTAAGATGGCGATGTATCTAGGATACAACATATTTTACAAAAGATTTAGTCACAAACAAAATTTAAAATAATTTACTTAAATCCCTGAGTAGGAGCTTATGAGTCAAAGGTACCAACTATACGGAAAACAACCCGGTTATCGAGAGAACCAACAAGAAAATCAATCGGGTTTATTGTTTTAACCTATATATTTTATATAAATACAATTATTTTAGCGGATGCACAGAAAGGGGTGTTAATTCCAGACATCGCTATCGTTCACATATTAAGCCAGCCTATAGCAGCTTTTTAATAACTCTGAAAGTATGAAACACTCACGTTTGAGTTACTGTTTACTTTATGAAATTTAAACATAAATACATAGATAACTTTGAAGTGGCGTTTTTTATTAACTTCCAAATTTAAAATATCAAAATATGTGACGTCACACGGGAGTACTAATGTGATCGTCAGAGACAAGGATGAGGGTTGAAATTATGCCTACAATTTCAAATCGACATGAGGATTTATATGTATTCCTGTAAAGTTCCCTTATTTTATATACAACATTATTCTTAGAAAAGTATATTATATTTATCAGAAGTATCTTGATTATCTGTTCATAAATTACTCCTAGAATTTCATTTCAATATATGATTTGTTCACACTCCGTTAAAAGTCGCACATTCACATATAGCTTTATTCCAGGCGACACTTGTGGCAGTCATATATTCACATATAACTTTGTTCTACGGCAAATACCTATATATATTAACATATAACCTTGTTCTACGGAAAGTGTAATATATTTACCAGAAATATTATGCGTGTCGATGGAGACGCTACTGCCCGTGAAGTTGCTCTGGTAACCGCTGCTGCTGCCCTGTACGCTCGCGTTTAACAGCTGGCTTATTGTATTCTGTAATAACTTACATCTGAGTAAGATCACGTCAAGTGGACCCCCCTTTTCCCACTTGATCATGGAATTGAAATTAACATATTTAAATATAAAGTAGTCATTGTCAATAATGATACCCTAAAACGGTTTTTGAAAATTGTCATTTTTACATTTTTTTTGTAAATGAAAATTTTGGAGACTTTTAATTAAAAAATAGATTACAGAGAAACCGTAAAAGATATTTCAATGACATTTTCAGGATTTGTTGTTTAATGTTTACGCTCAGGGATAAATAAATTCATATTGTTTAAACTAATGGCGGGCAGTGAAATTTTCTTTCAAAATATTAAACTTTAATGTATAATGCATGTTCCTGAAAAAAAAAATTGTCATAATTTGAGGGAGAAGTCATTACAATTTTCATTTGTTTATTTAAGAGTTTATTAACAATATGTTAATAAATGAATAATTTCAAATTATCGATTATTTATCAAACTGTAAATATTAAACAACAAATCGTGAAAATTTCATTGAAATATCTTTTACGGTTTCTCTGTAATCTATTTTTTAATTAAAAGTCTCCAAAATTTTCATTTACAAAAAAAAATGTTGTAAAAATGAAAATAAAAAAAAAACCGTTTTAGGGTATTATTATTGATAGTGACTACTTTATATTGAAATATGTTAATCTCAATTCCATGATCAAGTGGCAAATGGGGGGTCCACTTGACGTAATCTTACTCATCTGTCTTATGTCTGTAATAACTGTACATACGTTTATACGTAGCGCATCCTGTTTTGAGACAATGTAGTTACAAAGCAGAGGTGGTCTGAATCTCTTTTTTTTTCGAACTGACTACGCTAATGACCTAGCAATGTCTTAACAGCTTCACCGGACTACTAAGGCGAGCGCTTAAGGCACTCAGCCGATTTTATTTGGGCAACTAGCTCCAGGATGCACGGCACACCTCGGCTTGGGCTGTTGCCTGATACATGCAATTCGCGACCTATCTCAGCTAACCTAAGCTATATATTCATACTTATATGAGTTATTGAAACATATATGTGTACCAAGCATACCTCGACAACTCTTATATGTATTTTGTGTCGGATAACTTTTCTAAACTATTTCAGTTCGACAAGGGTAAAAATACAACCCTTTCACTTTCATGTGTAAGCATGTGTGCGTGCACGTGTGTGGAGGTGATATGTGTAATGTTGTTGCAGTGATGTAAGGTTTTCTGTCATTGTATCGCGCGAGCAGCGTATTCAAGGGCTCCACGCCGAGGGAACGGACCTAGGCTTGAGCCGCTGCCGAAGGGGGCCTAGTCTGGTGTGCGGGAGCGAAATTTACTCCCAGACCCACGGCGGCGTGACCTGTGGTTCTGCGGGCGTGAACACGCTCTGTTTGGAGAGACAGGCTGGTACTGACCGTTCACTGCCGTTATTTCATCGGGAGGGTCGATAAAAATATGTTGCGGACGTCTCTTATAACGCACAGCGTTCGGTAGGTCTGAATCAGACTGGCGTCCACCATACTTTTGCTAATGAACTCATAGTAATGACTCTTATTTGCTTTATCGAGTTTTGGGAGTCTCGATGGTCGCTGTTGTTTTATAATTGTACTTATTGTATGATATAGGTGTCATTACTTTATTTTTATGGAATAAAAAAGAAAACTAACGGTTCTGGCGTCTCCGGTTGCCGGAAGGTAGGGTTGGTGCATTCGTGGCTGCTGTAGACCGCCGATATCGCTGCCGTTCGACATTGCTGTAAGAAATATATTATGTAACATAATATGTGAAAGTATACGATCGTAGATGATGATGTCACAATATAGCTACTCGGTTATTCTATATAATTGAACGAACTGGGCTACGAAAGAAACGGATAAGAGAAAATTACATGTGACGGAGATGCGAATGTTAAGGTGGATGTGTGGTGTAACTAGAATGGATAAGATTAAGAATAAGTATATCAGAGGAAGTTTGAACATAGCACCAGTGACAGAAGTTGAGTAGTAATAGGTTACCATGGTATGGTAAACCCACACAATATATTGATACATTTTTTAATGTAGTATTTGGCAGCATGTGTATAATATCTTAGTATTTTATAATTAGTAAGGAAAACTCACTACTCCAGGATGGTCCTTGATTGTTGTAGAGGAGAGAGTTTTGTGCGGACGCATTCACACCAGAGTATGAGAACTGCGACGCGTGAGGCTGAGGCGACGGGTACATCCACGTCGTCGGGTACACGGGCGGTGTCAACGACAACGTCAGCGGGGACATGGGGCTCCCGAAACCAGCCCCACTTCCCCCCACTACCCCACCACCCACCAGTGGGCTCCCGAACCCGGCTCCATTGCCCCCCACTCCCCCACCACCCACCAATGGGCTCCCCAACCCGTAGCCCGTCTCATGGAAGTTGTACGGCGAGTTATGTGACGGGGAGAACGGGTTGATACATCCGAAGTTCGGCATCGACTTGCTCGTGATCGCGGGGATCTTGTACGATTCGGGGATGTCCGGTGTGAATTCGGCCTCTTTACCGCCGAGGAGTTCGCGCCGGGCCTCGTATACGTCACCTGTCGAAGACATTAATGTTATAGTAATAAAAAAATATATATAACCTAAAAAATATCCCCCACTCTCCTCTTGCTATGAAAATAATAATAAAAAAGTAACGCAGATGATATAACAAAATCCTCGTCGAGAAAGTTAACATTGTAAAAGAAACCTAGATATTAAATGTTACTAGCTATTACTATATTGCTATACTAGCGAACTAGACTTCGTCCCGCCCTGATAATAAAAACCTCGACATATTATATACCTAAACCTTCCTCATGACTCACTGTATGTGCTGGTGAAAATCGCATGAAAATCCTTTCAATAGTGCTTGAGTTTATCGCGAACAGACAGGCAGAGAGACGTGGCAGAGAACTTGGTTTTATACTATGTAATGATTAACAAATTCAGTGATAATCCCAGCCGGCTGTTAGTACTTGGGCGACCATCATTAATACAATAATTGCATTGTAGCTATTGAAATAAGTATAAAATAAGTCGAACGTGTTGTCCGCTGAAGCTGTTAAGACCTTGCTAGGTCAATAGAGTAGTCAGTTCGAGGTAGAAAAAAGTCGAACGTATTCACATCATGTCATGTAGCGCCATCTCACAGAATTGCGAGATACCAGTCGTTTATCACCATTAGCAACAATGCAAGTATTAATAAACTCTACAAGATGGCGTTATAAGCCGTCGTGTCTAGTAATTGTTAGTCATTCTGTCTAGTAAAACAGCTTGATCTTTAGGCCACGTGTAACACCGGTGGTACACAATTTGGCAACTTCTGAAACGAAAGAATCACTTATGTCACGTTATATGTACGATGTTGCAGTGTAATTATTGTATGATAATACGTCTACTTTTTGTCAAAATATTAAAGGATAAAGGATTCTGTTAAAGGAATGTCATGCAAAAATGACTTGGCATGGAACGTGTTAACCAGGGTTCTGTATATACAGACGGGAGTCTAAAAATAACTAACCGGCATATCTCTCGATCCCTTTAATGACGACGGAAACGACCCCGTGCCTCTGCTTGCGGCGGATGTTGATGTAGACATTGTGCTTCTGCATGAGCGCCGTCACCAACTCGTTTGTGACGCGATACGCCTCCTCCGCCACGTCGAAGATCACCACCAGTGGCAGGCTGCCCTGTTTATTCAGTTTTTAGTTCATTTATTTTAGTTCGAGAACTTTCGAGACACAATATCCATATCTTTCCTAATATTATCGCATAATAAGCAAATGTGAAGTCTATTTGATTTTTAACTGGTAACCGAAGACTATAGCTATGTACAACTTACTTTCAATATACCGCGATCGCGAGGCCAGTCATTATAGGCTTGAAACGATTATAGCTTAGTTGATAGCGTGTTCGGATACTGCACCTATCAATGTAGGTTCGAGTCCTTAGAACTCAGTCGGAGCTTTCGATGTGGGAAATCATGTTGATACAATGCAACCTATGCTAATGCTACATAACTACCATCCTCAACTTGAAAATCTATCACCAAGCACGAGTTGGTGTGCCTCGGCAGCTGTACTTGGAACAAGTCCGTTCTAGGTTTCAAGTGTTTACCGTATTGAACCACATCATCATTTAACATCAGATTAGATTGTGGTTAAAGGTAAAAAAAAAACCCAAAAAGTATTAAAAAATAGGTTTTACATATACACTAACATATTTTTTCCTGAGGACTGAATTGGAGTGTTTCTAAATTATTTCCTACAAATAAAAAAACCCTCCCCCCCTTTTTCTTTTTCGTCTCCTTTCCCGTTCTTGTTCGGGGAGCTTCCCTCTGGTCCTTTCAGCCGCATGCACCGCGACCGGCGATGGTTAGTTTTTCTTCCGCGCCTCTTTTTTTTTGTTTTTCTTTCTTCTCAGCATTCTTCCCTTCAAAAAAAAAAACAATTCGTGTTACCAATGTTCAACTTTCTTCAATCGGAATAAAATATTAATGCGATCAACTGATTGAAACTTGCCGACAGTTGTTCACATCGATACTACAGCTTAATGGGGTACGGTAAGACCGCTGGGTGATTATACACTATTGCTGGTTGGTAGGACACAAGCGCTATGTCAGACTAGATTGCGACAGGTATACATCAGATATAACACTCGTTTATTGCCATTCTTCAGCGAGACATGGTGTCTTTACGATTGTTTTACGATGGTACTATGCTTATTCTAAAATACAGGAGAGACAGCATATCTTGCTCCGATAAAAAAAAGTCGACAATAGCACACGTTCTCAGAAACACTCTAGAAGAGGTATCTATGCAGGTCTTCACAAATGATCTAGTCCGACTATTTAAATATCGATTGAAAAATTAACTCACGACTAACTGCTGTCGGGCCTCGTAGACGTCTTTAATCTGTCCCGTGATGGTGACACAGCTCTTCCTGATGATGGGAATGTTCGGGTCGCTCGCGTCCGGGAACATTATCTGCGTACGAGTCCCCTTCATAATGAACTTGAGTTGTTCCGCGGCCTGGCCCACCACCACAGCGTGGTGCATCGGGGATATCTCCAACGACATCTGTACTTGGGTTTGACTCTGAAATATAATCACATTCTTAGTAAATAAAACCAAATATTATTACGACATGATGACAGTCCTTTAAATATAATATGTTAAAGAGAAGTAGGTTCGACAGTTTTGTTACGATGTTATTTTTTCACATCAGATGACTCATGTTATTTGAGACGTTGGGAACAGTAGTTCTGTTACAACCTCAAGCTTGTCAATATCGTTTGTAGTCCGGTAAAGCTGTTAAGACCTTGCTAGGTGAATAGCGTAGTCAGTTCGAGAAAAAAAAAATCATTATCGTTACTTTTTAAGACGCGATAACGTCTTATAAATCGATTCCGTCCGACTACACGCAATGCACGCGCATGACTCATTGTCACGTTCCGCCTGAGCGCTCGGTGCAAGCGAGAGCGCGGAACGAGCGATAGAGAGGTGCAATCGACCTAAGCGTCTATATAAGCATCTATCTATATATAATAGAATAACTCAATTCAATTCATAAAAGTACGCAATTGTCCATCAATGATTTCTTATGACGTTATCACGTTAAATTATCGTCCGTAAACCGACTTTAAAGACAACCTATTTTTTTTTTTCATTTTAGCGTAAACAACAGTCTCGTATAATGTTCTACGATGGTAAGCTGCCGGAACATACCAACTTGTGTTTGGCGACAGACTTTCAACTGGAGGATGCTCAACTTAGCAAAAGCTTAGGCTTAGAGTTAGCTCAATGCTATGATTTGATCACTATGTTTTCCTTCACCGACGTTGAGGACCTTCATTGAGGTATATAACTTGTCAAGGTTTTTTTTATTATCAGGACGGGACTACGTCCACCGGGTCCGCTAGTTATATATACAGTAATAGTTAATTTTGTGTCTACTAATTAATGTTGTGAGTTAATTCGTTTTAGAACAGGATGAGACACAATAGTAGAATTGAATTCCTCTTCAAAATTACAAAAAAAAATGTACTAATAACATAAAAGTATCAAACTTTAAGACACGTACGACTAAACAATATGTACAACACAGTACGAAAAATTAGAGGATAGATGTCGTTAAAAACAAATGTAGATAATAGAGTAATATTAGATTTTAGGTATTAATCAGCGGGTTACAGAACAACTCACAGCAAAAGTTCCGCACATGTAGTTCATCAGAAGGTTTGTCGCTTCCATGGTGGCCTGCACCTCCCATTGCACACCCTTCACCACCAGCAGGTTCGCGTGTAACTTCGGACGATTGCGGAGCATCACCTGTGTAACATTAGACCTTGGTGTCTCTTAAATAAAGTAGAGTATCAGTAATCCGGCAAAGTTGAAAACCAGGGGGTGTCGGATTATTGAATTTTATAGAACGACTGTATAATTTCTGGAGGTTATACTGATATCGGTGCACAAGCTGGGAACGACAGTAGCTAAGGGCGAGGAAAGTGGTAACGTAGGGTGCTAGGGTGGGGATTATTGGACATGTCGAACTACTAAAGTACCGGATTACTGAGACTCTACTGTACCATTAAATTTAACTTTAAATATAGTCCTGCTCTAGTCTATTTTTATAGAAAAATAATCCTTTAAATATTGTATTGAAATTATTGTTTGTAGGTGAATCAAAGGCCGTTTCTGTCTCAAAAATAAATGAGTGCGTGTAACCGTCACACGCGATTGAAGTAAAACTTTTTTGTCGTTATAACAGTAGCTGATAGATGGCACTACAGATAATGAAGCTTTGATTTCATTTGTTACTTACTTACATTGAAACTAGATAGCAGCACGGTTGCGCGCCCATATATACATAATTAATTCTCTTGTATGATTTTTATTATTATTCAATTTTATATTTTTATATATAAATTTCTTCTGTACGTGTGTATGTCACTGAACTCCTCCTAAACGGCTGGACCGATTTTGATGAAATTTTGTGTGCGTGTTCCAGTGGATCCGAGAATGGTTTAGATTCGCAATTGGACCCTGTAGGTGGCGCTGCGGTTGAATTTTAGATTTTTTTTATTATTAAGGCAGGACAACGTCCGCCCGGCCCGCTAGTTTTATAATAATTTTCTTTTTTCAAAAACTTTTGATTGATTTGTTTATAAACTGACATTAACAAAATAAAAAATATTTAAAAACCGAATGGTAGAGAAACGTGACGACATATTGCCGTAACGGACTTCCGTTGTATTGTCGTCCAGTTACCTCCTAGTCGCGCCTAAAGGACATTTACTTTAAAACATTCTAAAGACAGAAACTAAACAGACTCAAATATCACACAGCACGTATGGTCGCACTTGTAGAACTTTGGTAAACATAATGATTAACTACAGATACATTGAACCTTTAACCGATTATATTGTAAGTAGAAAGGTAGCGATTATCATTTTTACTTATAATATCATTGCCTTTAACAATGATATAGAGATGATTGGTCTTCCAAGGTCGTATACGGCGAAACATTAATGCTTTTGGCAATGACACGAAATATTACCATAGAATTAATATGAGTAAATGCAAAAGTTTTCGTGTGACATTGAATTATGAAGATAAAGATTCATTTGATCTGACTTTTTTCTTAACGGTTGATTAAATTCTTAACGGTTTGATTTACATTACAAATCTTATTCAAATAAACTACAAACCGAAGTTAAACGTATCTACGCTTATTTTTCTTTTTTTTTTTGGCAACCAATCTTTTAGTAGGTCGTTACTGCCATATAAGTAATGATATTATAAGTTTCTTGCGATCATTTCAATGAACTAACAAGATGGTGGCCGTCTTGTTAGAACTTTCCAGGGAGTTTTTGTGGCAAGTCAGAATCCATGCTGCATCCACTAATATTGTAAAATATAGAGCCAAATAATACAAGATTATGAATAAAATATAAAGTCCACTATATGACATTCCAAGATCCCGCCAAAAACTCTTGTTTATCATGTTTACACAAGTTGTGTTTTAAAGGCAATTTTTTCGATTCCTTGCGAAAAGATTGGCAAGGGTTGACTGTTCAGAGTGTCCCAGATGTACATACTATGGTATCGTCACTCGTGGAGGCTTTAAGCAGGCTTCCTTTTATATCGATTATTTTAAATATGCTGCAATGCTGATACGAAGAATGGTATAAAAACCGTTTTCTAAATTTTCAATTATATGGATGCATCTCTACCAATTTTTTTAAAATCAATTGCATTGATTTCATATATGTATATTCCAAACGAATTTCGCAGATATTCGGTATCGACACTACCAAAATCAGATTAAATCTCCATACTTCATAAACCTGAATATAAATGTAGTAAAATTTCTTTATACAAAATAAAGCTAACAAAAAAAATGCAATTATATCATTACATAGTATAAAACAAAGTCTCCTACCGTGTCTGTCTGTCTGTCTGTTCGCGATAAACTCAAAAACTACTGAACAGATTTTCATGCGGTTTTCACCAGTGGATAAAGTGATACATGAGGAAGATTTTTATTATGGTTTTTTACATATCTCATACACATTTTACAGAGACAGACAAACAATTTAAAATTTGGTTTTTGGTTTTATTTACGTAACGCATATACTTTTATATTCATTTAGTAAAAAGCTATTGTAACATTACAAACAGGCGCCTTAATTTTATTGATATAAATACTATATATGGGGCATTCCATCCCAAATCCCCCAGTTTTTTTTTCGACCCCTTTCGATTTGGCTAAAAATTTGGTATTATTTTCTACCCTACCAATAATCATTTTTATGAATTTGTTCACGCATTTTTTTACCCAACCCAAAAAAAGTTACGAATTTAAAAAAAAAACGCTTTTTTTTTTCAAATTGCTATAACTTCTGACACAAATTGACCTTTTGGCACTTTTTTTTTTGTTTATTCTTGTTTTTAAATGTAGTTTTTAGAAAAAAATTCAAAAAAATTTTCAGAAGTAAAGAACAATAAAATATTTTAGTTTTTTCAAGAAAACCGTCATATTTTCCAAGTTCGCACTTCCGATTTTAAATTTTTTTTTCTCAAAAAAAACTTCAACTAAAACCGTTTTTAACCCCACTATTCCCATTTTTTGCCCACTTAATCTTCTAATTTTTTTTTCGATTGAAAAAAAAAAGTTTTTAAAAATTTTGCTTATTTTAAACTTTACACTAAAACGATTTTGGTTGGCTTTTATAACCTCAAAAGTAAAAAAAAATAAACTAAAAAAACATGAACTGTATTAATAAGAGTAAAATTATTTTTTTAACTTCAAATATTTTTTTTAGATAAAGTGTTCTCAATTTTTTAATTTTTTTTTCAGTTTTGTCTTTTTCCGCGAAATAGTTGCTTTAAAAACTATTTTATTTAACGAATAAAAAAAAGTGCTAACGAATAAAATTTCAAAAGTGCTAAACCGTATACCAACAACACAAAAAATTCATCAAATCACACCGTTATTGAATTCTGTTATGGAGGTAAAGTCCTTTTCTTTATCACAAAAGTCCAAACAACACTGTGTTGATCAAGAAACCGAGGAAACAATCGCTGAATCAACGCAAATAATTAGAATATTGAGATTGTATAAATTATAAAACATTATACTTAAATAAAATAATTTTACTTTTATTAATACAGTTTATGTTTTTTTTAGTTTAATTTTTTTTTTACTTTTGAGGTTATAAAAGCCAACCAAAATCGTTTTAGTGCAAAGTTTAAGAAAGTAAGCAAAATTTGAAAAAACTTTATTTTAAAAAAAAATTTTAAAAAAATATTTGGGCAAAAAATGAAAATTGGGGGGAAAAATTATTTTTTTTTATTTTTTTTTTAAAAAAATTTTAAATTCCAAATTTTAATTTTCAAAAAATTTTAATTTTTTTTAAAAAATTAAAAAATTTTTTTTTTTTTTTTTTCTTTTATTTTTTTTTTTTTTTTTTTTTTTTTTTTTTTTTTTAAATATAAAAAAAAAAAAAAAAAAAATTTTAAAAATATTTTTTTTTTTTAATTTTTTTAATTTTTTAAAAAAAAAAAAATTTTTTTTTTTTTTTTTTATATTTTTTTTTTTTTTTTAAAAAATTTTATAAAATTTTTAAAAATTTTTTTTTTTGTATTGTAAATAATATCAAATTTTTTTTCAAATTCTAAAGAATCAAAAAAAAAATTCTTTGTTTTTTCTTGGAATCCCCATATATTTTATAGCACCATTTTATCACTGAATACATTTTTTCCTACTTTCCACCGTAGTCTGTGGTAGCAGATAGTCTATATCTGTACATATAATAAAAATGTAAATCTAACGCGTCTGTATTTTTTAAATTTTTGTGAAAAATATAAGAATTTGTTGGAATCACTACATAGTATAAAACAAAGTCGCTTTCTCTGTCCCTATATCCCTATGTATGATTAAATCTTTAAAACTACGCAACGGATTTTGATGCGGTTTTTTTAAATAGATAGAGTGATTGAAGAGGAAGGCTTATATTTATAATAACATCCATTAAATAGTGGAGAAATACTGTTATTTTTGAGGTTTCTAATATGGCGTTGTAAATAATTACATTTTTTCCGCTTATATTGCAAGAAACGCAGGCGGGCCACGGGCAGTAATGAATAAATCAAAACTACTGTATCGATTTTAATCATTTTTTCAGTGAATGACGTAGGCTATATATTTTATACCCGTGCGAAGCCGGAGCGGGCCGCTAGTAAGTAATAAAATACATATCAATCGTTCTTAGAAATATCTGTTTATCTGTCTGTTAGTTTGAACACACATCACTGCTAAAGTACTGCGTTTACGATAAAACCCCAACAAAAAATATGAAGTAATCTATCTTCGAGTAACAGTGTATTTAATTAAAATCAGCCCACTCATCAAAATACTGAACGGATTTTTATGTGGTTTTTACCAGTAGATAAAGCGATTCTTGAGGAAGGTTTAGGTATATAATTTGTCAAGGTTTTTTTTTATTATCCAGGCGGGACAATGTCCGCAGGGCCCGCTAGTTTTAAAATATTTCTTTTTATGAAATCAATAGCTGGTAAATGGAACATTCATTTTTTTTTTTTTTTTTTATTGTAGCTCGGCAAAGTGACTGTACTGTGCCTGATGGTAAGCACAGTACAATACAAAAACAATGGCAACCACCGAAAGACATACTATCCATCGCCGGTCGTCACTGTCCTCCCCCCCCTAAAATTTATCCATTAAGGACCCCCCCCCCCCCCGCCCCCCCATTTACTTCTAATGAGCAAGTTAGACATAGCTCAACATTGCTGTGTATTTAAATCTAGGCGTATTTCATAGAATGACATACTAATGATATGATGATGATATTATTTCATAATGATTTCTCTAGAAAAACATTAGACGAATTCATTGCTGCAGTTCACAGTATTTAAGGCTTTATATAAATATTTATAAATGTCAACAGTTTTGTATCAAATTATATTTGCCCTCGATATTAACTAGATTACCACGTGATATTATTTTAAACTGTATTTTTTATTACTGCTTAGTCCGTATGGAACAGTCCAATGATATGTCACCAAAATGTTGTATGGTGATTGCTTCACTCTGAGGATATTATATTACACATAATGTTAGTTAATAGATAAGCTTCATTAAAAAAGAGATTATAAAACGCAAGAACAATTTTTGAAATTTGACTGATAGTTTCAGAGTTCATTCTCTTAAAGAAATAAACAATCTCTTGAGACTTATAAATATTATATACTAGCTGACACCCGCGACATCGCCTGCGTCATTTACTAGCTTAATATATTTTGTATACAGAGGAAAAAAATAGTAGCGTACCGCTTGCCCACTTTTTCACAGGAAGAAAATAGTAGTTTTTTTTAAAGTCGAATAATTGACATAAAGGTATCGGAATACTTTTCTTTAGATAAGGAACAAGTGTCTAAGATGTAAATAAAAAAAAATATTAATCGAAATCTGTCGAGTAGTTTTTGAACGATGCGTACACAACAGCAAGGCTGTATTATTTTTATATTATAACTTTATATAAATACTAGCTGTTACCCGCGGCTCCGCATGCGCTCTTTAAAAATGTATTAATGTAAAATTGTGAGTGTGTACATTACAGAAATACTTTTTCAGAAACATTTCTAGAAAGAAAGAAACGAAAGACTTCTATTGTTGGAACAACCATACAATTAAATTAGATTACACACTAATTAGACAGAAAAATAAAATAAAAAATACATTTTAAAAATGAAAAATAGATGTCCAACAATTGGCGAACCCATTCAGCAAAAATCTGCAATACAGTAAGTAGTACTGCAGCGCTGATTTTCGATGGGAGCCTATATATGATGATAAACAGACGCTAATGTCAATACAGAATTAGAAACGAACAAACAAATAACACAGACGCACGTAACACGTCACGGATGGCCATACTAAAGAGATATAACAACTGTAATCACAAATTTAGGATTAAAAAAAAACAAATATAATTTTAGAAGAGAAAAAAAAAAGTAAATAAAAACAATACACACCAATACACAGAGCTTACAATAATAGAATACTACTCTTATTCACATACATTATACGTCACTCTAATTACTGAATTTGAAATTGCAATAGATAATGCTTATATGAGAGTTTAAATCTAAGTTTACTCTTTTTGGATCGACATGGCGGTGGGATGTTGTTATAATTACGATACGAACGCCATCTACTGTAACATGTAACGTGTACATTAGATATATGAATACTAATAGTATATCGAATGGGATGGGATTTATCATCAGCAACATACCTGGAACTTCAACCTACTATATACCACACTCAGTACTCACTAACACTTTTGAATAAGTAAAGATTTTTTAATATATATCTTCTAAAAATTTTTCAATGGGAGGTCATAAATATCTCATTTACTTATTGCTAATGAGAAATCCGTACACAGGGTGAGCGGTTAACAGTGGCGGATTTACAAGTCTGCCGCCTGTAAGCTGTTCAAACTTCGCAGCTCCTAAGGACCTCTACAATTTGATATCCTAGTTCATAATCATATTAATTACATTTTATCTGCCTATAAAATGACAACGTTATTCTTTGTGCTCATTTACCGAACTACACCGCCCTTTTCCCGAAATTACAAGGATTGTGAACTATGGTGTCGATGGGTCATTTTCTAGATAAATGTGGAACTTTTGAAATTCTGGAAGACATAAAAAAATGTAGCCTCAAATTTGCTACCCTAGGCTCCAACCTACTCAGCCTACGGGTAAATCCGCCATTGACGGTTAATAATATTTTTCTAGCAAAAATACAAAAAAAAACATATTTTATTTTTGGCAGCCAATTTTCTAGTGGACTATTACTACCACTGGCGAATATATAAAGATGTTATATGGTTGGATTTTTATATATTTAGATAATTCTTCTATACGATTGTATGTGACTGAACTCTTCCGAAACGTCTGGACCGAATTCGACGAAATTTTTATGTGTTTGAATGGCTCCCTGGATGGTTTAGATTTACAACTGAACCTGGTAGATGGCACTGCGATCTAAGTCCATGACTTTTTTCATTATCACGGCAGGACGTATATCTGACGTGCCTGCTAGTTTATATAGTAGATTTAATTACCTGCACTTTATATTGTTCCTGTATCTGATGGACATAGGCAGAGTTGATGTCGGGCAGCGGCTGCGACGGCGATACTATAGGCAGCTCGAAGCAAAACACTAGAGGAGTCAATTCCTGAAACATACATTCATAAAATAATCAAAAACTAAGAAATTAAAAATAAGAAATTGTCTTAATATACGGAGAAATTAATATAAGTTTTTTTTCGTACGTTTTTCGCGGGAAAGTCGTGTTTTTATTTAATATTACTAATTATTTATATTCATTTTATAGATTTAACCGAACATATTGCTTTCTTTTATATACGTATAAAAGTAAAAAATAAAATATTTTCTGCAAACATTTTTCACGGTCTGTTCTCGGCGGGGAACAAGACGCCAATGAAGTTAATTTTTTTTTTTTTTTTTTTCGAACTGACTATGCTATTGACCTGGCAAGGTCTTTACAGCTTCACCGGACTACCCAATGAAGTTAAAAGATGGCGTCTCTCTAAATACGCCTCTCTGCCATGGTGGGGCGAGACAAGAAAGGTATATGACCGGAAGTCAGTTATATTTATTGTCAAAAGTGGGTATGCTGGTGGGAAGCGGAAGTGCCTATCTCATAAGTAAGCTTCGAATAAGTAAGTAAATTAATATGCGTTTTATTGTAAGGTAAAACGCTTCTATTATAAAACATATTATGCACAACATGTACACTTTTGTTTACCGCTATTAAGCAATAGATGGCGTTGTGTCAACATAAAATTTTTTTCATTATTAACCTATGTTATTCATGTATTAATGTAATAATTCTAATGATAAATCAATCGCCTCTCAAACAATTCACTTATTGAGATATACAAAGTCTTGTTAAAATGTAATAAAATTGTTTGCAACTAAATATTAAATGCTTTTTTTTGCATGTACACCGTAATTATGTGAAACATATACTAGTAAATTATATAGACCTAGCTTCTCCCCGTGACATCGTCCGCGTGGAATAGTCACTTTGGGCTAACGCTAACACGCAACGGAAGCTCTCAAAAGGGAATACACTCGATTTTGAAACATTGCTCTGCTCCTATTGGTCTTATCTTGATGATAATACCCTGTAGATTTTCTTGATAAATGAGCTATTTAACACCGAAAGAATTTTCCAAATCGGATCAGTAGTTCCTGAGATTATAGCGTTTAAACAAGTAAACAAACTCTTCAGGTTTATAATATCAGTATAGATTATTTCACGTTTGAAAATGAAGTCATAAATAACATACCCGTACGCGTGCTCTGGCGCGCTCAACTCTCTCCATATCCCCGGCGATAGAAACCTGGTTACTCTTCTCAATGGTGCTGGTTCGATTCGAATCCGGGAAGTGGATGTGGCAACCGGTCTCTTCCATTACGCGCCTTATCGTTAATCCTCCCTTTCGATAGAACAATAAATATATTACGAAATTATTAAACACGCTTTCTTGTCTTCTCGTTATCAATTTTACAGATAAGTTTGAATTACTTCTTCCCATTTTTTTTTATTTAATTGGTTTCGCACAAAGATAATTTATGATTAGCAATATAAAGGGAGAGAGCGACGATCGCAATTTAATACGAGTCACTTCCCTTTCCCTTGACAAGACTGTGGCTCCCTTGTTAGAACTTTCCATGGAGTCTTTGTGCCATCTCAGAATTCTTGCTCTGTGATATTATACCCTATCCATTTCACCTGTGCACAATAACCGAACTAAATTACGTCAAATGTCACCAACATTACAAAATATAGTGTCAAATGACGCAAAATCCACTACATATTATAATAAAGTCCTCTGCCAATTCTGTCTGTCTGTTCGCGATAAACCGGATTTTCATGCAGCTTTTACCAGTAGCTATAACGATTCATAAGGAATACTAGCTTCTGCCCGCGACTTTGTCCGTGTGGTCGCAGCGGAAGCTCTCAATAGGAAAAAAACTCTCTATTTCGAAGCATTCTTGATTGGTGCTCCGTTCTTATCGGTCTTAGCGTTATGATGACGTTGGTAAATGAGCTATCTAACACTAAAAGAGTTTTTCAAATCGGACCAGTATTTCCTGAGATTAGCGCGTTCAACCAAACAAACAAACACTCCAGTTTTATAATATTAGTACAGATTAAAAATCACAAAGTTTCTGTGAAATTAAAAAAAAACCTTACCTTTCCAATGATATGCGAGTGATCTGTGTAGCTGACATCGATTTTCATAGTTACTCTGTTGCTCTAAAAAAAGAAAAAAATATAAGTAATCAAATCAAAGCTACTCAATTTAAATTTTAGACCCTAAGAAGATTCTTATGACCGTGAAAACTACCATCAGTTCGGTAAAACAACCGACTTATCCCCGCCGTATACCCGCCAAAAACTCCAGCTAGTAAATTAATAGACATCCTTGTACAATAAAAAAAGTATAAAAGGCACAGGCGGCAATAGTAATAAAAAAAAATACAAATATCACTTACCCTGGTGTCCAGCAACAGCATTATCTTCTCTCGAGCCAGCTTCACATCATCAGGTCGACCAGCGACTCTCACATGAGGATCTAAGCACAATAAAACACCTTTCAATGCTGTTCAATCTATACGAATATTATAAGGAGTTAAAGTTTGTGAGGTTGTAGGGGGTAATCTCAGGAACTACTAAACCGATTTTGAAAATTCTTTTACCAATAGAAAGCCACGTTATTTGTGAGTGTCATACGCTATATATTAACCCGAAAAATGAAAAGACTTCTTTGTGGTAGTCGGATTTGCAAAATAAGTCGGAGAAAACGTTTCTTACGAACGCTGCCTTAACGATGAGAGATATATGATTGAGTTCTAGATAAATGTTGTAGAACTTGATTATGCCTACAAAAAAATCAACGACAGCATATGTCTAACTTTTATATTAATATAATATTTAAGTCACAAAACGTAGTTTTTTATATAAAAAAAAAATTAAATCGTTAAGTGAAGTTTATTGGTCATATTATCAACAACAATTACGAATTCTTATCAATATGTAATAATATAATAACTGAGCCATTGCAACACGTGGCCGGGTCAGTTAGTATGATGCAAAATTTTAAAAAAATTATTCCAAAAAAAAAATTACTTTAAAAAATGTACCACAATCTTTTTGATCATAGTTACGAACCTACGTAGTCCAGGATTATCATAAACTAGCGACCCCAGATAATAAGAAAAAACCTTGACAAATGATATACCTAGACTTCAAAGGTTCAGTTAAGTTATTGTACTTTTAATGACGATGAGACTTAAGTACGAGAGAAAAGTATATAATAATTAAACTTGATAAATTCAGATGACTTTATTAGTTACTGTTTGTACATCAGGTTCTACGCGGACGAAGTCGTGGGCACAGCTAGTAATTTATAAATTGAAATTAGTACAATTTCTCTGGTTTTCACATCTTTTAGCACTCCGAGCAAGAATTAAATACATTTTTATATCTACAGTTTATTAATTAATCTATACATATAATAAAAATGAAGTGTCTGTATGCAATATTAAAATATTTTTTTTTAACTGCTTGGGTACGAAAGTATACACGCTACTGATAACAAAAATGCAATTTTTAAAATTTTTGTCGGTCTGTCTGTCTGTCTGTTTGTTCCGGGTAATCTCCGAAACGGCTGGACCGATTTTAACAGGAATTTCACTGACAGATAGCGGAAATTACAGCGGGTTACTTAGGTTACTTTAAATTAGACTAGGTATTAACCGCGGCTTCGTCTGCAACGTTATCTCCAAAACGATTGGACCGATTTTCACGAAATTTTTACCAGCAGATAGCGAACATCATATCAAGTAATTTAATCTATTTTAATTTAGACTAGCTGTTAACCGTGGCTTCGCCCGCAGTACTATCTTCAAAACGGTTCGATCGATCTTCACGAAACTTTCACTGGCAGATTGCTGACCTTATAAAAAGTAATTTAAGCAGTTTTAGTTTATACTAGCTGTTAACCGTGGCTTCGCCCGTAATGCTATCTTCAAAACGGTTCGAACGATCTTCATATAACTTTCACTGGTAGATAGCTGATCTTATAAAAAGTACTTCAAGCAATTTTAGCTTATACTAGCTGTTAACCGTGACTTCGCACACAGTGCTTTCTCCAAAACAGTTAGACCGATTTTCATGGGACTTTCACTGGCAGATAGCAGACCTTATAAAAAGTAATTTAATTTATTTTAATTGAGACTAGCTGTTAACCGTAGGTTCGCTCGGTGTTCTATCACCAAAACGTTAGACCGATTTTCACGGGACTTTCACTGGTAGATAGTGAACCTAATAAAAAGTAATTGAGGTCATTCTATTTTAGACTAGCTGTTCCCCGCGTCTTTGTCTGCATGAAATTTAGCGAGATTTCAACTCATTTTTTATTTTTAATAAGAGAAATAATTATCAGCTTATTGTTTACAGCTCGATATTATAATTATTAATAACATTAATGATATAGAGGTCTTCCTAATAAGATCTTAGATTATAAACGTATTACGTAAAGAGTTCCATAATACAGTTTCTTGCGGAACAGACAAGCGTTTATTTTTTGTATAGGCACAAAATCTTAATTATAATAATGGCTATGTATATTAAATGTAATGTAAATGTAAATCTTAATAATAATATTTTAAGTTATTGTTTCATTAGTTCCTTATACAGTGTAAGTGAGCACTGAGGTAGTTATATGGTGGGTTAAGGTTCCAAATGTGTTGCTGATGACAAACCTCATTTGGCACGCTCTTTGTATTTATATATCTAATGTACACGTTATATATTACTTTTAGTGGCGTTCGCGTCGTACTTACAATTGTCTTTAAAGAGCGTTTCTGTAATTGTACATAGTCTCACAATTCTATAATTCTTTAATACGATTTTAAAAAACGCGTGCGGAGCTGCGGGTATAGCTAGTCAAACATATGATGGGTTGGACAAGCTTAATAGAAAATATGACATGTAGACAGCTCATTCATTATACTACGCTTTGTTAATCTAACGCAAGAATAATACGACACGAGACAAGTTGGTCACGCGTGACTAGCTTGTCGCTGACGCGAAACTAAAAGTTTTTCTTCTGGCAAATTCCGCTCAACGCGCCTAAATAGGTGTCACTTAAAAATATTTTTCAAATCGGTTTATAAATTTCACAGTTTTGTGGGAACAACCCTTTAAAAAAAACGATTTACTTGACATCCTCTTCCTTCTTGAAAACAGTTTGTACAAAACCCATGATGCACACTCAACGCGTCAAAACCCTGCGCATAAAATATGCACTCATTTCAAACAGTCTCGCGTCGCTTGTTCCTTGTAAAAACAAATTTAAATCATTCAGGTAAGGTTGAATTTACAAAATCATATATTTATCGCATTACTATAACCACGTATGTATATTGGGGAGTTTTTGCGGACGGTTTTGAGCGTTATTTTTATTCGAGACTGTGCGTTTTGGGTTTTTATATGTTAATGTTCTTATGTAAACTAACGGCGCTCACGGATCTTACGTCAGATTATCTTTAACTGTACAAAAATGTAAAAAAACTCCTTCATTAGTTTAAAATCCGTCTTAAAGTACCTAATAGTTAAGTAAAAAAAAAACAAAATTAAATAAAACATTCGAATAGTTGCCCACAGACACAACGAAAGCAAAAAACGATGCGAAC
This sequence comes from Antheraea yamamai, assembly GCA_036509395.1. Lineage (NCBI taxonomy): Eukaryota > Metazoa > Arthropoda > Insecta > Lepidoptera > Saturniidae > Antheraea > Antheraea yamamai. The sequence continues at coordinate 2,672,087 of AP028426.1, forward strand.
CAAGAGCCCACAAAATAATAAATAAATAAAAAAAAATTATCACAATGTTCTGGCAACCTATTGTTTGGGTAGAGTCATAGGTTACACTATCGACCACCGAATATCTTTTTTAATATTAATTTATTATGAAACTAGCTCATACCCACGACATCGTCTGCGTAGTTTATTACCTTAACAATATATTTTATACAGAGGTAAAAACATACGCAATACAACACCATCGTTGGACGCGTAGTTTTTTAAATTGTATTAAAGAAATATAAAATTGTGAGAACATGTACAATTATAGAACTGCTCTTTCTAAATCAATTTAAGTACGACACGCACGCCACCTACAGTAACATATAACGTCTACATTAGGTATATAAATACTAACAGTATGGTAAATGAGGTTTACCATCAGCAGCATATTTGGAACTTTAACCCACCATATAACTACCTCAGTACTCACTTATACAGTGTAAGGAACTAATGAAACAATGACTTAAAAATATTATTATAAAGATGCCCATATTGCCATTATAATAAAGTTTTTGTGATTATACAAAAGTAATCGTTTGTCTGTTTCGCAAGAAATTGTATTATGGAACTCTTAACGTAATACATTTATGGTTTAAGATCTTATTAAAAAGACCTTCTATCTTCAGAGTTACTTTAAATTATAATTTTGATTGTAAACAATAAGTTGATAATTATTTCTCTAATTAAAAATACAGAACGACTTGAAGTCTTGAAATCTTGCTAAAATTCGTGTAGACGAAATCGCAGGTAACCGCTAGTTTAAAATAAAATAACCTAAATTACTTCTTATAAGGTCAGCTATCTGCCAGTGAAAGTACCTTGAAAATCGGTCCAACCGTTTTGGAGATAGCACTGCAGGTGAAGCCGCAGTTAATAACTAGTCTAAATTAGAGTAGCCTATGTCTCAGCTATCTGCTTGTGTAATTACCGTCAAACTCGGTCCAGTCGCTTCAGAGATTACCCGGAACAGACAGACAGATCGACAAAATATTTTAAAATTACATTTTTATCATCAGTGGCCTGTATACTTTCATATCCAATCATTAAAAAGTTGTTATTTTAATATTACATGCAGACACTTCATTTTTATTATATGTATAGATAGTACAGCTGGTGACCAATACACCAAACATGAGTTAACACTATATGAACAATGTATAGGCTCATTGGACTCTAAAAACTGCCGCAACATACACTATGTGGTATACAAGCTCAATCAAAAAACTATAATATATATACCATAAACTAAAATAGTAAACTAGTAGTAAAAACTTATAAAATCCGTAGTTTCCTAAATAATTAAAAACTTAATATTAAATCATGCTATTAAAATAATAATTTTTTTAGATAAGCGCTAAGTGTCTAAAAAGTAGAACAATAAAGTAAATTGATTGAAATTTATGTACCCATTACTATCTGTATTTTATACATACGTATAATTACATAAGAGGATACCAAAATTGATGTAATTTCAAGTCCCTACATTCTTCATCTTTCGGTCAAACAAAACATTATGATGCAAACTTAACACTGTGGTGTTTTTTTATTAAATCTTTACTACAAAAATCTACACAGTAAAAAGACGACTAAGATTCGATACTTGTCAACCAAGCTCTATATTCACGAGCAACATAGATATAAAGCAGTATTTTTAACTTAAATTAAAATAACTGGCAGTGAAAGAAATATAGAAAAAATATATCGAATATAGAAATAAAATTAATAATCAGATAATTGACCTCCTTTCAATCAATCTTTAAATCTAGAGCAGAAACCTAAAAGATCTCATAACGCATCAAATAGTTCACAAATCAGGTGAGGTTATGATCAAAACATAAAAATACATCAAACTTTTTGCTATCAGTTTGTCATTTATGTTTAATCTACTAAAATTCATAATAACAGATTAGAAATCGAAACAAAACGAAAATTCACTAGGTAATTAATTATTTCATGGAAACTCACCAATATCATAAGCCAAGTCGTAAAACTTATTTAAACGTATATTCTTAATAACTTCGTACACTAGATCATCGTTATTAACTGTTAACACCATTTTAACTAGATAAGATACACCTATTTAAAATACATTTGGTTTTTACGTTTACTCACTATACACGGTACGCGCAACGGACGCCTGCAAAATAATAAAAATTTTGATTTCACCGCCTTACTGGCGCCATACCACCGCGCGCGCCGGTACGATCTGATACCGCATTGGTGCCGGCCCGACATAAAGATTCGTTATTATTGGTTGCCTAGATTGATTCGCGGTTCATTCGTTTTATTCAAAAAACAATACGTTATGTATTTAACTAATATTTTCAAATAATTTTAATTACTTTGCATATGCATAGTGGGCATATATTTTGAGGTATTTTTACTTTCATTATTACGAATAATTATTTATCCACTTCGCACAATATTTATGAAATTATTCGTATCTATGGAATTTGCAGGCTAATAATATTGAATACTTCAAAACAATTTTGAATTTGAGAGTTTTTGGCGGGATCTTGGTCTGTCATGTAGTGGATTTTATTTTTTATTCATAATCTTGTGTTACTTGACTCTATATTGTGTAAAATTGGTGGTGTTTTAGGTAATATAGTTTGTTTATTGTGCATAAGTAAAGTGAATGGAAAATAATACCACGGACCATGAATTCTGAGATGCCACAAAAATTCCATGGAAAGTTCTAACGAGAGGGCCACCATCTTGTTAGGTAATTGAAATTATATCAAGAAACTTGTAATATCGATACTCACTTGACAATGGCAGTGATGGTCTACTAGAAGACTGGTTGCCAAAATTAAATGGAAGAAGAACTTGAAATACTATTAACTACTCGACAATGGCATTCATTGAAATTATATCAGGAAACTTGTAATATCGATACTCACTTGACAATGCAGCAAAAGTCTACTAGAAGACTGGTTGCCGAAAATGGAATAGAAGAAGAACTTGTAATACTATTAAATACTTGACAATGGCAGTAATCATCTAAAAGATTGGTTGCCAAAAATAAAGATAAAAAAAAAAATTTGAATTTTCTAATATCCCTTGATGAATCATTGTTCATGGTAATAACGGCAAGTAACTTTTATTTAATTTAGGTCACGTAATTTAATCTACGCAAAATATTACTAGGTTTTCTAATTAGATGTAGTTACTTTTCTGTTTTTTTTTTAACTTTATTCATGTTAATACTGTTTTCCTGCTTTCGGCGTCTTCTTATGTAAATTCTTATATAATATGTTATTCTATATAAATCTATTCACTGCAAAAAAAGAAATAAGAGTAAATATATTCATAAATAAATGAAACATAATTAATTTATTACAATTTAAATACATCATTACTTCAAAATGGGAAATTAAATATTAAAACTATGTAAGTTAAGATCCTACATAAATAATTTCGTGATTGTAACTAAAGTTATGGAATAAGTATACCTATATTTATTACTAGCCGACCCGTGCCCACTTCGTTGGGCGGTAATAGGCATTATCAAGCTACAACTTTTCTCTAGAAGTTTTCTCTTCTCTCTAGAACTCAATCATATATATCTCATAATTAAGGCAGCGGTCGTAAGAAACGTTTTCGTTCGACCATTTTTCTCCGACTCCCCAGATATTACCCCCTACAACCTCACAAACTTTACCTCTTTATAGTATTAGTATAGATTATAGATAATATAATTCGTTAATAGCTTCTGCCCGCGAGTTCGTACGCGTGGAATAGTTATTTTGGGCTAAGACGCAGCGGAAGCTCTCAAAAGGAAAAAAAGCCAAGATTTTAAAACATTTTTTATTGTTGCTCCGCTCCTATTGCCCTTAGCGTGATGATATATAGCCTATGACACTCACAAATAACGTGGATTTCTATTGGTAAAAGAATTTTCAAAATCGGTTTAGTAGTTCCTGAGATTACCCCCTACAACGTCACAAACTCACAAACTTTACCTCTTTATAATATTAGTGTATAGATTATAGCCCCTGCCCGCGACTTTGTCCGCGTAGTAATAGTTACTACTCTGGGCTAATGCTGACACAAAGCAGAAGCTCTAAAAAAAACCATCTCGATTTTGAAACATTTTTCATCTGTGCTCCGCTCCTATTGGCCTTAGCGTGATGATATATAGCCTATAACCATTCTAGATGAATGAGCTATATAACACTGAAAGAATTATTCAAATCGGACCAGTAGTTCCTGAGATTACCCCTTACAACGCCACAACGTCACAAACTCACAAACCCACAAACTCACAAACTTTACCTCTTTATAATATTAGTATATATTTGCTATAATAGCTCGGATTGAGAATTACGAGTTATCTCAAAATCGCACTATGATATTTATCATTTCGTGATTTTAATAAATCAATCAATTAAACAAAACCTGATCTAGGAAAATATTACAAGAAAATTAAGTATAACAACTATAGGTGTAATATAACCATAGTGAAAGAACTACCACAGAGGTATTATAAAAAAAAAATACAGACCTTTTTTTGAGCGAGCACCAATTTTGAGACGAGCCGGCCAGTTTATTAGCGTGTTCGTTTCGCTCATCACCTAATACAAGAGAGAAAGTGTGACAGTTTTAAAATTCAATCACAGTTATCGGTGGAATTTTATACTTATCAAACTATAAGTAAGTGGTAAATGATAAAATATTGGTAAGTGTTATATTAAAGCATTTCACATTTCCATAGATACGCAACAAAGATTAAAGAAGTTGCAAAAAACAAAGTTGCGCAAGGTATTTCATTATATTTTTTTAAATTTCAGACCTCAGTTACTTGGCAAGATAGAGGTACATAGTGTTTTTTTAAGCCACCATTTTGTGTTTAATATAATAATACAGAACTACGAGTATACTTACTCGGTGGAAAAACGCTTGGGCTGTTTGCGATTCTTCTAAGTTTTCTAAAAAATAAAGAATAATCATTTTCAAATACAATTGTTATAATAATGTACGCTAAGTGTAGCAAATTCGAAAGCCATTGCGGGGAGGTAGGGTGTCTGTACCCGACTGGATCGCGACCACCGTACACCAGGTGGAACACCCGCTATAGTGGCACGTTTGGGCGTGTCGCGTTCCGGGATCAGCCGGTGTATACCCAGCAACTGGGGGGGGAGGGCAGTTTCAGGCCGGCATGACAGCGACGACCAGCGATGGATAGTATATCTTTCGGTGGTCGCCATTGTTTTTGGATTGTACTGTGCTTACCATCAGGCACAGTACAGTCACTTTGCCGAGCTTCAATAAAAAAAAAAAAAAAGCCATGTTGAACGAAGCAATTTCAAGTCCTATAATTATCTCGAAATTTTGAACAGTTTGAATGCATGATAGGACATGATAAGAATCTCAGTGTGTTAGGAAGTCATTTTAATTTTTTATTCATAATCTTAGGTTATTTTGTAATATTAGTGGCATCTTATGTAAGTTAGTGCGGTTATTGTGTGCTAAGTAAAATGGATGGGAAATAATAGTTCTGAGAAGCCACATAAAATCCCTCGAAGATGTTAAGAAGAGGGCCACCATTTTATTGTCTTACTAAAGTTATTACAAGACAGTTTATAGTAATATTACCTATTTAGTAATAACCTTTAATAAACAGGATTAGCTACAAACGTGGGAATCGTAGGAAAAACAAGTGTAATAGCATATTATGTTGCACTTATAGATGAGATTTATATTCATTTTTACTTTACTTAAACATGACAGTTAGGTCTTATTGTAAATTATTATTTTATATTTTCTTATGTAAAAGGTATGTAGATGTCACAGGGATATATAGATATCTACACAAATCATATTTCAGTTTTATCTGGTTGTTTACAATGTTCTCAGTTTTATAGGCAATTATAGAATAAGAATTTAATATTTTTTTCATATTAATTAAAAAAAAAAACAAAATTTTCATTAAAACCGGTTAAGAGTAAATAAAAATATGATTTTAATAAAATGTTTTTTTTACGATTTGCATAAGTATTTGGTTAATTTTATACATTGCAGAGCGATATATTTGTCCTGTACAAAATTATATAAAAATCTATAAAACGAGGCAGACAGACAATGTCATATACGTAATTTTTTTGGAAAAATATTGACATGCACAGACAGAAGTAAGTACATATTTATTGATGCATAAACCGATAAGACAAATGATTATTTACCAGCCATCATTCCTTCCAAACGGCGCCTGTCAACGCGAAATCTCTCCTGATATACATCTTCAACGCTATTCAGCCCAAGAATCACTGCTAGCTTTTGTAAATCTTCTGCTGACGTCACGGAATTACTTGTTCCACTCTCGGATGCCTATAGTAATAACAACGTTAGTTAAAATTTTAGAAACATAATCGTAATATGAAAATACGTACATTATTCTATTTTATTTATATCATCGTGTGGATATACAGAGCCCCCATCACTTATTATAGTCGATTGATTACTCTATTTGTCGCTGCGAGGTTCAATTTATGTGGAACAGTGCAGCGGCCAAAACGCTGTTACTCTTTAGCATCACCCGGGGAGCACCTGCAGGGGAGTGAGATATACACTTCCTGCTTACGAGAGTAACATCAGCTCCCAATTTATAATACGAGTCCTTGTTCAGTGGTCAAGCCTCCACCATAGTGAAAAAAAATCTATTTAAATTCTTATTGATAACAATAAAGTTAGTGAATAGCTACTAAATAAAAATAATGATGAGAATCGTCTGAGAAACATAGCAGAGACATGTTTTTAACCGTTTCCCGCTGCCTAATCATATATACACTAGAGAGACGTATATTTTAAATTAAGTACATTTTGTATATACACATACTTTATTATGAAATTTATTTTGCTATAGAGTTACTAGCTCTTGCTCGCGTTTTCACTCGCGTTAAGGTAGACTTGATTTATCCCTTTGGAAAAGTATTTTTTTTTGGATGAAATGTACCCTATGTCCTCTTCTGTACCCCTGAGAAGATGTATACAAAATTTTATGCTGATCGGTTGCGTAGTTATGACATGGTGATGGGGTTCATTGGTTATGACATGGGACTCACAAAAAGTGATTGAAACACGTTTTTCAAGGTCGAGAACACAACAGTGATGTCCTTGATGTTGCAGTTGTCCATAGGCAACGGTAACCATTTAACATCAGATGGGCTGTCTGCTTGTTTCCTGCTCATTAATAAAAAAGTTAAGATGTGAAAGCGTAACAAACAAACAACACACAGCAACACATGTACAATTCAGATTTAAATTTAAGCAGTTACAAAATAATTTTCTGTTTGATAGTTGTGTTTCGTAAATTTATGTTTATGGCTCCTAGACACACGTTCACTGTTAATGAAAAGACTATGTACAAATCTAAAGCCGTATTGTCGTAATAATGAATGCCACGTGTACAATTGATTATAAATAAAGTAAATAAAATTATGTATTTTTAATTTATTTAGTCTACCTATGTTTGGTAACAACATCCTAATGTAGCAACGTTTTTTTTTCGAACTGACCACGTTATTGGCCTGACAGGCCTTTACAGCTTTACGGGACTGCTAAGGTGAGCATTTAAGTCACTCAGCCAATTTTATTTGACAGCTACCTAGCACAAGAGTATACGATACACCTTGGCTTGGTCTGTTGTCTTTACCACGAACCTGACTAAGCTAGGCTATCTGTAAATGTATACGTTTGTGAATTACACAGTTTTCATTATATTTAGTTATCCCTTTATATAACCGAGATATCCTTATACATTCGTATTTAGAAAAGTAGATTTTAAAAAATCTTAGACCTATTTTTGTAATTCTGTAACGGTTACATAAATATTTTCCATATTGCGTTGTAACTGACTATCTACTTGGTTACATAACGCTTACAATAATTACACGACGACCTTATTTATTCTGTACTCGCGTTCTTATAAGTATGTATGCACTCAATAAACTTCTTAGAACCCAATCTAATATATAACCTCTTTGGAGGATTTAATCCATAAGTCGGCCAAGAAAAAAATGTCATCGGGTGCGGCTAACAATATGGCGGCAGTGCCCAACAAATAATTTATATCCATTCATAACAATCTACACACGCAATGCACACAATTTGCATTGATTGCTATTATCGTGAACAATAAAAAAAAACACTTACCTCGCTCACTGTATCTTTGTCCGAATTACTTTTTAATTCTGATAAATGCGTTTTAACGGTTAAATAGTTTGTAGATGCCATCATAAAATGAAATAATAAAATAATAATATGTAATATTATCGTCAATGGAATATATCAAACTCCACATGAATATAATTAATTGTCTAAAAACACATTTTTGAAAATTAAAATAAATAAATAAATAAATAATTATACCAGAACAACTTCACGTATTAACGAACCTAATTCGAGTGAAAAAATTATGGACAAGCGTTTCAATTAGAAAATATCGAGAAAAGGGCGGTAGGATAAATTTTTATTTGGCAAAGACAATTTTTTATTTACTCGTGTATTCTAATTGTTCATTATCGGTAAGCTATTTGAAATTGTTGAAAAATATAAACGTATTATTTATTACAAATTACAAACATTCAGTTGAAGTATTAATTTAATATAAAAAAAATGCAATAAATAAACTACGAAGCATAAAGACAATAATGGAGGCTCGCCGCGTCTTAGCCAATCACAATTCATCCTCTCGTCTTGCCCGTGCGTCAGCGCCGGTCGTCGGCGCCAAGACGGAGCCAATAATTATACTAACTTTCTTCTATTTTTATCTGAGAACTAGTTTTAATAATTGAATGCAGAATAAAACTTGTAATGCAACTTGGCGCCAATTTTGGTTGAATTCCTCTATTATAATAAGTATAATAAACGCCTAAGTCAATGTCTCATTAATTAGATATTACTATATCTTTGTATTGTGTCTCCGACAATTGGTGAGTCGTGAATTTTTACAAAGTTAACTCATAAATTCCAATAATTATTAGTGAAACCAATGTTAATTTTATTGGTCACGAATTAGGTCACGATATTCAAATCGAATATTACAGTGTTACTACTTTAGTTTTTATTTAAACTTCACAGAAGTCGTACTAATGTTTTTGAAGTAAAAACTTCTTTAGCCCCACTGTGATTTGAAATTCTATGAAACGAAAAAGCGAAAGAGAGACAAAGACGTTTCTATAATTTAACGCGTGACAGAATGAGATAGAAAACATTATACAGTGTTTCTTATATACGCGGTCGCATATTGTACTTCCCAATACTTGCTCTGGTTCGAGCGTGTACGTTTGCGTATTATAAAGCCTTGGGAAAAGGCATTTCAACCAGCGTGCTGTATTGTTCATTACCGTCTACATAAATATGTTTCGTTTTTTTGAAAATTTCAAATCTACCATGTGTGAACTGCCACACATTTTTTTTGACTATGTTAAATGATTGAAATCAATGAAATAATTATGAAAACTCTAATAACAATCTTAAGATAGCATTTTGTTGGGATTTTAATGCATTATATAATGGGTTTTATTTTTTATTGATAATCTGACGCTATGTGATCCTATATTGTATAATATTTGTGGCAACTTTTGTAATAAAGTTTGTTTAATTATCATAGTCAATGGGAAACACAGAAATTGATTTTGAGGTGTCAAATAAATTTCTTGGAAAGTTTTAACAATGAGGCCACCATCTTGTTGAAGCCCTGAAATTATCACAAGACACTTTGTTATAATATGATACTAATATTCTTGGATAAAAAGGATTGGTTGCTAATATAGCAAGACAAAGAGGAAGAAAAACTAACGTTCTGTATCAAAATAATTATATAATCTAATAAAGCTTATTCAAAGCTATTAACCAAAGAGATAATATTTTTGATATTATGAGAATAGGTGATGAAGTATAAACACTGCTTAATTGTTTACTTGAACGTATATCATATACACATGAAAATTTACCTACACAAGTAATTCTTTCAAGGCCGTATATAATTGATAATATGTATTACAAATATTTCACAAATGAACCTATATTTGTGGCATAATAATCACTATTTATATAATTAAATCATGTTTAATAAGCCGGTATGTATATATATATCATATATGGAATTGGCGGTATTATCTAGCAATGTGAAGGCTTTACAATAATAAAATAAAGGGAAATATTTATTATAAATTAACTGCATGCGTATGAATGAATGAAACCATTTATGAGTCGGAACGTTCCATAACGTATTTTGAGCGTTCGCTGCAAGAGGTCGCGTCAGTCGGGTTTCAGCGCTTGCCGGTGTTGTGTGCGCCTTCTCTCGACATAATATATCGTGTCATAGTTATTTTATATTAAATATTTATTAATTAAAATAGTATAATTTAATTTTAAACTATTTAAATCAACGGTGTTAGATTTTAGTTAGTGTATAATCTCATGTTAAGTGTGTATTAACAGCGTTAGAATATTTAAGTGAATAAAAATAATACGGTGAGTATCGGATAGTTATTTTCTTTTATGTAACTATTTCACTCTCTAAAAAACTTTTACAACATGGTGATGAGGTGTAGAATAGAAATTAGTAATGCTGAGCATAACTCTAGAATGAACAGCTGTTTTTGTGGACAGTGGAATAATTGGCGAGACGAACTTGATGCGGCGCGAAGCGTTTTGTTTCAGAATTGCATGGCTTCCCTAAATTTCAATTTATACGTTGACGAAAATTCAGATTAAATTAAATCAAATATTTTTAATAATATAAGTTATCGTCTCTCAGTCAGACATTTTTAGTATATGAAAATAAAAATAATTTGGTAAAATTTCAATAATAATAAGTCTAAATAAGCTAAAGATACTCATATATAAAAATAATAATTATGGATTGTGTATCGCTCATAATATATTTATTTAAAAATATACTGTTACTGTCTTTGTATAGGACAGATCACATTTGCCCTACAAAATTATTAGCGTCCCTTCCTGTTTAATTTTGACTTTGAAAAGGTTGCTTAGTCTATCATCATTAATTATTAAATTACGTCTAAATCAAATTTCATAATGCGATAAGAAGCGCTAATATAGTTAAAAACGGAACCTTAACCGAAGCACGCCAGTTTTATTGACAAGGTGTGGATTAATCAGGAATGAGGAAGTTATTGGAGCATGTTTTTTATGCTAATATTCGTTAAACGTTAATTTGTTATGAATATAAAATGTAAATTTTTATTTATAAAATTACGAACTTCTTAATTATTAAATTTGTAAGTGTTTATAAACGCTCTTAATGTACCGGTTTAATTTTATCACATTTTCGCCATTTTTTAGTAATCTATATTGGCAACACTTTTACCGTATCGATTATATTACATAATATCTGGAATTATGGGAACCACTGCTAAAACATAACGCAAATGTATTTTTAAATGTTGTTTAAAATAAAACCTTATTGAAGATTATGCAGCGAAAATTAATGTTTTTATTAGAAATATTAAGTAAAAATATTTTGATTAAATTTAAAAATAGTCCTCATTGTCATGCTGATCTATAAATATATATCCAAACTTGGCCGAAATTACGTAGGTGCGTGCATATTATTTTACATTCGTAAATTTTACGTATCGGCATATCAAAGACAATACTTATAATGGAAATTTCAACGAAACAGTTGCTAACTCAAATATTTATTATATTTTTTAAATTGTACATAATTATAAACTTGAAATCTGGGCGTATGCATGTTAGGGCAATATGGAGAACAAGGTCTAATAAAGCAAACCGTTTACGATTTTTAAAAGTATTCGATACTTATTTCTTGCGGTCCTCTAGTTACATATTGAATGTTCTGACATTCAATGTTGCTCGGTGAAAATAAGCATGTAACTATATGCCTGCCCTTATTACTGATGTCGTCAGGTCAGTAGTAGATGACTTGAAATTATCATAATATAGTGTCCTATTGATACCGAACCTGGATTGTAATCTTTCGGTCAATTTCGGTCTTAATTGAAACATAGAATTATTAATTTAGATGCAAATATTTTTTTGTATATTCTCGATTTGTTTACTCACTTTGTACTTACAAAAGTATATAGAACACTAATAATGTTTCGTTTTAGTTAGTCCTTTATGGGAGCTGCATGTTTTATTTCGAATAATTATGGTTTGTTTTCTATTTTTAACTGTAATTTTGCTTTCTTTTTTTGAAGTAACTACGTTATTGGCCTGACGGGCCTTCACAGCTTCGCCAGACTACGTAATTTTGCCATTCCTATTTAATTATTACAGCTCTTTTACCGTAGTAAAATTTTATCACTGCTTAGCTTAACTATCTATAGAAAGCATAATAATATGTAGCCCAGAAAATACTCTAAAAATGACTGTCAGAGAAAATTTAAACTAAATCAATTCAGACGTTTCGGTGATTTGCCCGAATTAATAAGATATTTGTCTACATTTCAAAACTTTACTTGCCTATTATTTTAACTCATACAGTATCTCTGAAGCCCTAGGGATTAGAGTCGTTTCTACCAGCGATGATTCAATGATAAGTCTAATAAACACCATTTGAGTAGAAGTTTTGAGATCTACCGAAAAAAAATATTCGGCATAAATCGATAATGAGCCGTTAAGCCGAAATTAACCGAAACTTCAAGAAAAACACTCTAAAGTAATTGTAGGTAAGAACAAAGGTGGCATGTAACGCTTTATTATTTGCATCTTATTAACATTTATTGCTTGTTATCAAGACATTGTTCTACGTGGGTATTGTGAATACTTATGACGATTTAAATTTCTTAATTGGTTGTTAATAATTTTTATCCTTCGTAATATCCGTTAATTAAGACATGTTTATTCAGTTTTAAATCACGATCGTCTCTGCTTAATGTAGGTACAAGGCAGTTTTCATTTAATAATTGCATTCCTGTTGGATACATATATGGCCATAGTCTCTGTGAGGTAATATCTAAGTCATTTAGTTGCCATAGTACAAGCTATATCTACTTGGCTTGTATTTAGAAGGCCTTTATAGAAAAAAATGCAGTGTAAACTCTTTGTAACGAATTAGAAGGGGCCCAGCATTTTTACGTTATAAAGAGTTTTCGTTATAGGGACATAAGAGAATAAATAACTGGTTTTGTGGTAAACCAACCAAATTGAAATAATTTGTTCGTTATAGAATATTTCTCGTTAAAACGGACGACGTTATAAAGAGTTTACACTGTAGTTGATTATAAAAATATTTTCTAAATATATATAGTAAATGATTATGGCGACAGAACCTGTGCAAGTTTCGACTACTTGTAGCGCTAAAAACTAACCTCAAAATTAATTTCGATAAAGGGGCAGAATAACGTTTGTTCCTTATCATTACCATAATAACTCGAAATTAGCGTTTTCGAGTGACTCTTATGTGTGTAAAAACTGCGGATCCGGTTATTTTGCTGCGTCTATCGTTACGTATTCCGATAGTTCGCAACGCATGACTATAATGTCTTCCCACACTTACATTTATTGTGCATAGACAAAACTTTGTAGCGATACACGTAGGTATGGGAGTAGTATACTTGACACTTGCCATTATATTGTGGCCAATTCAAACAATATCTTTATTTTATACGCTTTCACGTCTTAACTACTAAAGCAATCAGCATGAAGTTGTACACACGTTGTGAGAAGTACAGAAATTAAATCAAAAATACTTTATTCAGTTTAGGCCCTAATAAGGCACTTATGAACGTCAAAGACTACCACCGGTTTGGAAAAAAACCCAGTCATCGTGAAGAACCGGCAAGAAACTCGATCGGGTACATTTTACAGAAAAGAACATAGGGTACTTTTCATTCAGCAAAAAGTACTCATCCCGAGGCTTAAGTGTAATGTACATAAACACGAGTGAAGCCACAATTAAAAGGCAGTAACAGTATAATCGTGTATTATAACATTGATATACAAAAACTCAAGATGTACACTTAACGTCTCACAGCCGGCACATAAAAATGAGTGCATAATTTTGGATTGCTAAAAACAACTTTATATCAGTTTATCGCATAACTATAACCATGTATATATTGGGGAGTTTTTACGGGACGGTTTTGAGCGCTACTTTTATTCGAGACCGTGTGTTGGGTTTTTGTATTTCAATGTTATAACAACGATACCCCACAACTCTCTTTATAACTAAGCCTTTCGACTTTATGATTGCTTTATTAAGACCACTTAACTTTATCATTGGTTAGAAGTACAATATGCATAGATTTCCGTTTGCATACGACTTTTATGTTTAATGTGCACGATTTGAATGTTGACTGTAGGTACAGACGTTTCAATGTCGATGTGAGCCGGAAAGGAGGACTTCCGGATAAAACTCTATAAGGAAGTGTGTTAAGATAAGAAAGATTTGTCTCTTTGTTTTTTCTTATTAATCCTATACAATGCGGCGGCGGACGGTGATATAATAAAAACGACAGAACGTAACCATCTGTCACTCGGATGAGGCAAAAAACGAGTCGATAGGAACAGCTTGCGACAAATTCTTATTATTCACTCGCTGAAGTATAATATTCTGTACTATATTTATTTATATCATGTCAAGCGGGTTTTAACGTTTAAAATCTATTATAGGGTGGATTAATATGTGAACGATGGTGAAATCTGTAAATGATGCCGATCTTAGTGCATCCACCAAAATCGAAGTAACAGTCTATTTTTGTAAAAATATGTATCATGAAAAGATAAACCAGATCGTGTTTCTTGCCGGTTCTTCTCGATGACTGGGTTGTTTTCCGAACCGGTGGTAGTTTTGACGTTCATAAGCGCCTTCTCAGGATCTAAATTGAATATGGTATAATATTTTTGATATATTATGAAAATATGCGAAATGCAAGGGAGAAATGTGATGGCGACAGATTTTCAAAACGGGAGTAGTGTCCAGCCCGGCGAAAGCACTGTCACGAGTTTACACATTTATAATTGAAATGGCTTTTATTTTTACATTTTTTTTTTATATTTGAGTCTATGTTCTGTTATCCTTGAAAGGAGTAGTAGGTATATTTTCTTCCTTTAACATTCCTTTAACACTATTGATCACTGGCTGTTCTAATTAAATATATACATAGTAATGAAATTGAAATGATTATTGTTTATTTGAGTTAATCTCCGACACGGTTTTTTTTTCTCGCGGTTGAGTCTTCTTAGATCCCCATCTCGCATAGGTGGGAGTTTCAGATAAGTACTGACTAAACTCACTTGGGGTTCTTCTCGCACCATTTAGCCGGGTGGGCCGGAACTGCCTTTGCAATACTTCTACCCGACCCAGCAGGTGTTGGCACCTCAATAGGTGGTAGAGCCACGCTGAAGCTATTACTGGTTTCAGCATGAATGGGTCGGCTCGCCCGGGGTAGTCACCCTCTCATAGAAAACCGACGTCAAGTAACAGTGCTTGCATTGTTGCGTTTCGTTCGGTCAGTGAGAGCGCCGGAGGCCCACCTCCCCTCCCCTCCTCTCTCCCCTTCCCTCCCTTTCCCCCAAACACAGGCTGGCAACGCACTTTCGACTCCGCTGGTGTTTTAGTGTCTATGGACGGTGGTGATCACTCAATATCAGGTGACCCAACTGTTCGTTTGCCCGCTATGACATAAAAAACTTTGGTCCCGACTTGTGGTCTTAAGAAGGAAGATCTATTATTAGGCCAAGTTAAGCCAACTTTGTAGCGCTTTTTACTCCGAGGTAGAGAACTCTTCATATATAGCCTTCTATCTAAAGATGTCATGATCATGATTCAATAATATCAGATGAAACACGTAAATGTTCTAGTTAGGTCATGTGAAATAAAGAAACCATATTCATGCGAAAGAAGTCACGGCTTTTATCTAGTTATGTATATGTAAATAGACGAACGGAAGACAGTTACGAACATCTTCCTTTATGTCTTAACCGATTTTTTTATTTATTTAGTAAACATTGACGAGCTTCAGAGTTATTAATGAAAACTTTGAGAATTCGAATGTCGACAGCTAGACGATCTCTATTTAAATATACGATCATGAAGCACTGGATAGTGCTTCTATCTTCTATCAACCCAACCTCCGCAGGGTTCGAACCCCGGCTTGTTGTGGCAACGAATTTTTCGGAATTCGCGTACAATTACAAACTTAGATTAGTTACATAATCGGCTAACGGCGAATAAAAACATCGTGACGAAACTTGAACCTGAGAAATGTTCTTTTGGTACTACTGTATGTGGGGAAACATAGATTTTTCAGAGCTTGAAATCGCCAATACGTCGTGGGGTGGCATGGTGGTAATGACCATACTTTCAGGAAGAGGCCTATGGCCCTGCAGTGTATCTCTTACAGGCTGATAATGATATTTAGTACTTAACTTTTATTTCATTATAATAGAAAAAAACCAGTTCTAAACTCCTTTGAAAAATAACATTTCTATATAGGTGATTTCGAAGATGCAACTTAGAACTGTATGTATTTAGATTGGTAACTCGACACGTTGAAATAATCGAACGTTTGAGTCAACGTGACCGAATATTTTGTAGTCGTCGCAGAGTAGGGTTGCCAACTGTAATCCTTTTCACTAAATATTATAAAATTAAGTCCTCCACCAAGTCTGTCTGGTTTTCTGTTCGCGATAAACTCAAAAACAACTGTGCTTTCATTAATAGATAGAGCAATTCACGAGGCAGGTTTAGGTATATAATTTGTCAAGATCTTTTGTATATTGGTTGAAACATAACGATAATTGTTGGAAGTGTCGGAAAAAGTCAAGCCTCTTGGGAGCTTTCGTCGAAAACGCTGCCTCATCCCTTTGAGATATAACATAGCAATTTAGATTATAAACGACGCAGACGAAGTCGCGGGAATCAGCAAGCCTTATCATATCTCTACCTATAGATAAAATAATACAGGACTGCCGTGGTACGCGAATCGCGCAAAAACTACTGAATAAGTCTCAAAGCTTTTAACGTGAAACATCTATAGCAGTGGGTCAGACCGACTGCAAGCGTCGCAACGGCATGAGTCGCCACGCTATATGATTTCGAATTATTACTTTTTGTATTTAATGAGTATAGGTGGATACTGAGTAAACAAAAATTTTTTTGAAAAAAAATCTTAGTATTTATTTTTGATTAAGCCACATTTATTCCCTGTCATAAACTAACTTTTTATGCATATTACCTGTACGAAATAATTTCGATGTTTCATATCTGACAGGCGTCCCGAGACCCCTCACATTTTTTTTTTCTTAGACACTTAGTTCTTATCTAAAAAAATTGCTCATCTCGTGGTGCGTATGCGCAGGAGAGGGGAAAGAAAGGCATTGTTCACAAAGAAAGTTTGTAAGTAAAGTATATTTACGATTTCATTTTTTTTATGTTTTTTTTTCTGTGTACATAATATATATGGTCATGAAGTTACATCTATCAATGAGGTCCAATATTAATATTCAGTTATCATGTACTAAGTAACAATAATAATTTAATGAGCACGTCCGAAAACTTGATCTTTGCATATGCGAAAGAATGCACATAAAATTCAAATTTATGTTGGCAACCCTAGTGGCTGCTAATTAAAATGAGTAACATTATGCTAATATATTCCACAAAAACTGTTAACTTAACATGGTAATTTAACAAACACAAATATTATACACGAACACAATAGTTCCTTACAGAGTTAGTTTGGAAATAAGTAACTATTTGTTTTCGAGCGTCGCTCCTTATAAACATTTTATAAGTTTTACAATAATAACGAGTAAACTTTGATTAGTACCGAGATCTATTTGGATTAGATAGATTATTAGCACTTAGCAGTGAATTATTTGTCAATTGTGACGAAACTGTAAGAAATAATGAGGTAAGCCACCTTGAACTAGACTGTTTACGGAAATAGTTTGTGCGAAAAATAATCTATAAATAATAATCTTGTAGGTTGTAGAGAGCCACGCTGAAGTTATTATTGGTTTCAGAATGAATGGGTCGGCTCGCCCGGGGTAGTACTACCCTCTCATAGAAAACCGACGTGAAGTAACAGTGCTTGCATTGTTGCGTTTCGTTCGGTCAGTGACAGCACCGGAGGTCCACCTCCCCTCCCTTCGCCCCTCCCCCTCCCAGCCATACCCCCAAACACAGGCTGGCAAAGTGGCAACGCACTTTCGACTCCCCTGGTGTTGTTAGTGTCTATGGACGGTGGTGATCACTTAACATCAGGTGACCCACCTGTTCGTTTGCCTCCTATGACATAAAAAAAAAATCTGCTACGTATCTCGTTCAAACCGACTCATATTTTTGGTTTTGGTAATAATTATGTTCTACAAGACGATTAGCAATTGATTATTTGGCCACTGTGATGTCACTAAATGATAAAAAAGTTCTGCCTATAGAAATGAAAATTCAAAACGATAGATTAACTGTTTTTTTTTTAAGTTATAATTCTTTTGGCTCGATAGGGAAAAATTATGAGAGTCAATTTTTACGATGCGCGCGCACACCATCACGAAAAACCGACAGCCTGAAATTAGCTATAGTCAACATTTTGTTTCTTTGTATTTGTTGTTTGTATTTCTTTGTATTAAAACTTTCAATGTATTAAATACCTTTTTTCTATTGTTAGTGTCGTTTTTTCTACAAAACGTAGAATAAGACGAAAGATAAAAATTTTGAAAAGATTTTTGTCTTCTTACGCCAAAGAAGTATAACTTCTAACGCGTATTTTTAAATTAATTATAGTCTGAATTATTTAAATTCCACAATTTGTATATTGAAATTATGAACATTAGTCTGGTTTTCATATCTGTTGGCACGTGGAGTAATAATTATATACATTCTTATAAAGTTTATTAATCAATCAAACCCATGATGAGGTGAAAATTATCAACATTATACAGTATACAGACCGCTATAACACGCCTCGCTAGTCTGACGCAAGCCGCGCAATCTCAATACGCTCGGTCACGCTTACTAGCATGTCATCACGCGAAATTATAACTTTATCTCTTTCCAAAAAATACATTTCAACGCGCCTAAAGAAGTTCAAAAATAGTTCACTTTAAAAATAAAAGTATAATGACGTAAGTAATCTTGATGTAACGTATCAACGGAAATAGTCTACGCCAGGGCTTCTTAAACTATGGGTTGCGACCCCAAATGGGGTCGCGTAGCAAAATGCTGCGGTCGCGAGAGATTTAGATTTTTGTATGTTTCAAAACGAATTCTAAAACTATATATTTTCATATGTATATTGTTACCTAATAAATAAATCATCAAAAAATATTAATTTATTTTTCTTTTATATTTGTATGGGATCGTCAAGAAACTCGCTATCATAAATGGGGTCGTGAATGATAAAAGCTTAAGAAGCCCTGGTCTACGCGAAATTTACTTCGTTACGCATTTCTTTCATATAAGCAATCGCGGGCCCGGCGGACGTAGTCCTGTCTTGATAATAAAACAAATCCTAAAACTCAATCACAGCGTCACCTACCGGGTCCAATTGAATCTAAAGTATCCGGTGAAGCTGTCAAGACCTTGCTAGGTCAATACAGTAGTCAGATCGAAAAAAAAAATGTAATCTAAACCATTCTTGGATCCACTTGAACATTCACAAAAAAGTTCATCAAAATCTGTTCAGCCGTTTAGGAGTTCAGTCACATACACACGGACAGAAAAATTATATAAATAAATAGCAGTGCCCGATATAAAAAAAACAGTGATAGATAAAATAATCTGAATGTATTTTTATCTTGTACTTAGTCGTGTCGTTATTAAAATTACAATAACTTTTGATAGAGTGAACCGATTTGATGAAATCTAGACTGAATGCTACTCGAGGGTATGCTTTATGAGTTTCTTCGTGAGGTTTTATCGTGGACGCAGCAGACTTTGGCAGTGATGCGTGTTCAATCAAATAGTACAGACAGATAGGCAGGCAGACATTTTTAAAAAGGATTGGACTGTATTTTATTACTTATTCCAAGACACCTGCAACAATTTTTTTCACAAAAATCTAAAATGTACAGACACGTTTGATTTACATTCTTATTATACGTATTGAAGAAGATATATCATCTTTGTAATAGGAACAATACACTAGGAATTATAATATAATATTACAAAGTTTAAAACCAAAGTATTTGTATGACGATGACAAACAAAAATCGCCAGGAAAAAGATAGATAATTTAAAAAGAATTTGGTTTCGTCACGGCAATTATCTTTGCCACCGTGAAAAAAAAGCGAATTGAGTTCGACGACCTTGTAAATCGATCGTGAATTTATTTTATGTGACACCCCTAAATTGATAAATATAATCGTTCGATCATTCCAGGCGATAATTAAAATAAGGATTTTTTTAACGTATCGTCGTACTGTGAAATGGTGTTAAGAGGATCCGTTATCGTCTGGCGCCAGCGGCGACGGCGTACGCTGTAGTGTCTTGTCTCGACATTTAACGGTTGATTTGATTTTGCTGACTCCATGGATCTGCTGTTATGGACTTATAATGTCATGTATATAGGTGTTTAATATTCAAAAATTTCATTTCAAATTAAGCGCGCCCTGTATTTGATACTCATTCACAGAACTCACAATTGTGTCGTTACGTTTCAAAACAATCTAAATCCAATCTTAGCCGTTCTTAATATTCTACGATATCTTTCAAAATTTTCAAATTTTGTACCTGTATAGAGATCATAAAAAAAGACTAAAAACTCTATGATCGCCAAAATTTTAACTTCGTTCTCGGTGTATAAAAACTGGACATCTTAAAAACCTACATGTTATATGAACGATTTAAATTGGAATTAGCTCGCTTTGAAATGTTACGCCACAATTATGCTTAGCAAGTAAATCGCTCATGTACGAAGATCGTACCTACGACCTTTCGAATTTGTATTATCCATTGTTGTTTACTATTATTGTCGTGGGGCCGGTGATATCGCAATGTGCGAACAAGTAATCATCATGCAACAACTAATAAGTGTGAAAAGGAGAGTACGTTATTCACACTCAAAGTCACGATATTAATAACGAATATTCCTTTTATTATCGTTGTAACAAACGGTACGATTATAAAACAGCAAGTTACCTACCAGCAGAATAACTAAGAACTGCTTATAACAACACTATTATAGAATAACAGAAGAGACTGTTATTGTTATATAGTTGTTGCGATTTATAACTTTGAATATGCGTAAAATGGGGTGCTCTCTCTTTTACACCTATTATAGAATGACGTTAGTCATCATAACTAATATTTTAAATACAAAGGCAAGTTTGTTCGTTATATTCGGTAGTCCGGTGAAGCTGTTAAGGCATTACTAGGCCAATAGCGTAGTAAGTTCGAAAAAAGAATCGTTATACTTTCTACTCGACCGATCATTATGAAATTGGTCATATATATCAGTGATACAAAAAAGGACATGTGGTATCTTTATCTACAAAAAGTACTGTTCTCGAGATATAAAATCTACATTGACGCGAGTTAAGCCGGGGACAAAAGCTAGTCAGTAATAAGCTATACTAAGCTCAATGGTGGAAAGGAGCTGGTCGAAATGTTCACAGAGTATAAATCACTCAACGTTTGTAAAGAAGTTTTCAGTTTAAAAAAAGCTGTAAATTGCAAACGTTTATAAACGTATAAATTTATGGTTTGACATTCTTTAGTTCTATCTCAAAGATTTTCATATATAACTGAGTTAGCAGAGTAAACAAGACAAGGCCGAAGCTAGCAACATTTTTATGATATGTTCAAGAACATTCCTAGCGATTAGCATCACTATCTGTGAGTAATTGGCGACATTGGAACTTATGTTTTTTCCGCTATATTAGCCTTTAACTCTCCAAGGTGCCTACCCACTTTCGTAGCAAGACTAGTCATATATTTATGACTTTGTCGTGATTTCAAAGAATTATATTGCCGCATACGTAAAGAATGAGGTCTACAGAATCGCCAAATACGTTCGAAGGAGAAACTCGTATCCCCGAATGTTTCGAAATGTTTGTATTTGCTCTATTCTGTATCTATATTAATAAATCTGAAGTTGTGGTTGTATATATATTTTTTTTTTCAAAATTTTGTGATACAATTTTTTCATAAAAGATATAGTTTATCGATATAATATTAGTTTTTTGTCTGTATGTCTGTTTGCATGCCTGAACGCAACTTTAAAAAAAGCTAGATCAATTGTAATGAAATGTTGTATACGGGAAATAAATACTTTTTTTATATGTAATTTTATTTTTCTTGTATCTTACGATACGATTAAAATTCGTTTTATTTTAATTATAGGTCTGCAATAGAATGCAGACTTGAGTTTTTCGCGGGATTTTAATCTGTCATGTAGTGGATTTTATATTTTATTCATAATCTTGTGTTACTTGACTCTATATTGTGTAAAATTGGTGGTTTTATATAATATAGTTTGTTTATGTGCATAAGTGAAGTGAATGAAAAATAATACCACGGAGCATGAATTCTGAGACGCCACAAAAATTCCCTGGAAAGTTGTAATAAGGGAGCCATCATCTTGTTGGAACATTAACATTGACATTGAAATGATCGCGCGACACTAACTTGTGATAATATTAATACTTGGATGTTCGCATTCCGGAGTAAAAAGGATGGCCTATGATGCCACTGTCATTTCTAGGAAATAAAACAAACGTTTATTCCATAATGACGTAAGTACCAATTTTGATGTTACCGGACAAGAGGCCCTATTCAACTAAAGTATACATGTGTGGGTGAAATTCGAACCTCTGTCGGCCCTTTTGAAACTAGTGATGCCATACTATCTACTACTCGACAATGGCAGTAATAATCTAAAAGATTGGTTGCCAAAAATAAAGTAAAAAAAAAATGCCGTCTTTAAGTTCGTACTATGGTTCCCACTATTTACAACCAACTTTTAGGTTATATTCGGACCTGTGTAAAAAAAAACTTGTATGCAAATAAAATAAACGGTCGGCCCCACGTCCGTACACGTTGTGTTATCGCAAAATACATGTCACTTATTTAACTTTCTCGCATCGATTGTACAACGCGATGCTGCGATGGTTTCATTGATGTGTGAAAAATAGACGCGAATTGACAGTCTCATATCTGTCATATTTCTTACCGGTTTGTATGTACGCAAAATTATCGGTACAACAGACGCTTGTGAAGCTACTCGTAAGTATATAAGTAAGGCAAATAAATTGTCAAATAAGTCCGCGTAATTATAAAATTGAGGTTGCGCTTGCGGTTTTTCGATGATATTCAACCGAGCCAATAACTGTGTTTCGAAGATTTCAGTGTAGTCAATATGTGATATTATTTAACGGTATTAATAAAAAAGATGGTGTTTTTTATATTAAACAAATACATTAATTCTCGAATGATCATTAGAGGGCGCAGTTTAACAAAAACGATGATTTCGAGATTCATATATTTTTAGGTTAGAATTAAAAATAACGAACTTCAACGGTGTTATTACAAAAAAGTTAAATACGTATTGAACCCTGGCCTTAAAAAGGTCTCATATTAAACGCACTGCGGTCGCTGAATGTTCGCCATCTTGCTTTTTTTGTCTCGCTTTGGTTACGTTAGGTTAGACTTGTGAAAAAGGATAACGCGAACTTGCCTCGGGGGAGCGCGGTGCATTTATTAGAAAACTTTTTTAAACCAAGTATTTAATACGTATTTAACTTTTTTGTAATAACACGGCAAGTGTTTATCGGTCATAATATTACGTCGTCGCACTCGCCCTACTATTATTCTACTGAAGAGTAAGCGAGATAGATATATTAAAACGTCTCGATAGTTGCACCACATTTGTATTTGCAATAAACATATTTAACAAGAAAACACGAAGGTAATCTAGCAGTTATCCAAGATAAAGTTTAAAATCATGTAAAGCATTTTTTAATAATATTGTCAGCAACATTTTGTTGATTCTTTAAAATATGGGGAAACTTTTTTGTCACATTTGTTGTAGATTTTTGAAGACAGTTTTTGTTACTTGGTCGCAGAGTTTTACTACGAAATTATGCGTATGGTACAATATATAATATATTCAGAAAGATAAAGTATTTCAATACTAGAGATTATGTAATCCCGTTACAAATATTGTCTATGGATTATATTATTTTAAAGTACATGTAAACTTTTTTTCTTTTCAGAACATAAAGTCATTCCAAACGCAAACATCATGGCCAAAACAGAGAAGTCGTTTCCGAGAAATTTCACAGGTAAGAACCGCGAAGAATCAATTATATGGTGTTTTAAAATCTGTTTTCTAAGAAACAGAATACTGTTTTTTCAAAGCTTTCATAATAACCGTATTATAATGTGGTTACTTTTGCAATAAGTTTATATAACATAAATAGGTTTATTGTAGTCTAAAACAAACTTTCACACCCCTATTTGTCCGCGTCCATTATTAACTTTATGATTCAAATCTGCAATATTAAAAGTTTGTATGATTGTATGGCACTGCATAACTTATGAATGTTATATACATATAACTTGTACTAACTGGTTGTATTATTTAATGTAATTAATATTTGTTGTAATAGAAGATTTTTGTGCATATAGATTATATTTTCTACAAATATTGCCTTATTGGTCAGTATCTATTTTCAGATTATTAATCATCGATTATATAAAAGTAGATGTAATACATGTAAAAATTAGGAATGTCCAAAGGAAAGAACAATCCTTTAACGATCCTATCATATCGTCTGTATTTATATTGGTATATTTTAAGCTTTTATTGTCCTTTAAAGATGAAATGTTGGCAACATTAATAACGTCCGATCTCCGCGACCTATAGTGACGTAATAACGTAAGGTTCAAAGTTTTGGCAGAACGCCATTTTGAAAATAAACTCGCGTTTCTGCCTTATCTCTGGTGTCTAGATTAGACGATTACTTTTCCGGTTTTCTATAGGAGTTAGTGTTTAATTTTTTTATCTCTTTTTACCGGTTGCATTATAATTAGTTCGTTAGTAGCAGCTTCGTTGAAACGAAGCGCCATCTATGCCAATAGGTTAAAAAGTGATTAGAAATTAATTGGAGCAAAGAATTTGCGAACGTTACATTTCGAACGGTTCATAAAAAATGACAGCTCCGAATAATTTGTCTATGATTTGATGCTGTCAGAAACGTTGATTAATATCGCCTAATGAGCTTTCACGACCTGATTCATACTTAATTGTGCCAAAAAAATAAATCAATTTAAAGTCAATGGAAATTAGGTCTTTTTTTAATACAAGAACTTAACTGACATGGTTTGATGCTATGTTGTGTTCATATTATTAGATGCTTTTTAATGCTCGCAAACAACTAATTTTCATAACGGTTATTTTACTGGTCTTAACATAAGCCGTGAGTTAAGTGACTGCTAAATGTTTTTAAATGACTTGTACTTAACTGTTTGTATACGCCGCAACGCCACGTTACCCTGCCTTTTAGCGTGTTAATGGGCGTTGCGCTTCCGTAGTTTAGCCGTTCATTATGAATTAAACTGTGAGTTAAAATTCTATGATCGATCGTCAAATAAACTAACAGTTTACGTTGCATAATGGCGTCTAACAGGGTGACTATGAGCTAAAGAAGGTTTAGGAACATATTCTTGGAAGAAAGTATTGAAGTGTAATACAACTATTAATTAAATTATTTATATTGAATATCTATGCTTTATTTGCTGTCAAATTATTTTAAATATTAAAATTGTTCAATTGTGTGTAAGTATTATTAAATAAGGAAATGAAAGAAGATAAAAATGAAAGTTATAAGCTAATGTCACAGTGTTACCACCATTGATCTCTAGACACAAATTATTACACTCAATTTAATTTAATTAAGGATGTACAATACACATATTCTCGTGTAATGAGTATACACAACGGATGTTTTAAGTAATTCTATTTTATTTTAAAATTCAACTCTTCCTTTCTAGTCAAAAGCATCGTTTAAACTTAGTCATCAATTTACGCCGTAGGGCCATTTTAAAAATTATACATAAGTATTGTAACAATTTTTCTACGCTACTTTCTGGGCGACATTTTACTTATTAGATAAAATTCTACAACTAAGGATATGATTGCAATATGTTATAGTAATTAAAATATGTTTATCAATATACATACTTATACTATAAAAAAGGTCAAAAATTGTCGGCGCCAATGTCTATTCTACCGTCACAAAGTATTTGCACTGACATAAATATTACGCGCTACCCTCTAATATGAAGCATACTTATAAAAGGCGTTGCGAAAACACTATTTTTTCTCGCGAATCGCCGGACCGTTCACATTCCTAAAAATAATACGTATCTATATAAATAGTGTATTACGGTATCTGCTGTTTAAGATAAACGGTTTTATTATTAGTACTTGATTGGTCTTGAGTGACTGATGAATTAAATGATAAGAAGGATGTTATCTATGATTGACATCGTACCTTTAGAACTACCGCCCCCAACGTCAGGTCCGACACACTATATATTTCCATCCTTCACGTATCTAAACAGTATGTCTTAAAAATAAACTCGTCATAACGCCTCTTGTATGTGAAATATAGTTTTTAGTTCTCATTTGCTTTTCTAATATTTATGGTCATTAGACGATGCCATGTGTTATTTTGTACAAACTGACGTATATAACGGTTATAAAATAAAAATACTAATAAAATCTAACAAAATAACAGGAAAACGAATCGATATTTGTGCTAAAATAAACTAGGCAAGTAAATAATGTAATGAACAATGCGATAATAAAACGTTCTCGCTGTATCCGTGTCTAATTCTCGGACTGTCTCGAATGTGTCCATGAATCATGGTGTGCGTAGTAAAATCGCTCACGTGATGTTTGTCTTACGGGGAACTAAAGTGCATGCTAATAATGTCTCTATGCTGAATTGTGAGATCACATGGTACCTAACAGTACACGTTTTTTTTCCATCGTATTTAAAATGTAAATGAGAAGAATTGTATATTACAATACTGGAGTTCGGTACTAAGTATAACGCGACTAGAGAAACATTCAAAAGCTTAAATTTCATATAAAGAAAATACATCGTTTATTGCGTCTTTGTACACTTATATAAATAATAAATTCGAAGTGTCTGTTTGTGATGTCAAAAGAGATTTTTATTAAACGAAGACAAAAGTTGCTATTCTTATAATATAAAACCGATTTTTAAAATCCTTGGTCTGTTTGTTTTTCCTGCTAATCTCCAAAAAGGTTGGATCGACTTTGACGTGGGTTTCACTGGCAAATAATTTATATTATAAGGAAGAAATTAGGCTATAATTATTTTGAAAACAAAAATATTCTGACTCATTGTAAATATAATCCTTTATAAAGATAGAAAATGCCGACGAAATAGCGGGCGTCTGCTAGTAATAATGTAATTAGTTGTTATTAAGGGACATTAAAAAAAAATACTTCTTTTTACCATCAGATAGACATAATGTGTGTATATGTATGCAAAATTACATCCCGAGTTACGTCAATCAGGCTTCTGTTATTAATCATCTATCGAATAATATCGAGATAATGTACTGGAAACAACTTACTTTAATTTGTGTTATGACTAAAATACCTAATGTGAATTCGCAATTTAGACGTAGGTGTGTAGTTATTTATATCTGCGATCGCTTTGCTCTTGCGAAATACGTGGCGGGAATGTATGTGATTTTATTTGTAGCCGAGTTGTACGATACAATAAAAAAGATCTCTCTAGAAATAGGAAAAACCCTGCTATGATTAAGTATAATTATATTATTTTTCTCACGACTTCACTCGCCGCTAGTATTTTGTTTTTGCAAATATCGTGCACATACCGAATGATATCTTGATTAGATGTTATTATAAAACAAAACACGTACAAAAGTCGAGATTTTTATCCGGGCAACATTTAGCTCGGGATTTAATACAGACATGACGAAATAAAATTTTAAAATACGGAAGAAGTGATCTTTGTTTTTTGTTTTTATATGTAAAAATTAAAGTAACTTTCTTAAGGACAACCAGATATACTAATTAGAGAGTTTATGAACAGCACTATTTGAATTTATAAAAAACGTGTTCTAGTTAGAAGGGGGTGGTTGGCAAGACGCACTGACACGTAAATCGTTCCAACTGCTATTGTTGACTGACTGCACTTACAACTACGGGCTTCTTAACTTATTTATGAATACTAGCGGGTACTTATTTAGTAGCGGGGTGGTAGGGTGTCTGTACCCGACTGTATCGCGACCACCGTACACCAGGTGGAACACCCGCCATAGTGGCACGTTTGGGCGTGTCGCGTTTCGGGATCAGCCGGTGTATATCCAGCAACCGGGGGGGGGCTGTCCCTGACTGGGTCGCTTTCAGGCCGGCATGACAGCGGCGACCGGCGATGGATAGTATGACTTTCGGTGGTCGCCATTGTTTTTGGATTGTACTGTGCTTACCATCAGGCACAGTACAGTCACTTTGCCGAGCTACAATAATAAAAAAAAAAAACTTGTAATTTGCAGTGAAATTGGTGTTCAGTGCCCATTTAAAATTTCAATGCCTTTAAATTAAAAGAAAACTAACTTGTTCGATGGTAAAAATTGGTTTGCTATTATATACATTTATTTGTCATTGGCCGAACCGATTTTATATGATTATTACTAGCCGATGGACGATTTTTCAGTAACGATAAAATTCGAGTACGTAATAAGTTACCTACTCGAAATCGGTAAAATATTTAATATATAGGAGATACAACAAGTAGTTAATACCACAATTAAGAAATAAGATAACACACATTAATCTCGATTAAATAGTTTTCCTGAAATAACAGAAATATTGACGATTGAGAACGAAGTTGTGGGCGTCGGCTAGTGCAACAGATAAGTATATCATGCTCGGATACGTAAAAATATATCATTGTTGCATTACGAATCGCATTTATAACCATGAAAGAGGTGTCACAAAAAAGGTTATGTCATAATATAAAGGTTTAAAAGTTATAAAAGCCGGACTTTTGAATATATAGCAAAGAATACGGAATAACGAACGTCATTTTAATTTGTGGAAACAGGAAAACACATTTTAATTGAACGAAACGGTCCTTGCTTAATTTAATTATTGTGCATAAAAAATATGGCGATTGTGTTTTAATTTGAAGATCTTTATTGAGTGTTAAATTATCCGAGACTGAGAAGTTTTACGGCTGCGTGGGCGTTTGCGCTATTTGCTGAAATGTCAAATGTCTCTATTTCGTATATTGACCGTGACATACTTTACGTGTGCGCTTTTTCTTCCATGTAATCTATACACGATGAGGTAAACTAGAGTTCCTGTTAGATTTTCAGTCGAAGAAATTCGGTTAGAAAAAAAAATGCTCTTGCATATTCCAATAACTTGGGTATAAATTGTAATACGGAAAAAACCTGTGCTATGTTTTTGTATTATTTCTGTAATTCGTTTTTTTGTCAAGTTATATTGTATTAGTTTCAGGGTGATTTAATGAAAACTAATGGGCTGAGAAACATAATTATAGTGAAGTCTAATAAAGTTTATAGTCTTGTTTTTAGGGTTGTAATTTACAGTTTTCTATTCTATTTCTATGAAGAAGTTTAGAAATAAGCTTATATTATTAAAAGCACCATTGACCGAGGACTTGACAAGTAACAATTTCGTGTAGTATGTGTATGTAATGAGGAGGGAGAAAACTCGTATATTTGAAACTTTTGAAAGAGTGTTAAGGATGAAGGGATAATAATATAGGAGTAAAGAAAGAATAGAGAATGTATGGATTGCGTAGCGATTGATACCTGTATAATAAATGTGAATAATACCTATGATCAATGGCTTAGTTGATAGCACGTTCGGACACAGCGTCGATGGACGTAGGTTCGAATCTTTGCAACTGAGTCAGAGGTTCCAGTGGAGGAAAACATCGTGGTGAAGCGTGAGCATGGTAGTAGGGCTTTTTCGAGTTGAAAACCTGTCGCCAAGCACACCTTCATGTGTTCCGGTAACTGCACTTGAGAGCCTGTCGTCTCTATGTTTACCATCTTAATGAGATTGTGGTCAAAGGTATCTATAAAGTAAAAAAAAATGTTAAATGTGAAAAAGACCGGTCATCGTCATCAGCCTGTAAGAGACCCACTGCAGGGCCACAGGCCTCTTCCCGAAGGAAGGTATGGGCATAATCACCACGCCAGCACACGACGTATTGGCGATTTCAAACTCGGAGAAATCAAGTTCTATATTTTCCCACATACAGTAGTACTACAAGAACATTTCTCAGGTTCAGGTTTCCTCACGATGTTTTCTTTTACCGTCAGCCGATAGCGTTACCAAAAGTGTATGCGAATTCCGAAAAATCTCAAAAAGAAATTTAAAGATCGATGATTAAAGTAATTTAAGTATAACAGGAATAGATCCAATTATATTTGATAAACGGCTTGTTTGGCAGTATTATGACAGTCTTAATAAAATTGAACCGTTGTAAAATTTATAAATTAACATTCTATGCGCACTTGCAATTCCGCGTCGTGGTCGCATTCGCAGCGGCGTCGGACATAAAATATCTTAAAGATTTGCATTAATTAAATAATCGTTTAAACCGCGAACTAATGGACGTTAAATAGCGAAAGGCTGAAGAATGTGGTGCTAGGCCTAATCACGTGTTTCTATTTTAAGACCAACGAGCAGTGTGGGATCTGTCTGAGGAGAAAAAAGTGAACTCGCTATTTTCATTCTTGTTTTACCTCGTGCGTGCGTAAATGTTGCCCGGTATCCTAGAAAATAAAACAAGAGTAATATACCAGGATTCCTAAGTATTTCATAATCTATTTATAAAACAAGAATCCATGGAATACTAGACCAGACTATATATAAGACCAACATAGATTAAATACTAGAAACAGCAACAAATTGATGACATTCCATACATTCCAAGAAAATCATAAAGCATATTCTTGAGTAACATTTAGTCTTGGTTTCATTAAAGTCAGTTCACTATCAAAAGTTATTGTAATTTTAAGAGAGAGAGAAACGTAGATAAGTTAATGCTCTTAATACATTCAGATGATATTATTAGTCCCTGTTATTTTACATTAGGTTTCACGGACGGAGTCACGGGCACAGCTAATCCTAACTAATATTACAAATGGGAATGTTAGTTTGTGTATTTATTACGATAACACCCTTTAACCACTTAGTCGATCATCATGAAATTTTGCTTATTTTGTCGGGGATACAGATAAGGGCATATATTCCTTTTCACCTCCTTCCCGTGAGGCACACTTGCCGGTACACATGGTGTTACGATTTCTTATATGTATGAATAGCTTAGATAGATACGCAGTTTTGTATACAAGGGAACAGCCCAAGCCGAGGTTCGCCCACTTTCGCAACCTTGAGCTTTTTGTCAAGCGGCGAAGTGTCTTAAGCGCTCGCCTTAGTAGTCCGGTGAAACTGTGAAGGTCCGTCAGGCCAATAGCGTTAGTCAGTTTAGAAAAAAAGTGCTGTCCAAAGGGATAGGTCGAACCTACATTTACACGAGCGAAGCTCCGGGTAAAAGCTGGTAAATTATAAGACAACATAAGTCTGTACTTATATACTAATATTATAAAGAGGTAAAGTTTGTGAGGTGTAGGGAGTAATCTCAGGAACTACTACACCGGTTTTGAAAATAATTTTACCAATACAAAGCCACGTTATCTGTGAGTGTCATAGGCTATATGTTAACAGGAAAACTGAAGGGATTTTTTTGTTGTAGTCGAATTTGCAACGAAAACGTTTCTTACGAACGCTGCTTTAACGACGAGAGATATATGATTCAGTTCTAGAGCGTGATAATGCCTACAAAAAAGTTAGCGACAGCATCGGTGTTATTACAAAAAATTTAAATACGTATTGAATACTTGTTTTAAAAAGGTTTCGAATTAAATGCACCGCTTTCGCCCGAGGCAAGTTCGCGTTATCCTTTTTCGCAAGTCTAATCTAACGTAACCAAAGCGAGACAAAAGAGCAAGATGGCGAACATTCAGCGACCGAGGTGCATTTAATTCGAAACCTTTTTAAAACAAGTATTCAATACGTATTATCTATATGTATATTACATTTTATAAAAATTAATATGTTCGGATATGAACACCACAACGGGCAACACTGACGCGTGGTATTTTTGTGAGCGCTGCCAATTTTTTTCTTGCATAAAAACGCTAGACCGTTGTAAAGAGCGAGAATTTAAAAAAATTAAGCGTTAGACGCAATGTTTGGGTATTTACGTTAGAATAGAACGTCACTGGTGTTGTTATGAAGTTCGTTTGAACTTTTTCAATGTCACGTTTCTGGCAACGTGCTACGGTTTGCGAACTTCGATTAAAAGGCAGACATCCGGCGCCCTTGAAGCGTAAATTCTCGAATTGTTATTGCGATTTGTAAAAACTATTTTTTAAATTTCATATTTTTAAGTGTCTACTGTCCTCTTCAATATTTTGGCCGCCCTGAATATAGTTTTAAGTTCTGTACTGTGCTTAAAATATTCAAGAGTTTAAAAAATGAGGTTTTGGCGGGTTCTTGGAAGGTCATGTAGTTGATTGTATATTTTATTCATCTTGTGTTATTTGGCTCTATATTTTGTAATATTTGTGGTATTTTACGTTATATAGTTCTATTATTGTGCACAAGGGAAATGGATCGAAAATAATATCACGAAGTATGAATTCTGAGATGCCACAAAAACTCCCTGGAAAATTCTAAAAAGAGAGCCACCATCTTGTCAGAATATGGAAATGATCACAAGATACTTTAATAGGCGGTAAGAGTCACGCTGAAGCTATTACTGGTTTCAGCATGAATAGATCAGCTCGCCCGAGGTAGTTGGTACTAGGGTGGTCCCTCTCACAAGAAACCGACGTGAAGTAACATTGCTCGCGTTGTTGCGTTTGGTTCGGTCAGTGAGAGCGTCGGAAGATCACCTGTCCTCCACTTCCTCCTCCTCCCCACTTTCCCAAACCCTCTCCTTCAAACACAGGCTGGCAACGCACTGGCCACTCCCCCAGTGTTGCTAGTGTCTATGGACGGCGTGATCACTTACCATTAGGTGATCCGCCTGTTCGTTTGCTCCCTATAATATTTAAAAAAAAAATTTAATATTATTACTAATTCGACAAAGGCCGTAATAATCTAGAAGATTAGTTGCCAAAAATAAAGTGAAATAAAAAATAAATAAATTGATGATCGATTATCTATACTAATATTAAAAAGAGGTAAAGTTTGTGGTAGTCCGGTGAAGCTGTTAAGACCTTGGCCCCGTGTTGAATTCTAGGTCAAAAACCTAGAAATACGTAACAGTGACAGTAGTCCGAAGAAGCTGTAAAACCTTCCAGGTCAATAGTTATTAATTTAAAAAAAAAAAAAAGGTAGAGTTTGTATGGGGTAATCTCAGGAACTACTGAACCGATTTTGAAAATTCTTTTACCAATATAAAGCCACGTTATTTGTGAGTCTCATAGGCTACATATTATTACGCTAAGACCAATAGGAGCGGAGCAACAATTACAAATGTTTTAAAATCGGGGTTTTTTCCTTTTGAGACATTCCGCTGCGTTTTAGCCCAAAATAACTATTCCACGCGTACGAAGTCGCGGGCAGAAGTTATTAACTAATTATATTATCTATACTAATATTATAATGAGGTAAAGTTTGTGAGATTGTAGGGGGTAATATCTGGGGAGTCGGAGAAAAAATGGTCGAACGAAAACGTTTCTTACGAACGCTGCCTTAACTATGAGAGATATATGACTGAGTTCTAGAGAAAAGGTGTAGCTTGATAATGCTTATTACCGCCCAACGAAGTGGGCATGGGTCGTCTAGTTACATAAAATAAACAAACTGTGAAAATCTACGTCGGCCAAGCCGAGCGACTAATGCTTTGGGTTTTATATGACATGTTGATGATTTAAGCATGGCTTGTCAATTATTTTAAAAAATAATCGCAAATCGCTCATTGCTTCGATCAACAAGATCAAACCTTCAAAAAGAAAGCGAGGTGAGCATATCTCTTACTATTCTCCAATACCCGAAGGCAAGCGAGACACTGCTCGTACTCTACCCGACACAGTGTTTTCACCTACCAGTGTTCGTCACACAAAATTCACGGATCAGAATTTTAATGCCTTTTCATATAAGTTTCGCTATAAAAATATTTTGTAAACGAAAGGAAAAACGCGTACAAACTAGTTTTAAATAAACAACAACAATTGCCGTCCTTGTATCAGATATTAAAACACTGCCAATATACGACAGTTCCATAATAATTGCGTAACGCAAACCAATATTTATGAATTTTATGATAATTTTTAGCAATATATAAATATAGCGGTCTTGGAACCGGTTGACGACTGGTTTGGTAACTGTACCAACCTCGGTTTACACATTAGTTACCTCGAATCATATTTATATGTATACTACCGGTCCCGCCAGACGTAGTCCTGCCTTGATAATATAAGAAAATTTTAAAACTCAACCACAGCGCCATCTATCGGGTCCAATTGTGAATCTAAACCATTCTCGGATCCACTGGAACACGTACACAACATTTCATCAAAATCGGTCCAGCCGTTCAGGAGAAATTTATATTTTTCCCCCCTGCTGGTTTTTGGGGAAAATATTTTTTGGGGTAAAAAATTTTAATTTTACCACCCCCCTCTGAATATTTTTTACATCGGTCTTTCTTTTCCCCCCCAACAAATTAAAAAAATATTAAGTTCTTTTCGAGAAATATAAAGCTTACAATTAATAACAATAATCAACAATCATTTAATTTGTAATTAAAAAAATATTGAGGCCATTAATCAAAATATAAATTATCCTATCTCTCAAGTTGGATCAACTTATACATAAATTCCAATTTTCATGAAGATTGGTTGAATAGTTTCGGAGTTCATCGTGGACAAACACCATGACACTGTGATTCACAGTGAAAAAAATAAAGGGATTAAATACTCGACCTTATAAGCGGTTCATATAATTATACAGTTATTACTAAATTTGTTTTCTTATCCCTTACTATATATTATGTCCCAATGATGCGCTCCGGTTTCACATGCGTGCAATATACATATTCATTTGGCGTCATAAGTCTCCAAACGATTTAGACAAACTAATCGATCCAATTTATGGCACTTTGATATTTAAAGGCCACGAAGTCAATGAATCTTCGTAGATTTCGTTATAAAACAAATAAAAATATCTAAAGATTTGAAAGATATGCATTGCATTAATACTTTGTAAAGAGAGTAATGTTTGATGTACATTAAACCATTAATAAGTAACATAGTTTATTGGACAAGGAATAATATTCAACAAAACAGCTTTTCAAATAAGTAATCCATTATATTTTCAACAATATGTGGAGGATACTTTAGTATAATACCCATTTATAATTATAATAAACACGTGTTATATAGAATGTACCTTTTCAAAATGCTCTGTACAAATGAGTAGGTTATTAGCATATAGGAAAGTCATCTTTTGTATTATAATGTTAAACGTTATTTCTTCTTTGAACAAATTAAATGAATTCGCAATGGGCTTTCAACGTCAGAAATCTTGTCTTTTTATGTTAAATTTTAGTAAAATTTTCATTTTATTATTTTATTTTTGGCAAACAATCGTTCAGATTGTTACTGTCATTGTCGAGTAGGTAATAATATTAGGTCTTTTACCTATGAAATTGCCGTTTTGTATGAAAAAATTTAAACGAATTTTTTTCATGCATTTTTTTTTTGTATTAATCGAAGTAATCACCCATGCTATCAATGCATCTTTGCCAACGCAGTGGCAGTTTATTGATGCCCTTCTTAAAGAAATCAGCTGGACGGGAGGCAACAAATTCTTCAAAGGCATTTTGTACTGCCTCTCGGTTATTGAATTTTTTTCCCGCCAAGGAGTTATCCAAATTCTGGAAAAAGTAGTAGTCTGTAGGCGCAAGGTCTGGTGAGTAGGGCGGATGACGGAGAACTTCCAACCCCAGTTCTTGCAACTTGGAGACCGTCTGTTGTGCAGTATGAGGTCGCGCGTTGTCGTGCAGGAGCAGCGGAGACGAGGGATTGACCAATGCTGGTTGGAGATGTGCCAGCTTCTCCATCATTGTGTTCAGTTCTTCACAGTACACATCTGCAGTAATGCTCACCCCGTTTGGTAAGAAGCTGTGATGAATTAAACCGGCGCTAGACCACCGAACAGTGAACATCACTTTTCTAGGGGTAAGTTTTTGTTTAGGGCATTGTGTAGGTGCTGAACCAGAATCCAACCAACTTGCTGAGCGCTTGCGGTTATCAAACAGAATCCATTTTTCATCGCAGGTAACAATGCGGTTCAAAATTCCTTCATTTGTGTGTCTGTTGAGCAGTGCAAGGCACGTCTCGACGCGTACTTCGCGCTGGCGATCATTGAGTTCGTGGGGCACCCATTTGTCAAGCTTTTTTACCTTGCCGATTTGACGCAAATGGACCAATATTGTTTTGACGCTAACGTCGAAAGCTGCTGCTAATTCAGCCGTAGATTGTGTATCATCAGCTTCCACAATCGCTTTTAATTCGTCATTGTCGACCAAAGTCTTCGGACGACCGCGAGGTTCATTTTTCAGGTCGAAATTCCCAGAACGGAAGTAAGCAAACCAATAACAGGTGGTGCATTGGTTTGTAGTGTTAGCTCCGTAAACGTCGTTGATGTTGCGTGCCGCATGTGTCGCGTTGCTGCCACGACGGTACTCATATTCCATAATTACTCGAATTTTTAACGTATCCATGATGATAAAAAAGATTGAAATGCGATGAAAATGTAACACTAATCAATAAACAAATGACTACTTTTGGAAAAAGAATTCCATGTTTTTAAAATAAAATTAATTTGAAATTAGAATTCTTAGCCAAACAAAAATTATTTTGATTTGAAATGGCCAGAACTGCAGAACGGCAATTTCATAGGTAAAGACCTATTATTACAAATGTCTTGCAATAATTTCAATATTGTAACAAGATGGTGACCTCCTTGTTAGAACTTTCCAGGGAGTTTTCGTGGCATCTCAGAATTCATGCTCCGTGGTATTATTTCCCAGCCACTTCATTTATGCACAATAATCGAACTATATTACGTAAAATGCCGTAATATTTAAAATATAGAGCCATATAATACAAAATTATGAATAAAATATAAAAGCCACTACATGAGTAAGAAAAAACGTCAAAAAACCAATTGGCATTATTTTACTGAACCATAGTTGGCCACAAATAACTCTAAAATACGAATCACAAACTTGAATATTGAAATAAATAATAATGAATCATTATTTATTCTGCAATTAAAGGAATTAAGTTACCAAATTAAAAATGGTAAACAATAAAATTACTAATCTTGGTGTTAATTAACACAGAATTTTCCCACGACTTGTTTATTATTTATAGAATAAAACTCGCAAAACATTGTAGGTAATGTATTGACGGATACTGTAACGATCGTGTAACAATGTTTTGGTATATCTGTACCATTAGTTTGTCATTGGGCAACGTTACCATTATTTGTTTTACGTTATGTAATTACCTGTTTCTCTGCAAATGGTTTTTAGATGCTATAAGTTATACCAAGTCATGCAATTTCAAAAATGCGTGGTAAAAATTATGCTAGCTATATCTGCATCAAAGCAGTAGTAACTGTACTGCTGTCTTTCGGTGTAAGCGGTGTGGTTAACATAAGCTACAAGCTTCATTTTAATTCACTAATTAAATTCATCTTTAACCTATCTCAAATCTTTCTTATTGCGTCGTCACAATTATGCATAACGTATCTATGGTTAGCAGATTTCAACTCTCAATAAGTACGCCCTTTGTATTACGTGATTCGCGATGAATCTCGTCGTCGAAAGTTCAATAACTATTCTTCTAACTTTTAGAATCTTGCTCTGTATTATTTTACATTGTAATAATAGTTGACCCATGATATTGTTTTGTTATAGTTTGACCAGTGGATGGTGTGTTCGGAATTTGTTATTAATTGATATCTATTTGTTCCAGGATGTCTGACATGCGTCCAAGTGCTGAACATAATGGTGCTACTGGGCTTCATGTTGAACTATGCTCTCCGAGTGAACTTGACAATAGCTATAGTTGAAATGATTTACGACGCCAAAGACAATGAAACAGCTGTTGCTAACTTCACCCTTGGTTCACACAATGTCACAGAGGTATGATTTCTTTGCCGAATATTTATTATTAGTAAATCTTGTAGTATTGAATTATTATATGCATTATATAAATTATCCATGTCTTCTTTATAAACTTATTTTGTATTCTTTCCAAGATATTTCGGGGTACAGCATAATCTTCTAAATATAATTTGTTGTCTGTAATTTACTGCTTAATTTTTACATGTCCTTAGAGGTTTAAAATTCTTAAACTTTAAGCAACCGTTAAGCTATCTAAGACTTTGAAATTTTCTGTTAAAACAAAGTTATGTTTACAATCATTAGATATAGAAATTAACGAAATTTTAATAATACATATTTCATTGGTTACACAGGGTAATTTGGATATAGTATAGATTCCTCATTTAGGATTATAAATAACGGAAAACAAAGTAAACAGTATTGTTCTCTCGAACCATATTCCCGTACAGTATAACCGCAAAACTGATATGCATTTCCTTTACTAACCGCACGATATGGGTATGTTTTAAACGATGACCACCTGGCGACATATGGCATCAGTGGAATGTGAACATAGCTTAAACAGAGTTCATTGTTTCCAATATTTCTTTAAAATCATTATTGTATTTATCTTTGTACACTCAAACATTTCTATACATTCTCGCAGAATCACTCGCATTAACACAGGCTCTTAACATTATTGTTTAAAAAATAAATAGCGGGGAGAATGCTCATCTGCTCAGTTGGAGTTCACTTACTTGTTGCGTTCATTTAGGGTTAAATTATCGGCTGTTCTAAATAACTACCGTTGCAAAAGAGCAACCACGATAATAGCAAACTCTATGGCTTTATGATATAGTTTATTTTTGCATAAAACTTCATTCTGGGACTTTAGCTTGTCGCATGACTATTTGGTATTCGTAACTGATGCAGTGAAATCAGCTCGTCAGGGTCAATGAACTCATAGTGGAGTTTTTGCAAAATTATATAACATTCTTTATTGATGAAGAAAAGTGTATTAATTTTGTATAAAAATAATGGATATAATAATTCAAAGTTGGTCCTAGATGTACCAAATATCTTATGGGAATAAAAATGGATTAGTATACATCAGTTGTCTGCTGGCAAAACCCTGACTCTAGGCACAGGTGTTCCTACAAATGAGCTTGATTTCGGATTTTTTACTTGAGGATCCTAACTAGCTGGACAGTGAAGTAATAATGTACCCTAATATAATGATATCGCTTTGACATAATTTACGTCACCATAGACCATTCTTTTCTCTTCTTATTTTTAGTCTTGTTGGATTACTTATTTTTGTCGATTTGAAAGGTTAATTATGGAAGAGATAAGGATGTTAACATGGATGTGTTACAACTAAAATAGATAAGATTAGGAATAAGTATATCCAGGGAAGTAGGAAAATAGCACTAGTAACAAATAAGTTGAAGAATAATAGGTTAGCATTGTATGTGTTAATCATGAAGAGTGCTGAAAATGTTGCATATAAAGAAGATATATGACGAATATATGCAGCGAGGTTGATAGCGTGTTCGGGTACAGTGTCGATTGACGTAGTTCGAATCCTTACAACTGTCCGGAGCTTCCGGTGAAGGAAAACATCGTGAAAATGCCACCACGTAATAATAGGACCTCCCTGAGTTTACTGACCTTCATAAATCGGTAAGGCTATTTTTAATGTTCATAGCAGGCAAACGAACAGGTGCTTCACCTGATATTAAGTGATCAACACCGTCCATAGACACTAACAACACCAGGGGTGTTGAAAATGCGAATCAACTGCTGGGCTGTTTCTTCTGGGGAAAGGTAGCCACAGAGCTGCCTGGCGGTAGGCTAGGCGAAATCATTGGCCCACGGTGAGTTTATTTGTTACTAAGTAATTAACACAACATTTATTTGCCTTGTTTATTGTCCTAACAATATATTTTATGTGCAAATGGAAAAAATAGAAGCTATCACACCGCTTGCCCCACTTCTGTATGACAACTCTTGCTGAACGCGTATTGTTTATAAAATTGTAGCGTTCTTAAAAATTTAATAGTCTTATATCAATTGAAACTACAGTATAATTTCATTAATCCAGCACTGTTAAAAAGAGACACAAAGTAAAAAGTCTCTAAGAAGTGACATTAAAAAAAATGATCCAGTAGTTTTTAACGACAATCATTTAATTTATGATTAAAAAATACTGAGACTATCAATCGCCAAGCTATATATAAATGGCAATTTTCCCAATGGCTTCGGTTGAGTGCCTTAAGCGCTCGCCTTAGTAGTTCGGTGAAGCTGTTAAGGCCTTACTAGGCCAATAACGTAGACAGCTCCGAAAAAAAATTTTTTCATGAAGATCAGTTGAGATAGTGGTCAAGGATCCTGGGCTATCTTTGCCGTTGATATACTATCAAGCTGAATCTTCGTAAATAGCCGTTTTGATATAGACGCAACAACCGGCAAAATTCTCGAGTGTAGCTAACAGAGGTAGAAATGGACGAATAGTAGAATTAGAGGATAAAAATTGTATTACGTAACTGGGTGATTTTTTTTTTCTCAAGATGAATGATCTAAATTACTTGAAAAAATATTAGGTGTTACAAAATAGTAAGGTTTGATTAACAGTCTCCTCCTGTCAGCATGAGTGATACGAAGCATTAAAAATCATGACTAACCAGCTGATTTTTTGTATGATGATAATGGAATGGTCACGTTGTCCTACAAATTTTCGTGGTGACGTGAGCCCGAGTCCTACGCTTAGAAATTGTTAATTCCACAAGACAATTTCTTTCATTACTAACTGTAGGACAAAAATATTACATGATAGGTTAGTGGGTTCTCTGCATAAATAAAACAATGTCCTACAAAAAAGCAGGGACGGAATAGCTAGTCCGACAGTGATTGCAACCTTTTCGTTTTCCTAATTTATACTGACCTTGCATAAAAAAAAAAAAATATTTTTTAATAGGTTAAGGGTATAAAAACATGTAATTTTATACAAATATCATATATTAATCGTCATCCGATGATCTGAGATTTCTTCGCTCCTAACATCACTGTATCTTCATCTGTTTCCATTTCTTCATCCGTGATGTCCCAGTCTGTAGAAACATGAGAAAATTAAGTAAATTTTAATAATATAATTTATAATAATGAAGAATCAATCAAGAAATATCAATAGCATAATGGACTGTATCTTGTGTGGCTGAAGATAATTCTTGAAACAGATGGACTTTGGGGACCATCATACCAGTAGAATTGCTATTTGCCGAAATTATTGGCCCAACCGGTAATTTTATTTGTGGCACCGCATATGTGATTACAACAACATCGCTGATAAAAGCCGTTCTTTTAATTGTCCTAACAATATATTTTTTGTTGGCGGCAAACGGAAGGACATATAAGCATCTTGTGTTTTACAAAAAAACACTTGCCACAATTCTTTATAGACAACAAGTCTTACTCAACGAGAATTAATATAAAATAAAACACGTAGGTGGATAAAAAATGGAATAGTACGTTATAACCGACATCAGAAGTGAAGGGCACTAAAACAGTAAGAATCTCATTACATCCCCCACTGTGACAGCTATAGCAGCAAAATAAACAAAATAACTTGATTTTGCATCTCATAATTTCAAGTATGATTCAATTGAAGGCGCGATAACGTACCACAAAATTTGTAGGACAACGTGAAGTGCATTATATACATGTTAACGACGAAAAAAAAAAACCATTTGGTTAGAATGATTTTAATGACTTCGTAAAAAATACATGTGAAGGAGGGGACTATTAATCAAACCTTATATTTAATATGCCAAATATTTTTTCAAGTAATTTAGCTAATTATCTGTGAGAGCCTTAAAAAAAGAATCCCTCAGCCTTAGTAGTCCAATTTTTGAAACTGATTAAATAAACATATTATGGCCTTACTACCTCTGTTAGCCAATAAATTCGTACAGGACATTGTTGGGCGTTATAAAAGAAGCTATTTTCGAAGATTCAGCTTGATAGTAATCAAAGGCAAAAATAGCCCAGGGATCCTGGACTATAGTGTTCATCATGGATAAACATCGTGACACTGGATTTTTATATATTTAGAGAATAATAAGAAATAAGATAAAATTCACGGTCATTTTCAAATAATTATACACAACACTTTTAATTAACAAAACTCAAGTATAAAGTATAACCAGGATTAATGGATCTTAAATCATTAAAATTTTGCATAACAGTTTTTTATGTACTTGAATACGTAAGTAAAGATTTTTGCACATATAGCTTCTAAGAAGTTTGAGTGAGAGGTCATAAATATTGTATTTCCTATTGCGTATCCGTACGAGTATACGGTAAGTGCTTAAAAAATATGCCAGAAAAAAAAAGTTGTTTTTTATTTATTTTATTTTTGGGAACCAATCTTCTAGTAGATTATTACTGCCATTGTCGAGTAGCTAACGATGTTACAAGTTACTTGAGATAATTTCAACTAACTAACAAGATGGTGGCCCTCTTGGTAGAACTTTCCAGTGAATTTTTGGGGCAAGTCAGAATCCATGCTTCGTGGTATTACTTCCCGTCCACTTCACTTGTGCACAATAACCAAACTATGTTACGTGAAACACCACCAATATTACAAAATATAGAGCCAAATAACACAAGATTATATATAAAATCCATTACAAGACGTTCCAACAACCCGCCAAAAACTGTACTGTTGTAATTTAGATTACATCGCAGGAGTGTTCCAGTTCCCGTAGATTGATAAAACAGATGCAATATATTTCATTTTCTTTTTTTCAACTGTGGTCCTAAAACCATAGAGTATGTAGACATAATGTTCTCGTTATAACACTTGTGTTAATTTACTTAGTGGCTCTTTAGCTATGATGAGTTTCTGGTTAAATTTACTATCCTAACTAATGTTATAAATGTGAATGTTTGTTTTGCTGCATTTTTGCGTCTTAACTACTCAATTATTATGAAATTTTACATACACGTTGTAAGAGGTGCACAATAGGACGTAAGATATCTTATTCAGAAGAAAAGTGCTCTTCCCTAGGCATAACTAAAATCTATATTGACACGACCAATGCAGCGGGCAAATGTTAGTAATGATAAGGGACTCTGGTTTGACTGCGCTTATAATCTACATTGTTTTGGTGATGTTTTTACTTACGAGCACGGTGTTTTCACTCGTTTGATATTTATGTAGAAATATTGTATTGTTTATTTTCTTATGACACACAAAACAAGATGGCGCTGTTATCTAATTTTGGATCCTTTGTCATTTTTCCCTCGACTAACAACATATTGGCGAGTAGACGTAAAAATGTGCCCGTATATTATTTCATTAAAATAAATATATATCTGTATTTATACTTTTCTTGCTTTTTGAGTAACTATTCATTTATTTATATGAAATATATAAAAAAACACAGTTAATTGAACATATTTTCATTATAAACATGATTGATTAAAAGCTTGCATACAACCTACGCTAAGTAGCAGTCTATAAATACATAGTTGTATGTATATACGTATATAGTTCACAGGTTATTAGTTCTAACTTGTAACGCTAAAAGCGTTGATTTGAAAAATGTATTCATAGTTCTATTTATATAACGTACTCGGTATATAGAGCTGTCAAGGAATAAATATTTATAAAACACAATCGAATCATAAAGCACTGCTATCTAAATGGATACCATTCTTTTGCTAAGTAGAAAATAGCTTGATATATTTTCTGACGACATGGTGAGACCCGACTATTCTTTTGACGGGATACAAGAGTAATTTGTAAATAATAGGCTACTATTGTGATCGTCAGTAACAAAAAAGTTGACGTCTGAATGCTAACTGCCAGTG
Source organism: Antheraea yamamai (assembly GCA_036509395.1). Lineage (NCBI taxonomy): Eukaryota > Metazoa > Arthropoda > Insecta > Lepidoptera > Saturniidae > Antheraea > Antheraea yamamai. Next base: position 2,716,160 of record AP028426.1, read on the forward strand.
GCGAGCAACAATGAGAATTCATTAGGGTTGTAATAACGATTTAAAAATAACTATGTTTAATGTATTAAAAATTGCAAACATTGAATGCCTTTCGGTTATATTTAACATGCTGTATAATCTATGCACGACGACAGAAAAAAGACTAGAAATCTCATTAATACAAAAAAGTATCTCGCATCTTATTATTTAATCTGTGACAGTTGAGACTTTCCTCGCAACTTTGCCTCGCATATTGTGTGCTACGAGTCTTGTTTGTAATTACTGTCCGTGATTAGTATAGTCTATTTTAAAGAACGTTATTTTATCTGTTATCTTGAGGTGTGTACTCGTATGTATACTGTAACTACAAATATATGGTGTAGTTTTGTACACATTTATGCGCTTAGTTTTTCTTACTGACTATTTTATTATACTAACTGTTGAATTTGCCGTATCTGTATGCATATAAATAGGCTGAAATTAAACTGTTCGGTACCTTTTTCCCTTCTGTTTGTCAACCGATATTGTTTTTTATTTAGTAGCTATAACAAATTGGAAATAGTTTTTTTAATACCATCGACAAATCTAAGCCTTTATTTATATAGTTGTGCGTAATGCGTATTCGTCATACTTCACGCTCCTTACGTTTATAATTTACAGTATTTGCACAATATTCATTATAATTTTTAACAGTAAGAAAAAAATCAGAATATGTCGTTAAGGCACGCTATAGAAGATCTTTAGTATTACGGTTAAAAAAATACAATAATCGTGATGCGGTGTTCCCAGACGGTCACCCATCCAAGTACTGACCGCACCCGATGTTCTTATCTTCCGTGATCGAAAGAGAACCGGTGTTTTCAAAACTCTACCCGACACAGTGTTTACCCTTACCACTTTTTATCACACAAAAGGGTTGCGGGTCAGAATTTCAAAGCCCATAAGAAGTTTCGTTTCAAAATAAAACAAAAAGAAATATATTTATTCATTAACATGTGAAGAAGATATTTTATACCATTATTATGTTAAACAGGTATTGAAGTTAAAATAAAATCTGATTGCGAAGTGAGAACCCTATTATTTACTCGTTACAAATAATATACATTCAATATCCTTGCGACCAGAAGTTATTGTAAGACAAAAAAAAAATAAAGACAATACTTATAGTTGTAAAAGGTCATCGACCCGACTAACTTTGAAATTTCTATACCATGATCGAGTTATTAGTGGACGTAATTGTGTTTTTTTTTTATATCAGAACCGGTTCAGCCGGTCGTTTTGGGGGAAAACCTTGGGTGATTCGCTTAATTGATTTGATGTCATGACTCAAGTAAATATTATTTTGGTTATATTGTTCTTTTTCACTTATAGTGTTGAAATGCGCAATTTGCTATACTACTGGACCATGTACCTTTATTAAATTAAGTTTTTTTTTTTATGTTATAAAGTAGCAAACAGGTGTTAAGTTTAGCTAATGTTAAATTCAGCACAGTCTATACATATGTACAATGAATCTTAAAAGGGCCGCAGTTCTGAGGTTAGGAAGAATAAATAGCTCAATTCTCCCGATGGTCAATCTAGAATGGCTCTTGTGACGGATCAAAGTACAGAAGCGTAGGCACTAACGCTTTCTGGCAGAAAAAATTGTAAATATAGTTATGGTGACATACAAATATCTGGTAAGTCATTAATCTTCACAACTATGTGTATACACGTGCCTTAATGTTGATAATACATATTTCAATTCAATTTAAATTCAACCTTGTAAGAAACGATTTTATGGCGATTAAATAGCTCGTTATTTGACGCTAAATCAATTAACGAATTGCGAAATAGATTTTACCCCTCATAAACTTATTAAAATTAAAAATATTCAGGTAAGAACTTTTAATACTCCGATAAAAAAGGGATAAAAAGCAAAAAAATCAAGTGATTATGAATCTTAAATTCACATGTATAAAACAACATACAAGGTTAAACGTTCATTTACGGCTGTAGAAACAAAAATAATTTAATATGAGTAAAACTGAAAATTTGTGAAATAACCCTTATAGTACCAAAATAATTTTCAAGTTGTAAAGATAAAGCTCTCATCGCAAATAATAGGTTCATAATCATCTATTAGCAATTAACAGTGACTGCTGTAAGTTAGTATTGATAGCAATGTCTATACCACAAAGTTTTCGAATGAATTTATCGCAATTATAACCTATCCTAACCTAGCATAAATGAGCTCCGGGCTGGCGTTTTATATTAAGTGATTAATTAGCACGTTAAATTCAAACGCTTTCAAATCAGTAGGATTAAAAGAGTGTTCTGTATCAAAAATGAAACCTATGGACAGTGAGAAAAAAATTAGGCTATTAATTGAGTAATAACTTCTCGTAAGTGTTACGTTCGTTGAATGTTAATGTTTACTTTTGAAAGAATATCTTTATATATATAATATTTCTATCCATGTGTTTGTGATTGAACTTCTCCTAAACGGCTGGACAGAATTTTTGCCTTGTGTGTTCAGGTGGATTCAAGAATGGTTTAGAACTACAATTGGAACTTGTAAGTGGCTCTGCGGTTGAATTTGAAGTTTTTTTTTTATATTATCAAGGCAGGACGACATCCGACAGTCGCGCTAGTATAATATATCATTGTTACATACATTATTGTATACGAAGAATCAAGTTTAAATTATACTCGTCATTCGGTTAATTGAATGATGTATGCGCAATTCGCCGTCTCGAATTCGTTTGCAGAAGTTTCTATATTCTTTAATTGATTCCAGTGTCTTAATAGATAGGTCAGGAGAGTCAATTAACCTGTTTATTGTGCATTTTGCTTCACGTTATTGATTGGTAACATGATCGTGTTACATCCAAATTTGTTAAACGAAGTGTTATAACTAGGCTTGTCAATATTGAAACTGAAAATTTATGCTAGTAATTAGACAAGTCAATAAGGAAGTGGAAGTAAATAAGTGGAAATAAATAACCAGGTGACTGTTTAGTCAGTAGCAATATTTCTGGAGGACACTCTGCACTCGATTCTCGTTCTAAATCAATTAAAAAAATAGGTGCAAATATTAAATTTGACTTAATTATCTAGAAAAATACAAAAGTTATACATAATCCTCTACGCGTCTATGTTAAAGCGCGGTGTCAATGACGGTCGGGTGATTTCACTTTCATTTGAAAGGGAACGTGGGAACGTCAGGAACAAAACAAAAGGGTTAATTGCCCGTTAAATTATCGAAAGTTCTTAACTCCGGGTCGCCCATTGTAGTATTTGGCACCGGCCATTGCACTTTGGTTTATTATTTAACCGACTTCAAAAAAAGGAGGAGGTTATCAATTCGTCTGTATGTTTTTTTTTTTTTTTTTTTTATGTTTGTTACCTCATAACTTTGGACTGGATGAACCGATTTTGATTATTCTTTTTTTATTTGGAAGCTGGTACTTCCCGTGTGGTCCCATTTTAATTTGGTCCAGTTCCGACAACGGCATCCAGTGCAAAACCGTATAAGTTTTAAATTTGCATTAGGTATGTACACGACAAATAGACGAATAACTCAATATCACGCTAACCGATTTCGATGATTCATTTTTTATTGGAAAGGACGTACTTCAAGGGTAGTTTGATGAGAGTTTGGTTAGGTTCTGATTATGGGATCCGTGACAAAGTAAGAATATGCAAAACCGTATAAGTTTTAAATTTGCATTAAGTATGTACACGACAAATAGACGAATAACTCAATATCACGCTAACCAATTTTGGATGATTCATTTTTTATTGGAAAGGACGTACTTCAAGGGTAGTTTGATGAGAGTTTGGTTAGGTTCTGATTATGGGATCCGCGACAAAGTAAGAAAATTTCAAGAAACGAGCCTACTCCTTTCTTAAGTGCCGGCAACGCATCTGTGTTTCCTCTCGTGTCGCAGCTGTCCATGGGCGGCCGTGATCACTTACCATCAGGTGACCCGTATGTTCGTTTGCCACCAATGTTATAAAAAAAACTTTCAATTCTTAGGAGCCTATTGTGCTTATGTTCGTTGCTGTGTTTCAACATGACGCAAGCATTGTAATTACATTACTTAAGGTGTATTATGTGTGAAGCGATGGTAGCCGAGTTGGTGGTAGAAAAAACTATCGCGGATTATTGATAAGGTTGCGTTCGTACCAAACGTTACTTATTGTACAACCAATTGAAATCATATCGCATACCATACCGATAGATACCATACCGCAAAAATGCGCATATTTTAATATACTTAAGGCGGAACGGAGTTCGCGGGCACTGCTAATAAAATATATTTATGTACACAAAAAATGGAAAAATAAAGTAAATTTTCAAAAAAAAGTATTAACCGACTTCAATATCAATCAAAAACCCATAAGGCACTAAAAAGCGGAAAATAAATAGTTTATCAAATTAACCAAATTAAATAAAACATATGAATATGTGTGCTACCTAGAGATATATTAGAAGTCGGTGCCAACTGAAAATCGTATCATCTACATAGGTACAAAAAGTTTAAGTTCACTCTCGCGTCTCTGTAATACTTTTCTACCTGGAACAAATTTGAAATTTCGGTTGGCACCGATTTCCAATACATCTCTAGGTAGCACACATATTCATATGTTTTATTTAATTTGGTTAATTTGATAAACTATTTATTTTCCGCTTTTTAGTGTCTTATGGGTTTTTGATTGATATTGAAGTCGGTTAATACTTTTTTTTGAAAATTAACTTTTTTTACACGTTTGTATCTACACTTTTGAAAGTCTTAGAACAAATTTTAACTTGGGTTTTCTTGGTTGTTTGTTAGTATTCGTTTTAATATTATTATTTTGTATGTTAAATATGACCATGAATTGTCATATTGTAGAATACTGCGAGTGTCTAAACAGTCACCTGGTATAAGAAAAACTGTGCCCTGTTTTTCGATCTTTACAAGTCTACGAGCTCATAAGTTACATTCATCTTATATATTCATCATCATTGTGAACCTAGAAAGAGACATTCTGCAGGGCTATAGGCCTCTTTCTGAAGGAAGGTATAGACGTAATCACCAGACCACGCCAGCCCATGTCGTGTTGGCGATTTCGAATTCTGGGAAATCCACAGTTCTATGTTTTCCCATATACAGTAGTACTATAAGAACTTTCCTCAAGTTCAGGTTTCCTCACGATGTTTGACTTCACCGTCAGCCGATAGTGTTACGAATTTAAATTAGTACCGAATTCCGAAAAATTCGATGGTACATGCCGGGATTCGAACCTGCGGACATCAGAATAATATTCTACTGGTTAAAGCATTAGGCCACCACAATTTACATATTTTTAAAACAAAGATTTCAAAATGGCGGTCTTATTTTTAAACTTCGAGCCAATTTGCCTGTTGTCTAGTGAATCATAAGGTCTACATTCATTGGTATGGATTTTAAACCATTATAATTTTTAACAGTCCAAGGGTTAGAAATTCTAATGGTAACGTTGTTACGATCTGTTTCAAAAACATTATGATGAACGGTAGCGGTAGATGTCAAGACACATTAAACCGATCAGAAATCAAAAGAAAATTACTTGCAAGATATGAACAAAACTAACTGGAATATTAATTGCAGTCATTATTGATTTATCGTTACAACAATCCTTTGTTTATCTTATCATACACGTCGGAGGGATTACTATTGACCTGCGTCCGTACTGTTGACTAATATTGACCTGTATCAATGGCCAGGTAATATTGACATTGACCAGTTCTAGCTAATTTTTTTTTATTATAACTTTACATTAGGTGTAAGTACATCATTTTTTGTGTATATTTTGGAAATTTTCTAATAATGACAATATTTTTTTAAACGTATACTATTGTCAGTCTGTGTGTCAGTACATCATAAGGCCTAAATTCGTTTGTATGGAACTTTAACCATTATGATGTTGGACAATCCATGGGTTAATATTACCCGCGGGACTGTTTCATTCTCACGGTAGCCTGGCAACCCTAATCGTAATTAACACACATGAAATAATATGCTATGCTTGTTAATTAGTTTATTATATAACTTTAAAACTAAAAATAATTATAATGATCGTCGTATAAACAATTAACACAGAATATTCTCATATTAATTATGAAAAATAATGTAGTGTACATTTTATGCAGCTGGCGTATTGAGTTAAGTATTAAAGTAATAATAATTATAAAAGTTATTTCTGTCTTTCAAAATTCGATTTTAGCACTGTGTCTAGAGCGGTTGTTTTACTAAATGCGATTGAAAGTAGAATCATACATCTTTCTAAAATTGTATTGTGAACAAGCTGTGCCCGCGACTCCGTCCGCATGGGTCCTAATGTAAAAAAACAGTGATTAGTAAACGCACCTGAATGTATTAAATCCATTTACTTGTCTACTTTTCTCTCGTAATTAAGTCGCGTCGTCATTAAAATTACAATAACTTTTGATAGAGTGAACCGATTTTAATGAAACCAAGACTGATTGTTACTCAGGGATATGCTTTATGATTTTCATGGTGAGGTTTTATCGCGAACGCAGTACCTTAGCAGAGATGTGTGTTCATACAGACAGATAGACATTTCTAAAATCGTTACAAATGTATTTTATTACTTATTCCACAATTCGATTTTAGCGCTGTCTTACATACTCTAGAGCGGTTGTTTCACTAATGCAATTGAGACTAGACCCTGATCTAGTCTTTCTAAAATTATAGCGTAAGTCATATTACGTTTCAGATATAATTTACGTCATTAATCATTTTATTTTAGTCTTATATATCATTTCAACTTTTTTACGTTACATCCGAAAGCGTCAAGGTCAATATTGTCTTCGACAAGATCATGGCAATGTTCCAAAAAAATTCTCAAACGCTAGTTTAAAGAATAAGTCAAATATTTATTAACTGTACTTTCGAGATAAAAATCTGCTATGAGTTGTCTAATGTGAATTATTTAATAAATAAATAAATAATAATAAATAAATATTTATTGCCAAACAACTTATCCTAGGCTTACATATATCATTACATAGTATAAAACAAAGTCCCCTACCGCGTCTATCTGTCTGTCTGTTCGCGATAAACTCTAGTTTTTGAGTTTGAACGGATCTTTATGCGGTTTTCACCAGTGGATAAAGTGATTCACGAGGAACGTTTTGGTATATAATTTGTCCAGGATTTTTATAAACAGGGCGGGACAACGTCTGCCGGGCCCGCTAGTTGATAATATAACAAAGTTGTATTACTGTATGTATTACACTGTGAGAATATGTTGTTATCGAGCCTAATTTTTACTAAATCTCGGTAGCCTTGTAGTATTAGATAACTATTACTCAGTATATGACCATCACACTCCAATTTTAGTAGTCCATTGCTACAAATGTTCATCGTTTATTCTTTGTTTGAATACCTTATATACGAACTTACTTACTTACGAACTTCCGGTCCCGGCGGTGGCATCGTCGGAGGTGGAGTGGTCGAAGGTGCTGGGCCGAAAAAAGAGGGCGACCCCTGCTTCGGTGCCCAAGGCTGCAGTTGCCGTCGCGGCGCCCCTAAAGGCGCCGCCAAAGCCGCCCGGGCCGAAGCTGCCGTCCGTCCCCCAGTCGGCTGCGGTCATCCTGACTCTGCAGGATGCCGCAGCCAACAAAGGTGTCGGCTACAGGGAGGTGCTCGTCAAGGCGCGCGAGCACGTGGCCTTGCCCGACATGGGCATTGGGGAGGTGCCGGTGGGGCGGGTTCCCGCCACGGGGGCCCGGAAGATTGAGCTCCCGGGTCAGAGTAGTGAGAAGGCCGCCGAACTGGCCCGGGAGCTGAAGGTTGCATTGGCCGGAGTTGCCACGGTCGTCATTCCGACCAAAAAGGCGGACATCCGGATCGTCGGGCTGGACGATTCGGTGTCCCCCCTCGAGGTCGCGACGGTCGTGGCAGCTAAGGCCAATTATGAGTGGCCGACCTGAAGGTCGGCGACATTAGTAGGAATTGGGGGCCTCGGAGCGGTCCACGTGACCCTCCCCGCGACGGCAGCCCGGGAGCTAGTCCAGGCGGGCAAGCTCCTGATCGGGTGGAGTGCGGTACGCGTCCAGCTGCTGGACGAGAAGCCCATGCGCTGCTATAAGTGCATGGGCTTGGGGCAGCCCCCGCCCCACGTGCCCCTCCTCGTCCAGCAGGGGGAAACGGCTGCTACCGCTGCGGCGCGGCGGGCCATAAATCGGCCCAGTGCAAGGCGGAGACGGCCCGCTGCGCCGTATGTGCAGATGCCGGCAGGCCCTCAGGGCACATAATGGGGAGCCGCATCTGCAGGCCCCCCACCACGAAGGGTAGGGACTCCCCCAGCAATGGGAGCAGACCCAGGGGTGGTCGCCGCCAGGCAGGAGGAAGTTGCTATGGACCAGTAATGGAGCACACCATACGCAACTTCCTCCAGGCGAACCTCAACCACTCCGCCGCTGCACAGGATCTCCTCGTGCAGTCAGTGGCGGAGTGGGGCATCGGGCTCGCGATCGCCACGGAGCCCTACTTCGTTCCCTCCCAGCCGCAGTGGGCTGGGGATCGGAACGGCTCCGTGGCGATCGTGGCGGGTCGAGGTTCGTCCCTGGCGGTGAGAGAGTGTGGGGCCGGGTTCGTGACGGCCGTCTGGGGAGAGTACGCCATTGTGGGGGCGTACTACTCCCCTAACAAGCCCCTGCGGGAGTTCGAGGCGTTCCTTGGCTCCCTGCAGGGAGCTGTGAGACGGCTGTCGCCGCTCCCCGTGGTCCTCATGGGGGACTTGAATGCTAAGTCGAGGGACCTGGGGAGCGGCAGTCACGGACCTGAGGGGCATGGCCGTTGAGGAGTGGGCGGCCGAGTTAGGGACTGTCCCTCCTCGAACCGGGGAGCGTGCCCACATGCCTTGTGATGGAACGGGACATCGGTGGTGGACATCACGTTCGCCGCCCCGTCCGTCGCACGCCGTGTCCGGGGGTGGAGGGTGCTTGAGGAGGTGGAGACCTTATCGGACCATCGATATGTCGGGTTGGAGGTCTCCACCTCCCAAGCCGGAATTGGCACCCGCCCCCGGAGGGGCGCGAAGTTCCCCTGTTGGGCGATGAGCCGCCTCAACCGTGAATTAGCGGAAGAGGCGGCCATCGTCCAGGCCTGGGCCATGCCCCCCCCACAGGGGCTGATGTCGACGCGTCCGCAGCCCGCCTCCGTGCAGCCCTCACGGAGGTTTGCGACGCGTCGATGCCGCGGAGCGTACACCGCCCAGACAAACGGGCGGTGTACTGGTGGTCGCCGGAGATCGCAGGTCTCCGAGCGGCCTGCTCCGCGGCCCGGCGGCTGTTCGGGCGCAGCCGCCGACGCCGGCACCGGGACCCCGGAGGCGGAGGCCCGGCTGTATGGCAGCTACAGGGAGTGTAGGAAGACCCTGCAGGCTGCCATCGGCCCGGGCGAAAGAAGCGGCGTGGGAGGA
>AP028426.1:2824015-2989377 GCA_036509395.1 Antheraea yamamai
TATTTAGGCAACTAGCTCAAGGGTGCGCGGCACACCTCGGCTTGGGCTGTTGCTGTTATCCCGGATCTAACCTAGCTAAACTATTCTAAGCTATTCATACATATATTCATTTGTGAATCATGCAATCGAAATTGCATGATTCACAAATGCATACGTGTATATCGGAATGAAACAAGCTAAACTATTCGATTCAGCTCGAAAAAAAAGGGAAAAAAACAAACCCATCCACTATGTGTATGTATGTGCACGTGTGGTGAGAGTTGATCTCATGTGTGAGTACAAGTGATGTAGGTGAGTCACTGTGTCGCGAAAGTGATATCTCGGGGGCTCCAACCGGGGACGACCTCGGCTCGAGATATCACTGAGAACCACGATGTGTGCGGGAACTAACGGGGATTCCTTCCCTCACGGCGGCGTCAGGGAAGGTTACGCGTGCGTGGGCGCAAACACGCATATTAAAACATCGAATTTAAAATTAACTGAACGGCGTCGGCGCCGGAATCTAAAAATAGAAATAGTAAAAGTTATTATTATTACTCGATCGTTTTAGGGGAAGTTAGACGCAAATACACGGATTTACTCTAACTTATATGAGTTATTTATTTATTAACGGCGGTGCGCACGAGCCGTTGTAGGGTAGCCGAGATGGCTGGGAACCTATGTATCGCTGTTATGGGACCTAGAGTCGGATTTCGGACCGTCTCTTCCTATGCCGAGATCTCCGAGATCTCGTGGAAGATGAGTAATTGACCTACGTAGTCAATACTCGATAGGGAAAAGGAGCATGCGGGGTCGGCCTGTGGAGGCTTAGCCGCTTGGGATTTAGGGATCGTCTGGGACGCGGGCTTAGGAGCCCACGGGGCCTGAGGGGCCCGGTAGGGGCGGGGGGGCGCGCTAGTCGCGGGTACGGACGTTGCCGGTGCACGAGATATGCTCGGCAGGCTCGGGAAGGACTCTCGGGATATGAGAGGCGGAGGTCGGGGGCGGGCGGTGGCGGCGGGCGTCCTAGACGGGGAGACCTGTCTGGGGTAGCGGGGGCGCTTTGTGCGCGGGGCGCGGGGACATCCGCGATAGTTCGCGGTATGGCCCTCGCCGCGGCACAAGACGCAGCTCGGAGGGTCAGAGGAGGTCGGAGAGCGGGAGCACTCCTTAGTGGAGTGGTCGCCGAGGCACTTAACACACCTGGGACGCAGGTGACAGTTACGTGCGGAGTGTCCGTAAACCTGACAGTTGTGACACTGTGAGGGTACGGACGTTTTGCGCGGCGGCTCGACAATAATGCCGGAGAGGCCGCAGAGGGTCGAAAGATCGAAAATGGCTTTCCCTTCCTTGGTGCGGTCGAGAACGACTAACACCATATTGTAGGGTGCCTTCGTGCTCGGAGAGCGCATGCGGTGTACCTCACGAACAGGAATGTCCTTTTCGTTGAGGTCGTCGGAGATGTCATCGGTTGGGATTTCGGCGGGGACTCTACGGATGACAACTCGTAGTAAGCGCTCTTCCTCGAGCGAATGAGTGAAGTATCCGAACTTGCTATCCCGAAGGAAACGAGTCAGGTTTTTATGGGCGGCAGGGGTCGCGACCTTCACCTGGATACCGACAGGGGTATTCACGGCGGAGGTAAAGGGAATCTCTGCTGTTTCCAGCATGTGACGAATCTCGACCCAGGACGCCTTGTCCTGGATCGTAACGGGGGGCGGTGGGCGGGGCTTCTTACTCGTGACTGCGGGTTCCGCAGCTTGAGGCGAAGCCGGTCTGGAGGGCGTGGATGTCGTTTTTGGCACTTTCGTGCCATCAACGTTGAGAAGTTTCGAGGGCTTAGGGCCCTCGTTATCGGAAGAGGGATTCGCGCGCTTATGGCGCTGGCGGTGCGAGACGGTGGAGAAGCCATCGTTCGCGGGATCTTGCTCCATATCGGAGCCCTCCTCGTCTGGGATGGGAGCGGAGGGGTTGTTTGCTTCTACAGCGGTCTGGTTTTCCTGCAAGAGTAGGGAGAAGGAGTTTGTTATAGGAAAGACAGCGTTGGATGGGACTGTGGGCGGGGGACCTCCGTTTTGAAAAATTCGCGCCTCTCTACAGAAGCGATCGTACTCCGTGACGGCTGTCGGACAGCAGTTCATGACGAACTCGCGAAACCGAGCATGTTCGCGCTCGAGGGTGATTGGCTGGGCCATACCGGGGCCTGAATGGGGATAGGGGAGCCGCGAAACAAACCTCCCTGCCTTAGGGGCAGGGGGGCGCGCCTGAACGGAAAATTACGGGACTATCCGAGTCCGGACCAAAATACCTGTGGGCGAAGTGCAATGCCGCACGGTATAGAGCCTACAAAGCCTAGAGGGAGAGCCCTAGCAATCCCGGGGCCGAGAACGCAGACCGGTAAACCGGGCTACGCCCAAACAGACACCCGAGGATGGAATGAGGGGATCAGGTGGGTGGGAGGGAGACACCGTGGACTTGACTAGGCGACCTCGCCAAGGCCAAGCTACCCAGGCCCGTCTGTCAATGCAGTAGGCCGCGGGGCCTACGGCGAGCGGACAGGTCGCTCCAACTCAGTTCGTTGTCTACACCGTTAGGTATCCGTGAGTTGGCCAGACGACTGGACTTTCAAAAGAAATTAACGCGGGTTCGCACCGAAAGGTGCGGTTTGATACGCTCTAAAGTCGAGCGCCTTACGATTGACAGTCTGTTGTAACAATTGACAAACTGTTACTATTGCTAGTAACGGCAAATGACGATTCGCGGCGGACACACACGAGTGATCGTAACGCACGAGACGCGACGTTTAACCGGCACTAAACGCGACGTAAACACACACGGCACTGAACACGAAGAAAGCGCGGCGCGACACAACGTAAACACGAAGCGGGAGACACGAAACTCGAAGAACAGCACTGTGCGTACGGCGCGCGGAGACCGATTGAACGCGAGCGAAGCGCGGACACGACTGACTGCGAGAGCGTCGGAGGCGAAGTGAAGGAGAGCGCGAGTGCGAAAGCGAGATAGCGGATCGGACGACGAGAGCGGCGGACGCAGCGGTAGGCACGTCCGTACACGACGACGGCCCGATCGGAACTCGCTGTGTTCAGTGCGTCGCAATCTTCTCGCTCCTGTCTTGGATGCAGGTGCGGGGAAACCGTGCCAGGGTTAAACCCTCTGACGGTGGCCTTTGGTTCGACACCCTCTCTAGGGGTGCGTCTGTAGCGGAGGCCTGATGGCTTCCTTCGGGTTATCGGGCGCATCTATGTTACTCACTCTCTGTGACGTGAGTGAGTGTGCGTGCGTGCTGTTTAATCGTCTTTCTTCTTGCAGGGAGGTCGGTGCTATCGTCTTCGGGCGGTCTTGTGTGAAGCGGCGCGATGTTTTGGAGGTGCACATGCGCCGATCTATCCGCTCTCCGAAACATGTTCGTGGCGAGGCTGCTTATGAAGTAATCTAGGCTCTCTACTCGCAGATCGCGAGCGATCGTCGCGTTCTTCACATAACGCGGAGCCCCGACGATTGTTCTAAGCGTCTGGCTTTGTTGAGTTCGTAATCTGCGTTTAAGAGTTTCCGATACGCAACCGAACCAAGCCGGGGCTGCGTACGTGAGGCGTGATCTCACGTACGTCTTATAGAGACCTAGCTTCGTGCGGTACGGGAGTTTGGAGTTGAGTACCTGGCACAGCACTCTCCTCGCCACCCTCGCCTGCGTGATGATGTCTTCAGTGTGTTTCTTAAAAGACAGTCCCCTGTCTATGGTAACCCCGAGGTATTTCACCTCATTCCTCCATTGAAGGGTTGCACCTTGAAGCGTCAGGGGTGGTGTTGGGGTAATCTTGTAACCGAGTTGGAAGGCTTGCGTCTTTCTGGTGTTCACTGTGAGCCGCCATCTCTCCAGCCACTCAGGAAGTGCGTCTAGCGTGGGTTGTAGTAGGGCTGCGGATCTCTTCCTGTTTAGCGATGTTGCATAGTATGCAGTGTCATCGGCAAAGAGGGCTAGTTTAGCCTTGCCGACCACCGGGATGTCATTAGTGTATAAGGCGTATAGAAGCGGTGAGAGGCAGCTGCCCTGCGGCACGCCTGCGCGTACCTCTACCTCCCGAGACATCGCGTTTTCCACCTTTACTCTTGCTCTGCGGTTCTCCAAGAAGGATTTAATGAGTCGTTGTAGGAGGGCGGGGGTGGTGGATGCTGTCGCCAGCTTATAGAGTAACCCTTCGTGCCACACCCTGTCGAACGCTTTCTCCATATCGAGGAGCACGATGGCGGCGTGCTCTTTCCGGTTATGCGTTTCGACGAGGGTGTGGATCACTCTTGCGAGCTGCAGGGTGGTTGAGTGGCCTTCCCTGAAGCCATATTATTCCCTCCGTAGCTTGATGTGAGGCTTCAGCATGCTCAGCACGATTCTCTCGAATACTTTCGAGAGAGTACTGAGCAGCGTAATTGGTCTGTAGTTTTCAGCGTACTTCAGGTCTTTATCTCGTTTTGGGATCATCACGATCACTCCCAGCTTCCACTCTTTAGGAAAGTGACCGGTGCGGAGAATGCCGTTATATAGTCGCGTCAGCGCGGCGACGGTCTTATACGGTGCGTGACGTAACATTGTGTTAGTTACTCCGTCGATTCCAGGGGCCTTCTTGGGTTGGAGCTTTTTAATTTCGCGCTGCACAGTGCGCGGAGATATGAAAAGGCAGTCATTGCCTGGGTCTGCCATGCCGGTTCTTCTGGCTTCCAGGAGTTGATTGACCTCGTTATAGTGGTCGACGTTGCCAATCTGATTTGGCGCAAATTGCTGCCACAGATACGTGGCAAAAATCTCCGCCCTATCTTCGGCTACAAACCTCGGTGAACCGTCTGCACCCAAGATCGGGTGAGGTTTTCTCGGAGCCGAAGACAGGTTCCGACACAATCGGTGCACTGAAGGGATGTGGTCTCCTATGCTCTCGACATGTGCGTCCCATGCTTCGGCCGCGTGGTTGTCTAGTGCGAGCTTAACGCGCGTCACCACCGAGTTGAGTTGTGTTTTCAATCTCGGGCAACGGGTATTCTGCCATTGTATGCGAAGTTTTCTTTTCTGCGTAATGAGCTCCCTTATGTGTCTTGGTAGCGACGAGTGCCATCTGCTGGCTGGTTTGGCAGCTGAGGACACCTCCACGGCGCTGTGGATACACCGTGTGATGTCCTCTGTCAGTACCTCGACGTCCTCACTCGTGATCATCCTTCTCGTGGGCGTATTGCTTTCTAATATGCCCCTGAATTTCTCCCAGCATATCTCCGTGCGTGGGGGGGGGGGGAAGACTGATCCTCACCGGTGCCGCGCAGATCTCCATAAGAACCGGCCTGTGATCCGACGGTAGGTCCGGGAGTACAGTTTGTAGCGGCGGGGCGGTTAGTCCCTTGTATAAACATATATCAAGGACATCGTGCGCTCCTTGTCCGTGGTGGTGGGTAGGTGAGTCGGGTCCGATAATGTCGTAGTTGTTATCTTCGGCATGTTTTAGTAGTCGGGCCCCTAAGGCCGTGTTTCTATTCGAGTTCCAGGATCTGTGTTTAATATTTAGGTCTCCTGCTATGACTATGGAGTCCTGTGTTTGTGATAACAGGTCCTCCAAGTCGGTGGTCAGTGTATCGGCGTTTGCGCCAGGCGGTCGGTAGGCGGCGAAGAATCTCGTATTTCGGCCCGCGATGCTAACCAGCACTCCCAGAGTATACAGCGACTGGTACTCTTTGTGAGCTATAGGTTGGTGCACCATGTTATTTTTAATTAGCACCGCTAACCCCCTGTAAGCCGTGCCAGTGGCCGTTATTTCATCCTTCCTGTATAGATTGTAACTCGGGATTTTGAGCGTCTCGTTATGGTGAAGGAATGTCTCCGAGATCAGCATTATATCTACTTTGTGTTCTTTCAGAAAGTGTATAAGGAGTTTTCTTTTCCCTTTGAGGGATTGTGCGTTCCAATGGACAACTTTTATCGGTGTGTTATCCATTAGTTCCGCCTTGTTTTAGTCGGACTTCTTGTAAGCTCCTTAAGCAGCCCCATAACCCCCTTCTCGGCTATAGTGCTCCTTAATTCGTCTATAAATGTAACTTGCTTTCTGGATTTAGCCTCGCCGGTTTTCTTTTTATTTGTAGTCTTTTTGACACGCTTCTTCACTACGGGGCCCGCCTTGCTTTTACGTAACGCCGGGTTGTTGGCAGGTGCCATTAGTGACGCCGGTGCCGCCTCCACCACGGCGTTCTGTTCAGGAAGGGCTTGCCCTTTGCGTCCCGTAGCGGCTAACGTCCCGGCCCTCTTGTTTCTTGCCTCTCGTCGTCTGACGGGGCACTGCGAGTGACTGGCCGGGTGAGGCCCGCCGCAGTTTGCACACGTCGCAGGCGCGTCTCTAGGGCGGTCACAATCGGCCGCAAAATGTGGCCCGCCGCACCTTACACACGCTTGCTTCCGGTTTCAGTGGTGAGAGCTGTGTCTAAATTTTTGGCATCTGTGACACTGGGCGGGGCCAGATTTTCCCCGCCAGGCTTCGATTCTGACGCCAGTCATCGTCATTATCTCGTCAATTTCGTAGATTCTCGGAATTAGGCCTTCTGTTCTTTTTAGTGCGACGTAGAAAATACTTCCAGGTCGGTCGCCTCGTGCCCGTATATTCCTAACCGTTTCGGGTTGGAAGCCTTTCTTTTCTAAATCTTCAGAGATTTCAGTCGTGCTTGTTGATGTAGGGAGCCCTCTGATTGCTACTTTCAGACTCTCTTCATTCGGCAGGGAATACGAGAACCAGGAAATATCCGCGTTTTTCTCCAGCTCGCACAAGTACTTTTGAATTACGCGGTATTCCCTGTCGTTCTGTGGTAAGAAGCGCACCCCAGCGCCAAAGGGTCGCGCGTTTGGTGTCTTCCCGAGTTCGCGTTTAATATTCTCAAAGTGTTTATTCCAATCAGGCAACGATTCAACTATCAGAGGAGGATATTTCCGCTGCTTTTGGGGTTCCTCAACTCTGATATTGTCGCCATTTGTCGTCGAATCGCTCGGAGCTATACCGTCCGCCGCGGCTCTATTTTCGGTGACGGCGCTCCCTGATTGGCTGTTCGTAGGTGGCTCTCGTTCGGTAAAGCTGGGTTTCGGTCGTTTTTCCACTGATGTCGCTAGTGCATACGTCTTCGGTTGGCTAGACCGTGGTGTAGACCACTGGTCTCCGGCCTCACTAGCGCCGGTGTTTTCACTGGACGTCGTTGCGCGCATTGTTGACGGGTTCCGTACGGGAGTTTTCATTGTCAAGGTCGGCTTGGATTTCACGGTCATTCCTGTTGTGGCTGTAGTTTGTTTACATTCCACAGAGGTCGTTGAACTCTGGGACTTCTGTTTATCTTTTTGCGGTGACTTCGATAGGGGAGGTCGGGGAGTGTTTTTGAGACTTGTTCGCCTCTGCGGCAGGGGCGCAGGTGGCGTACTGGTTTCTTTGGGTTTTTCACGTGTCTTAGTGACTTCGGGGTTGATTTTAGGGCGCGATCGCCTATCATCTTGGGGGTTGTCTTCTTAACGGCTTTTCCTAGGGGACTTGTCTCGAAGATTTGACGGGAGATCTCTGGTGGGATCAGTACGCCCTTGGAGGCGAGCTCCAGGGCTCTTAGATCTTGCGTCGATAAGGGTTTTCCTTCGATCGCTGATTCTCGCACCCTCAGAGCGAGGGCGCACCAGCGGATCATCGTTGTTGATAGGGAGCCTTCCTCTATCAGTTGAGCGATTTTCTTGAGATCGTTATTATAGGTCTCCATCGGCATGAGTAGTTCGGCCGCTTGCGCAACGCTCACTGCGTGGGCGGTCGGTTGACTCGTCGCGGAGGGAGGGATCTCAAACGTCGCCTCATCATCCAGGGGAGCCGGTTGTGGGCGGTGTTTGACTCGTAATAGTCCGGTAGGGGTAGCTGGGGTCAATGTTTGGGATGGTTCTGTGTCCGTTTTCGGGGTCTGGGTCTTCGTTTGAGTAGGTTCGGTGTCCGGTTTCGGGTGCTGGGTCTTCGTTTGGCCCTGAAAAGGGCCTTTTGTGTACGTACAGCCTGGGCTACGCTCCATGGCGGTACGGGGAAACGGGAGTGAAATACGACGCGGTGCAGTCCTGGGTGATGTTACTACATCGCCCGGAATTTTTTTTTTTTTTTTTTATGTCATAGGTGGCAAACGAACAGGTGGGTCACCTGATGTTAAGTGATCACCACCGTCCATGGACACTAACAACACCAGAGGAGTCGCAAGTGCGTTGCCACCCTTCGGGGGGAAGGGTTAGGGGAGGGAGAGGGAGAGGAGAGAGGAGAGGGGAGGGGAGGTGGGTCTCCGGCGCTCTCACTGACCGAACGAAACGCAACAATGCAAGCACTGTTACTTCACGTCGGTTTTCTATGAGAGGGTGGTACTACCCCAGGCGAGCCGACCCATTCATGCTGAAACCAGTAATAGTTTCAGCGTGGCTCTACCACCATTAGAAGAAGAAGAATCACTACTAAGAAGTCTGTGACGTCAGCAACTACACAGGGAGCTGCAGTTGTTGCGGAGCGCGTTTGTGGACTCGTGCACACTCGATCGCGACGTAAGGCGGTCCCGCTGTGTTCACAAGCGGTCCCCCATCTAAGTACTGACCGCGTCTGACGTTGGTTAACTTCGGTGATTGGACGATAACCGGTGTTTCAGAACGACACAGTGTTTACTCCGCTCATTTTTCGTCACGCAAAAGGTTGTGTATCAAAATTTTAAAGTATATAAGAAACTAGCGAGCCCGGCGGACGATGTCCCGCTCTGATAATAAAAAACCTAGACAAATTATATACCAAAATGTTCCTCATGAGTTACTTTATCCACTGGTGAAAACCGTATGAAGATCCGTTGAGTAGTTTTTGAGTTTATCGCGAATATACAGAGAGACAGACGCGCTAGGGGACTTTGTTTTATACTATGTAATGATATAACTTAAAAAAATGCCATAATTTATTTAGAATTTTCAACTTTCGGAATTGACGTCTATATTACTTCAATTGATAAATTTTATATGTAAAACAGATTCGCATAAGTCGACATATTGAACTTCACAATTGGTCATATTAAAAAAATACTTATTTTGTAAATTGTAAGTAGCATTGAAATTCTCTTATAAATCAGGTTTTGAATGCAAGTAGCGCGACGTGATCTGGAGACTCTCGGTAATCCTTGATAATGACCAACGTCTAACATACACCGTACTAGGATTTAAACGGAGTTGTTGCATTCCATAATTACTTTTACAAAGGTTGCTTTATTGATATTTTCGAAATAATGGTTTTAGTGACATCTATTAATAAACAGTGGCAACAGAGGAAGATTCATTGAAAATTTATGGTATCCTGATAAATATCCTGATAATTTTATTAATTTTCGATGTACCTATATGATATACTAGCGTGCCCGGTGGAGGTTGTCCTGCCTTGATAAAAAAAAAAAAATCTAAAATCAACCAGCGCCAACTACTGGGTCCAATTATGAATCTAAATCTTTTTTGAATCCACTTGAACACTCACAAACAAATCTGTCCATCGATTAGGAGGAGTTCAGTCACATACACACGGACAGAAGAATTATATATATATATAAAGATAACATTATATTACCACGTCATGAGAAATAGTAGTGTTAAAAATGCAATGACAAATAAATAATTTTTATATTTCCTTTGAAAAATAAAAGTGATGTGTGAAATGTATCATATCTTAAATTACGTTTATTAGCTGATTATATGGGAAGTTGCCATTCTCTCGTTGCAGATCCTCATTCCATCCTATGCGGGACTGGTTTTCACTACGGTCACTTAATTTTAAATGATTATTATTATTCTAAGGTATTCAAGTGTTTTTATTATTAGTTAATCTTTGACCTTCCTTGAGCACATTGTTCTCGCGTATTTTTAACCGACTTCGAAATAGGAGGAGGTTACTATGTTCGGTTGTGTGTGTGTTTTTTTTAATGTATGTTAACCGATATTTTCGTCAATTGTGAAACGATTTTATAGATTCTTTTTTTATTTGAATTGGTTATACTCAGAGGTGGTCCCATATAAATTTGAAGAAAATATTCGACCCCTAAGGGGATGAAATATCATATATTTGATTTTCATTCACTTCGTCTCTACGTATTTTCGTCAACTTGGAACGGATTTCAATAATTTTATTATACCCAATAGAAACCAGATATATTTATAGACAGTAAAAATGAAAAAAAAAAACCGACTTTAATATGAAAAGCCAATAAGGCACTAAAAACCTGCATTTCAAATTTGTTGCAGGTAATAAAATATGTGCATGATACAGATATACATCGCGGGACACGAGAGTCGACCCAAACTTTGTATGTAGATGATATGAATTCAAGTTGGCATTGACTTCAAATATATTATTAGGTAGCGCAAATATCAATATTTTATATTTAATTTGGTTAATTTAATAATTATGTTATTTTTCCCTTTTTAGTGCCTTATTGGTTTTTCATATCGAAGTCGGTTTATTTATTTTTTTGTATTTTTTTTAAATCAAACTAATTAAATACTAGCTGTGCCCGCGTCTTCATCCGCGTGGAACTTTATGTAAAAAACAGTGCTCAATAAAGTCATCTGAATGTATTACGTTCATTTACTTATCTACTTTATCTCACATTTAAGTTGCGTCGTCATTAAAACGACTATAACTTTTGATATTTAGTAAACCGATTTTAATGAAACACAAATGTTACTGGAGAATAATCCTTTATGATTCTCTTAGGGAGCTTCCATCGTGAACGCGATACTTTAGCAGTAATGCGTGTTCGAATAAACAGACAGAAAGACAGAGATTTCTAAAAAATATGAATAATTTCTAAAATGTATTTACATTTTAATCATTTTTAGAAATGTCTGCCTATCTGTCTGTCTGTTGGTTTGTTTGGGCGCGCATCACTGCTACAGTACTGCATTCAAGATAAAACATCAAGAAATTTATAAAGCATATCCTCGAGTAACATTTAGTCTTTGTTTCATTAAAATCAATCCACTCTAACAAAAGTTATTGTAATTTGAATTATGGATCGCGTTGAGTGCGAGAAAAGAGTAGGTAAATAAATACAATTCAACCTCTTATAAAAACAGGATATCTAAATACCCAATAACCCAACCGGTGGTAGTCTTTGACGTTCATAAGTGCCTTATTAGGGCCTGAACTGAATAAAGTATTTTTGATTTGATTGATTTGATTTAATAAACAAAAGACTATTTTGTATTAAGTTCCATGCAGACGAAGTCGCGGGAACAGCTAGTTCATAATATACTAATATTATGAACTCTATGGCAAAGAAAACACGATAATTTGAAACTGCAGGATCACTACTTTTTTTAAATATACTTAACATGTTTTTGAAACAAATTATTTAAATATGTATGAGATAATTTCTCTTAGTTAGTTAGTTTTTTTTTTATCATAAAAGGCAAACGAACAGGTGGATCACCTGATGCTAAGTGATTACTACCGTCCATAGACACTTGCAACAACAGGGAGTCGCAAGTGCGTTCCCAGCCTGTGTTTGGGGAAGGGGAAAGTTTGGGAGGAGGGTGGGGGATGGGGAGGGAAGGGGGTATCCGGCGCTCTCACTGACCGAACGAAACGCAACAATGAAAGCACTTCACGTGAGTGTTTCTGTGGGTCAGGTGGTAGTACTCCGGGCGAGCCGACCCATTCATGCTGAAACCAGTAATAGCTTCAACGTGCCTCTACCACCTACAGAATAAGTACATAAAGGATAAATGTCATGCAGGTTACAAAATTATTATAGGTACTCGTTAATTTTTAAAATACTAGACATACTTGCTACTTTGAAAAACGAAAAGTATGGAGCGCATTCAACAGATAATGTTGCTATTCTAATAACTATTTTTAATTCAAAATCACAACATTATTACATATTAATCCTAGACACCTGCAACAATTTTCTTACAAAAATCTAAAAAGTACAGACACGTTAAAATTCAAATTCAAAATTCAAAAACACTTTATTCAATTTAGGCCCTAAGAAGGCACTTATGAACGTCAAAACTACCACCGGTTCGGAAAACAACCCAGTCATCGAGAAGAACCGGCAAGAAACTCGATCTGGTTTATCTTTTTAACAAATATATATAATATTTAGAATAATAATATATTCTATATAATAGTAAATTTCACAAACGTTTTTAATGGATGCACAGAGATGAGTCAATTCCAGACATCACCATCGTTCACATATTGATCCACTCTATAATAGCCTTTTGACACCAAAACCCGCTTGACATGGCGCTTAAATTCACAATCCGGCAAATCGGTAATATCCTTTGGGACTTTGTTGTAAAATCTAACACTATTTCCCAAAAAACTGTTACTGGTTTTACTAAGTCTAAAACGTGGGACAACCAGTTTGTCACAGTTTCTAGTATTTAGATTGTGCCGGTATTTTACGAAATCTAGCTTTTCTAGGTTCTTACGGACATACATTAAATTGTCAAGAATGTATTGGGAGGGCAGAGTTAAGATACCGTATTCCTTGAACTTGGTCTTTAAGGATTCGCGAGGTCTCATATTGTAGATTGCTCGAACTGCTCGTTTTTGTAATAAAAATATGGTGTCTAC
Source organism: Antheraea yamamai (assembly GCA_036509395.1). Classification (NCBI taxonomy): domain Eukaryota; kingdom Metazoa; phylum Arthropoda; class Insecta; order Lepidoptera; family Saturniidae; genus Antheraea; species Antheraea yamamai. Next base: position 2,836,639 of record AP028426.1, read on the forward strand.
CTTAGCTGCTGTCCCCCACAACATAATGCCATAAGACATTAGGCTATGGAAGTAGGCGAAGTAGACTAACCTAGCAGTGGCAATATCAGTTAGCTGGCGAATCTTACGTACTGCAAATGCAGCAGAACTTAATTTGCTTGCCAATTGTTTAATTTGAGGACACCATTGTAATTTTGAATCTAGTGTGATACCCAAAAATACAGTATTATCAACTAACCCTACAAAATTCCCTTCGATCTTAATGCTACTATCAACCTGTGGCACGTTAGGCAAAATTAATCTCATACATTTTGTTTTACCTGTATTAAGTACTAAGTTATTTAATGCAAACCAATGAGAAATTTCGTTTAAAGTATTATTTACGTGCCCAACCTCTGAATCTTTCCTCTTTACGTTAAATATAATTGAAGTATCGTCTGCAAAAAGCACCTTGTCAGCACAGTTATTGACCATTAGCGGCAGATCATTTATGTATATTAAGAACAAGAACGGTCCTAGAATAGAGCCCTGTGGGACACCAATTCGCGCAAAGGATTCTGCAGAGGTTACCCCTTGTATGCTAACTTTCTGACAACGATCTTTTAAATAAGAGACTAGAAGGTCGAGAGAAGATCCACAAATACCATAATGTTTTAATTTTAGAATAAGCGTACTATGGTCAACGCAATCAAAGGCCTTAGACAGATCGCAGAACACACCAATTGCATCATGCGAATCCTCCCAGGCCGTCAACTAACTAACTAACTTATAAGCGTTGCACCCGCGTCAGTAGTGGATTTCAATTTCGCGAAACCAAACTGTCGACCATCCAGAAACTTTTGCATATTGAAATAGTCTACTAATTGGTTGAGCATAATCTTTTCAAAAATTTTACTTAAGGACGGAAGTACAGAAATAGGTCTATAGTTTCCAAGACTACTTCTGCAGCCTGATTTAAACAAAGGAACTACTTTGCTTATTTTCATTAAATTGGGGAAAGTTTCTTTTGCTATACACTGGTTAAATATATTAGCCAAATGTAGTGAAATAGTAACAATTAAAGACTGTACTACTGTTACCGATATACCCCATATGTCTTCGGTGTGTTTTAAATTTAATTGCTTGAAGGTCCTTATTATTTCACCTGCGCTAATAGATAAGAATTTAAATTTTGAATCTATAGGTGCACTCATATTTTTTAAAAGAGCTGCTGCATCCTGGGCTGATGATGTTATATCTTTTGTTACTTGTAAAGGTATATTAGTGAAATAATCTTGGAAAACAGTTACTACCTCTGTACTTTTGGAAATATGTACTCCGTCGACATTTAGATTAAGTCAATTATCATTTATTTTATTTTTACCTAATTCTTTATTTATAATATGCCAAACAGTTTTGGTCTTATTTCTAGATTCGAGAACTTTATTTCCCAAAAACTTTGCTTTGGCAGCAATACAAACACGTTTAAAAACTTTAGAATAATTTCTAACATAAGCATGAAAGGATTCACTACTTGTTAGTGATCTCCTATAAAAAAGATCATACAGTCGATCTCTACTTTTCTTAATGCCTGTTGTTGCCCATTCACTAAAACTAGTTTTTTCCTTTACATTAATAACCTTTCTTGGGCAATGTTTACTGATTCAGTGCTTATGATACTAAATAAATTGTCATAATAACAATCTGGATCTTGATTATTAAAGGTTTTGGAAGATAGACATTGTGCAATATTATGATTTAAAAAATCTAGTCTACTTTTCGATATAAGTCTAGTTTGTTTCTTGCAGTCAGCACTAGGTTTATCACAACTTATTTTAACAAGGAGTCCTTTATGATCAGAGCGTATACCAGTAACAATACTACTGCCAATGGTCTTGAAGTTACTAAAAATATTATCAATACAAGATGCAGTTTGAGACGTACATCTGGTCGGCTCATTAAAAAGAGGATCCAGGTTAAACGACTTGAATAAATATGTGAACTTAGTGACCTCCGGTGACATACTTAAGATATCTATATTAAAGTCACCACAGACCAAAACCCGCTTATTACTATTCAAAATTCTCATAAGAATTTCCTCCATTTTTTGTAGGAATTGACAAATATTTGATGATGGAGGTCTATAAACACAAAGTATAATTAATTTATCCATCTCTGGACAAGCCACTTCACAGATACGATCTATTGAGAGACTACATATATGTTTTCTATCTTTAAATTTTAAATTATTTTTTAATAATATAATACAACCACCACCGACAGCAATTGTTCTGTTAAATACACTGGCAACCGAAAAATGGGGTATATCGAATTGCATCTTGTTCGGTTTAAGCCATGTCTCTGTAAAACATAATATATCTAGTCTCTCTCTATTTAATAATAGGCCTATGTCTAAAATTTTGCCGGAGAAGCGATTAATATTTTGGTGATATACTGTAATATTACACTTCTCCTTTGTCTTATCTACTAGTTTAAAATTTTTATCACAGTATCATTAGGTGAACTATATGATACTGCTGAGTCACTTAACCTATTTACATTATAAGCTATCAATGTAGCTATGTCACACTTATACTTTTTGGGAATAAACATATTTTCCCGCGTTATTATAAAGTTGTTAATAAATTTATTAACATCAAAAAATATAAATTTGTCATTATGACGACATGTCAAGTTGTATAATAAAGTATTTAACATATGAATGTTATTGTTATTTTTTTGTGGTAGGGAAATTGAATATGGAAAAGCACATAACATTATGCTGCCCACATTCAATTTTAACAGTTTCTCTGATGTCTTATATAAGTCAAACTTTTTTACATCGGAACTGTCCCCTATTAAAATTACAATATTACATTGACTGTCAAAGTTTGTGTTCAAGATTTTATCAATTATTTGCTTATATGTGGCACCAGGCATACAGTAATTAATCATATTGTCATTTAATGATTGTGCCAACATAGAACCCATACCCCTACCAATCCTATCATTATAAACTATAGTCTTGGTAACAACATTCACATAAGCACCCCCATGGCTCTGAGTATTATGTCTAATTTTATATTGTGGTACATTTGTCTGCAAATGACATGTGGAAGGTGTATAGTGGGTAGTATTTGTTGGTAGAGGGTTGTGTATCAAAATAAGACTCAGAGTGACCACAACCAGAAGTTTCATAGTTGCTTCTGGGTAGCTGAGTCAACATATTTTCAGCAACAGATTCTATACAAACATTTGCAGACACCATGTGTTCAGATAACTGGTTTTGTGAACAATTCAATGATAATAAAGTAGATTTAATATAATCGGTCTTTATTTCTAAGTCAGCCTGTAAGCGCTGTATGTCATTGCTGTATGCAACTTGATTTTCCAAGAACTGTAATTTCAAGTTTTCAATTTTTTCTTTAAGTAGTGACTTTTCACGTGCTAACTTTGCTATGGATCTATTGTTATTTCTAAATTTAATATTTTTAATGCACTTTTTAATTATTTTATTTATCCTAATATATTTTTTTAAATTTTATATGGCTTCTCATCACCGGACTGGCTGAGTTTGAACGTACACAATTTATATTGGCCATTGTTTGACACTGGATACATTTAGGACTAGTTTCTATTAATTCATTATACAGTATTTCAGTTTCTACTAGTTTCTGACTATCTACTTGTAATTCAAGATCAGAAATTACTTTATGGGAATTATTTAATTCGTATTTTAATTTAGTAATGTGACTAAGAGCATGATAGATAGATAGTTAGATTTACATTCCAATTATATATATGGATGCAATCCATTGTAAGTCATGAAAGCAGATGTATCATATTTGGATTTTTAATTACATTTAAATATATATCGGGACAAAGGTCCCATCTACTGTCAAAAACTATTTGTATGTCGCTATAAATGTTGAGTCCAAGCCTCTAACACGAAAGTTAATTAAACCGTAATGCAAGTTCTGGCGGAATCTTGGAATGTCATGTAGTGGATTTTATATTTTATTTATAATCTTGTGTTTTTCGGGTCTATATTTTGAAACATTGGTGGTGTTTTACTTAATATAGTTTGATTATTGTGTACAAGTGAAGCGGATGGGAAGTAATACCACGGAGCATGGATTTTGACTTGCTACAAAAACTCTCTTGAAAGTTCTAACAAGACAGCCACCATCCTGTTAGTTCATTGAAATGATCGCAAGAAACTTGTAATATCATCAACTACTCGACAATGGCAGTCATAATCGACTAGAAGGTTGGTTGTCAAAAATAAAATAAAAAACCATAATGCAAAATGAGTGAGGATAATTCTTGCGCAATCATCGGACGGCTCACATCTCTTAAGAAAATACCTAACTATATTCAGTTGTACGATACTATTGCAATACTAATCCGTTGTTTCATAAGGTAAACGCTTATATAATTGATACTTGATTGATAGGTCTTGATTGACTAATCAATTAAATGATTATGGTGACGTCAACATAGGTAGATATCATACTTTTGTATCTGCCTTCTCGGCACTACCTCGAGGTAAACGATCAGGGGCGTAGTTACCTGCATCAGTGATACAGAACCCTCGAGTTATAGAGGTTCTAATGTGTGCAAAAATTTGTAAAATGTTACCAGTAACTCCAATTTCTGTTTAAAAATAGCTCTTAATTAATGAATGATGAAAATAAGGATATTATTTAAAATATATTGATTTCAGGGCCCAGTATTTAAGAACACCGCGTCGACCAACGAAGGTCTGGCTTTTCTGTGACGGAAAAAATTGTGTGGAAACCATAGCATGGTGGTAGGGTTTTTCAAAGCTTACCTGGCTACTAGCTACCGCTTTCAAGTTGAAACTATGTCGCCAAGCATGTATAGGTTTTAAGTGGCAGCTGTACTTGAGAGGCAGTTCCCTTGTAGGTGAGTGCGTTTACCAGCTTGTACCAAATCGTCATTTAGCAACAGGTACGATTCAGTTTCAACGTTAAATACTATAAAGAGTCAGCCTAAGATATTTTGAGACCGGATCCCTTTAATACTGGCTACGAGACTGTAACAGATGTTACAGATATAAAAATTAATTTTAATCATAATGCCTCGTATCTATGCTTCAGCCAGTATGGATGAAGTCGTGATGATGACCCACCAGGATTTTACATTTATGTTTCGTCATTTTTTAACAGTCACTACTTACTGTGAAATGAATTGTAGTAAATTGAAAAGGTTATGATGGAAAATATGCGACTTCTAAAAATATAAATAATTAGTTTTTGCTCGTGGCTTCGCTCGTGTTAATGAATATTTGATACATCCTTGACTGGGAGTGTGCAAAATATTATGGTATAATATTGATTGAGTAGTTAGGTTATGAAAGTGTAACAAACAAACACTCTTCTGCATTTATAATATTAGTAAGGATTATGTGGCTCCCTCATTGGTCACTGTTTATTTTCTCCAGTGTGGAAAGAGTAATTATACCCGATTGGTACCAACATTGAGAAGAAAAAATAAAACTAAAAATCGCTTGTTACAAAACGGTGAAACGTCCAAGAAGCGAACCTTGAGGAATTAATCCTTTAATATTACTGTCTATAAGACATGCGTGATATATTGAGCTATTTAATTTAATCCCTTCCTCTCCTTTTCATACCCGAACCACGCGCGCTGGGCTTCGGAGCCATAGTTTTACGGTAGATCCTATCTGGGCACGAACTAAAAAGTTCGCAACCTCTTATCTCTACCGTACCGTGAAGCTATGGAACAATCTCCCGGCCAGTGTGTTCCCTCCTTCCTATAATATGGGGTCCTTCAAGCGTAACGTGAAGAGACATTTATGCAAGCCGGCATGACAGCGGCGACCGGTGAGGGATGAGGGATAGCGTGTCTCTCGGTAGTCGCCGTTGTTTTTGGATTATACTGTGCTCACCATCAGGCACAGTACAGTCACTTTGCTGAGCTACGATAAAAAAAAAAAAAAGATATGAGACAGTCTGGGATAGTCGAAATTTACAAAAAAATTAGATATTTGAGATATCTTCTCCACAGGGACAAAAGGTACCTTCGATATGTTCCATGTAGAATGATGATTACTTTAAGCGAAGTTAGCTTTCGATGCTTATTGAAGGAAGCAATAGTGTATGAACATGGTAACCATCGTCCTTTAATGGTTGTCATAGTACTTATGTGATTCGTTAAGTTTTAACTGTTTCTGGGGTAGTGACGAGTCTATACGGTTTTGCACTGAAGTTAGAAGTTGACAGGAATATTAAACAGGCAAATGAAAAATCGAATCTTGTTTTCGTAGCTTAATACCTTTTTATTGTTCGGATAAGGCAACTTATAGCGAAGGACAATGCTTTACATTGAAGTACCTCTCATTCTGCTATCTTATCGCATTTTCTAAATGAAATAGTTACCAGATCTATCAACTTACCACACCATTGTTGCGGTATTTCGGAATGTTGTTGAGGATATTTTTGTATGCGATTTATTCAATGTTCATAACCATCTAAAACTAGCTTCAAGTTTGACTACGAACGGCTAGAGAGATATAAATAAATTGTCATGTCTATCGTAGGATAGTAAGCACTGACGGTTTGTATGCTAGATAAAATGACATACGTCTGTCGCTGTGCGCACAGCATGCAAAAACTACTGGACAGATTAGGTTCTAATTTGTTTAAGCTACATTTCTTAGATATTTGGCCGTTGTCTACAAAACAAAAGCTCATGATATCTTTATTTAATATAAAGTTATTTAAGTTTCAAGACTAAGTCTATCTGTAGTCATCTAAGTTTATCAGTTAAAACACAATGCAGATTTAATTTACACACATGTAATTAAATATGACAAATATAGAAGTGGTATTACAGTGTGGTTATAGACTTAAGATTCCAGTTGACACTCTTCGTATCTTGCAAGCCATCTTCTTCCGTTTACTGATCGGTTCAGAGGTGCGTGGCACCCGTACCCTCCATTAGCATTTAGCATCATATAGTCATAACAATTTATAACACCGTCGTCATTGCAGTCCTGGAATATGAAAGAGTTACTTTAACATTAAGAATAATTACTATCGAAATAATTCATGCATGTTTGAATGTTTTAATGTTAGGTCCTAAAAGAGATAAATCGCTACCGCATCTTAATCTTCCGGCTGAAGCAGGAGTTTTAGGACATTGCTGTTTCAGAAAAGGTTTGCATTGCAAATGTTGGGAGGTAATAGCAGATTGCCGTTACTGAGACTGTGTGTTGAATTCGCTGTCGAATTATTTTATCAACTATTTTAAATCGTATATTGTTCAATACTTTTACCTGTCATTTAGAAAGCATTACAATTTAGTGCTTATCTATGACTTGATACCGCTGTCAAGTGGGTGTTAACTGTCCGTACCTAGCAATGCTAATGTGTATGGTGTACACAAATTTCCTTCTGCGTAAAATATTTATTCTATTTTTTATATGGAGCAATCAAAATAGCAGTAAAACGTATATCAAGCGAGACGGAATAAATTGTAATGCAATTATTCTTGCAGAAATATCTTATCTTCTACCACGTTAATATTGTATACTGATGACGTATTTAAATTAATTTAAAGTTATTTTAAACCTTACTTGTGCAAATCTCTGAAGATATCCCTCTGTGATCCTCTTCGCACAGTGGTAATTTAGGGCGCAGTCCTTCCATGCTAAAATAGAAAATGTATAATTAACTAGTAATGTAAATGTTTAATTATTAATTGAAGAGAAAACGTGGGCGCCGTTTATTCCAAACAAATGTATTTCTTTGTTCTATCCCTAGGAAAAAGAACTAAAGTAAATATTGTGATGTATCATGCGATCTATATCTATCACCGCCATGTTCCTACTTTATTTTTCCATAAATGAATTATTATAAGACGTAGGACTCATATTAATCTAGGTAAGAACCTAGATTAAACGTAACGTAACGACTGTTACGGCAAATCATAGTTTCGAGACGGTAGGATTGAAGGTGAAGTATTTTTCTTGAAATCCTCTTGAATAGCCTTTATATTTTAGGTAGACGTTATCAAATATAAACTTAAAAGCTGAATTCTTCTCTGTTAATGTATACTGTTTAGTTATTGGAGATCCATATCCATAATAAAATAAATTAAATACTGAATCTTTACCACTATATCTCTCATCGTCATCATGGGGAAGTATCACTTTTCCAGCATCCGCCCAGTACACTTTAGATATGTTGAAGGGTCCGCAATACCCCCCCTTGCATTCGTTAGCCATATCGCATTTTGTGGCGACGTAACACAGACATCTATAGCAGGATTCTGAGACGTTCGGGACACCAACACCTGGAACTAGAATAGTGTTAGTTAAATTAATTAGAGTTAACATTTGCATATGCTTTCTAAGAACCATTTGATACATTAACCAATAAGAATAAGACCTTCCAAATATTATATTGAAATTTGTGTTTAGTGCAAGGGAACGATTATTTTTGGTTAATTTACGGGCAATGTATATTATAAGGTTTTGTTAAATGATTGTTTTTCTTTCATCATGAAACAGAATTCATTTTATCAAATGGTTAGGTCATTTCTGAAGTTATGGTTATCAGTTATAATTATAACTATAACTTATAACTTTAAAAATGACCATCTTATTAATTAAGATTAATCTATAATAAATTTACATTCTTGAGGACTGACGTCGACCACTCCAAGGGTTGTTTCATCCTACCTCGGTAGCAGCTCAGGCCTAGGTTCGATCTCCCTGAGTGGAGCCTTTACCGCAATACAGTGAATGAATGAAACCCACTAGCTTAACACGCACTACCATATCATCCCCATATACGTGCACACACAAGTAAGTACACATATGTTAGGAGGGTTCATTGTTGCATCCTAGGCAACAGCCCAAGCCGAGGTTCGGCCACTTTGGCCGCATCATAAGCGCTCGCCTCATTTGTCTTGTGAAGACCCATCAAGTCAATAATGTATTATAGTCAGAAAAGAAAGTTGTTTCAGAGTCATCATTGTTCTTTAATATAAATTACTTATTAACAGATATAATGTGTTTTCTTTTGAACTACTTCAAAAAGGAGAAGGTTTTCATTTCAGTTAGTGCGTTTTTTTAAATGTATTAAAGAAATGTAAAACTGTAAGTAGGTGTGTACATTACAGAAATGCTTTTTCAATAAAAATTGTGACTATGACACGCACGCCATCTACTATAACATGTAACGTGTACATTAGATATGTGAATACGAATAGTATATCGAATGGGATGAGATTTATCATCAGCAACATACCTGGAACTTTAACCTACTATATACTACCCTCAGTGCTCACTAACACTATATAAGAAAGTAATGAAAATTTTAAACTATACATTATCGAACAATATGTGTTAATTTTTTTTATTATATAGATATAACATACCCATATTGTCGATATAATTGTGTTATTCTTATACGTTGCTATAATCACCGAGTTATGTAGATGCAAACGCGGTAAATAAAACAAAATGGTTGTCAAATTGACCAAAATAATAATATACTTCAAATTACATATAATTATTCTTGGCGTCCAGTACAGCACACGTCTCACGCGCTTGTTTACAGTAAACAAATTATTTTTGATCAATTTCACACGGGCGAATGCACAGGTAACAGTTTATCACTACATAGTATAAAACAAAGTCCTCTAGCCTGTCTGTTTATCTGTTCGCGATTAACTCAAAAACTACAGAATGGATTTCCATGCTGTTTTCACCCGTAGGTAGAACGGTTCATGGGGAAGGTGTAGGTATAATTTGTCAAGGTTTTCTTTTTATTATCAGGGCGAGACAACGTCTGCCGAGCCCGCTAGCTTAAAATAAAATAGCTTATTAGTTAGATATCTGCCAGTGAAAGTCCCGTGAAAATCAGTTCAAGCATTTCGGATATTCCACTGCGGCCGAAGGTGAATAAAATACCTAAATGACTTTTTATGATGTCTGCTATCATCCCGTGAATATCCCGTGAAAATCGGTCCAACCATTTTAGAAATAGCAATGCGGACGAAGCCGCGAACGAATAAAATATAATATGTCAACCGCTATATGCCTATCTAGCAGTAAAATTCCCGTTAAAATAAGTCCAGCCGTTTTGGAGATTACCCGGAACAAACAAACAAACAGACAAAGTATAATAATATAAAAATATCGACCGGATACAAAAAAAATTTTTTTACTTATTTGTAGCTATACCACCATTCACCAAAAAGTTATTATTTATTTTTATATACACACACTTTATTTTTATAATACGTAATAGATTGCAAATAAAAAATTGGAAACAAAACTAGAATAAACATTTTGAATAGGAACATAAAATAATCTTTGAAAATTTTTACGATAGAAACTTACCATGTTACCATGGCAACGTATATAATACTCGTACTAACGCTAACACGCAGCGAAAGCAATCAAAACGAAAAAAATGCCCGATTTTGAAACATCCTTCATTGGCGCTCCAATCCCACTGGTCTTAAAAAGCCTTCCTCGGTAAATGAGCTATCTAAAACTGAAAGACTTTTTCAAATCGGACCAGTAGTTCCTGAGATTAGCGCGTGCAACCAAACAAACACTTGAGCTTTATATATTAGTATAGATAATATATATACTAGCGGGCCGGGCGGACGTTGTCGTGCCTTGATAATTAAAAATAAAATCTAAAAATTCAACCGCAGCGCCACCTACCGTGTCCAATTGTGAATCTAAACCATTCCCGGATCCACTGGAACACGCACAGAAAATTTCATCAAAATCGGTCCAGCCGTTTAGGAGGAGTTCAGTGACATACACACGTACAGAAGAAATTTATATATACATATATATATAAAAGCTCACATGTTAATGGATTAAAAACAGATAGGGTGAAGATTATTGATGAAGTTAGGTGGAATTTAAAAAAGAATAAAAGAGGTAACCGGTGTAGGTAGAACTGGAATTTCAAGTTGGAGCAATCTTTGAGGTTTTGTATGAATTTGTTACCACAGGTACAGTTTGGAGAAGCTCCGTGCTGCTTCACATTTGTCTACTACAGAATCCGGCATATTTTTTGGTACGTTTGGTGGTTATTTTCGGTTTTGTATATAATTATCTTGGTCTATCTCAATTAATGCACTGTACGATAGAGACAGCGCTCTACAGGACCGAAGTAATCCGATCATAGCTGTCTCACTCTTCTCCCCGACGTGCCAAATCAGATGCTGAGTACTTTATGAATCTTTCTATTTGAATTGTCTTATTTTTGCAATAATGAAGGGATGTGAAATCGTCTCTTGGCCTAAAGTGCTTCCTTCTTTCTACGCAGGGTCTTGAAGTATCAAATGAGGCTTAATATAATGTGCTAAATGTTATTTTATTCTGACGTTATGATTATGAAAAATCACGTTCTATTCCGTTACATAAATTCTTTTATACTTTATCGGTATTAGCATTTTACCCCAATCTCAATGTTAAATGACGATCTGGTCTAACATGGTAAATACACCAAACCTGGAGAAGGCTGGCTCTCAAGTACAGCTGCCAGATTACACCAACAGATGCTTGACGACAGAGTTTCAACTTAAAGGTTGCAGCTAGCAAGGCGAGCTTAAGAAAAACCCTACCACCATGATATAGTACCATCACGATGGTTACCTTCACTGGAAACTCCTACTTAGTTGTAAGGAATCAACCCTACGCCCATTGACGCTGTATCCGAACAACTAAACCATCATCGCTGCAAATCGCTGCACATAAATAGATATATGTGAAGCTAATAAGAGCATTAAAAACAACTAGCAAACAAACAGGTCGAAAGACATGTTGAATGTTATAACAAGTAAGGGTGTCCGTCTACGTGAGTGTAATCAACTGTGTCTATGTGTGTGTAATTATAAACATAATAAACGTCATTATATATCTTAAGTTGAAGTAATACCTGCCGAACCAGTTATCCAAACAACAAAAACTCCGAAGAAACACGCAGCTATCGCAAGTTGTATGTTGTTCTTCATTGTTTCTTTTTTCTCAGCTTGTTTTTGATGTTTCTGAAATGTTAATTGCTTTCGTTATATACGATTTGAAATTGATCGATTATAACTATGGAATTATGGAATAAGCTCCCAGTGTCATGTCGTAAGTGACATATAAAGAGTCGAAACCAAGCGCGTTCAAACTTGAATTACTGGCGATTCAACCTTAATATGGTCAGATTACGATTTATCGACGCTGAAAGGCTGCAAGTATGCGTGATTCAGGATTTAGACAATCCTATTTAAAAATAAAAATCCGTTAAAAACTATAAAAGAAAGTGATAAGGTATTATTCTGGCCTATTTGTGGCTCAAATAAATTTTTGTTATTTGTTCATTACATTTTGCTTTAGTTATTTATCTACGAAAACAAAATCTGTAATCAAAAATTTGGTCTCTGGTTTTAATTCTTAATTATTAAAATCTAAATTATTGCCGGTTCTCCACGACGGTGGGATTGTTTTCCGAAACAGTGATATTTCTAACATTTATAGGAATCACCCTAGGACCTTAATGAAACAAAATAATTTTTCTGTTATGAAAATTATAACAATTATCTTGTCGGAAGCTCGAAGGAAATCGAAGGAGAAGATGCTTATAAAATTGACATCACTTTCAAAGTTTAAAATTTGAAGTCGTAATCAAACGTAAATTATTATTTAAAATATTAGCTGACCCGTGCAACTTTATCTGCACCAAATCGGTTATTACCGGTTTCAATTGTATTCTTAAACGCAAAAATAGTATTAAACCTAAACCTCCTATTGCAACGACACTTACCGTTTCCAATTGTCAATCCAAACTATCCAGGAACTCACTCAAACATATACCCAGTTAGTAAGTCTAGAATCCGTTCGTAGCAGCACCTACCGGCTCCAATTAAGATAAAAACTAACCTAAATAATATGGGCGATAAATGTCTTCCCAGTAACCCTTGGGTTGGGTTTACAATCGTTATGGCTTGAAAATCAATGAATACAAAATTCTTTACGATAAAGACACAAATACATCCATCAATAGAATTTAGCCTATTAGATTTAATACTTCTAATAATTCAACTGGTTGATAATTACGCATAGGAACGTCATGTAGCCGTACGCAATTATAACGTACTGCACATGTGCGTTATACGGACCGACGAAGACGTCGGTTCGGAACCCAACAGTAATTTTTTTCTTATTTGTTTTTTTTAAGAAGCATATGGACATGAAATATTGCTTAAACATCAACACGCAGGGAAAAGGAAAAATGCCCAATTTTGAAACATTCTTCATTGGTGCTCCGCTCCTATTGGTCTTAGCGTCATGATATATAGCCTAAAGCCTTCCTTCCTTCAAATTGGACCAGTAGTTCCTGAGATTAGCGCGTTCAACCATACAAACAAAGAAACAAACTCTTCAGCTTTATATATTAGTATAGATAGATGAAAAGATAATCCAGATCGAGTTTCTCGCCGGTTCTTCTCGATGAGTGGGTTGTTTTCCGAACCGATGGTAGCTTTGAAATTCATAAGCGCTTTCTCAGAGCCGAAATTGAATAGAGTATATTTTGATTTTGAAAAAAAAAGGTCAGCACCAAGATAATGTACGTTATTGCATCACGTTTCATAGTTGTATTTAATATGTATAATTTTATTAATATTATAAATGAGATCACTTTGCGAAAAAAATTTGCTGCTCTTACATGCTAATACTAATCAACGGATCTTAATAACATTCCACGGTAATATAGATACATATATACATATCATTTCATAGTATAAAACAAAGTCCCCTAACGCGTCTGTCCGTCTGTCTGTTCGCGATAAGCTCAAAAACTACTGACCGAATTTTCATGCTGTTTTCACCAGTCGATAAAGTGATTCACGAGGAAGGTTTTAGTATATAATTTGCCAATATAACCAGGGCGGGACAACGTCGGCCGGGCCCGCTAGTACTGAGATAAAATATAGGCTATAGGTTTTAAATACATTGTTTAAAATGGCTAAAAGCCTCCATTTCCACAAATCCTGCCATTTCAGAGATACTTAGGCAATAAACTGTTAGAAGTCGTCATCTTCTTACCGTTATCCCACTTAAGTAGAGTTATCACAACGTGTTTGCCTCTTCTATTCTCCCCTGTTCGATGTCATTTCAGTATTGACATCATTTATACGCATATCATTTTTCATATAATCCATCCACACCTTTTTCGATCTTCCCCTACTCCTATATCGGTCCACTTTCATACACAATCATTTTTCTAGCTTACCTTTTCATAAAGCCTGAATAATAAATTAGTATACAAACGCAGACAAGCAGTCACGGGCGGTTGCTAGTTAATTTGCAATGTTACAGCTAAAACACGATTTTAGGTAAAATTGTTTAGGTACCTAATACCAAATGTATCTGGTAAAATAAAAGTAATTCAATCAGCGATTAAACGTCACAACATAACAAAGACGTTACGAACATTAAGGAAAATAGAAACAAAGTTTTAATTGGGAACTTAATTTATTAGATTATAAAATATATTGATATTGATATAATATATAAAGTAAATTTTCAAAAAAAAGTATTAACCGACTTCAATATCAATCAAAAACCCATAAGGCACTAAAAAGCGGAAAATAAATAGTTTATCAAATTAACCAAATTAAATAAAACATATGAATATGTGTGCTACCTAGAGATGTATTGGAAGTCGGTGCCAACCGAAATTTCAAATTTGTTCCAGGTAGAAATGTATTACAGAGACGACTTAAACTTTGTACCTATGTAGATGATATGATTTTCGGTTCGCACCGACTTCCAATACATCTCTAGGTAGCACACATATTCATATGTTTTATTTAATTTGGTTAATTTGATAAACTATTTATTTTCCGCATTTTAGTGCCTTATGGGTTTTTGATTGATATTGAAGTGGTTAATACTTTTTTTTGAAAAAAGGAAGAAAAAATATTATATGTTTTTTTTATTTGATAAACTATTTATTTTCCGCATTTTAGTGCCTTATGGGTTTTTGATTGATATTGAAGTCGGTTAATACTTTTTTTTGAAAATTTACTTTATTTTTCCATTTTTAGTGTACATAAATATATTTTACTAGCAGTGCCCGCGAACTCCGTTCCGCCTTAAGTATATTAAAATATGCGCATTTTTGCGGTATGGTATCTATCGGTATGGTATGCGATATGGTTTCAATTGGTTGTACAATAAGTAACGTTTGGTACGAACGCAACCTTATCAATAATCCGCGATAGTTTCCACCACCAACTCGGCTACCATCGCTTCACACATAATATACCTTAAGTAATGTAATTACAATGCTTGCGTCATGTTGCAACACAGCAACGAACATAAGCACAATAGGCTCCTAAGAATTGAAGAGTTTTTTTTATAATATTGGTGGCAATCGAACATACGGGTCACCTGATGGTAAGTGATCACGGCCACCCATGGACACCTGCGACACGAGAGGAAACACAGATGCGTTGCCGGCCCTTAAGAAAGGAGTAGGCTCGTTTCTTGAAAGTTTTCTTACTTTGTCACGGATCCCATGATCAGAACCTAACCAAATTCTCATCAAACTATCCTTGAAGTACATCCTTTCCAATAAAAAATGAATCATCGAAATCGGTTAGCGTGATATTGAGTTATTCGTCTATTTGTCGTTTACATAATTAATGCAAATTTAAAACTTATACGGTTTTGCACTGGATGCCGTTGTCGGAACTGGACCAAATTAAAATGGGACCACACGGGAAGTACCAGCTTTCAAATAATAAAAGAACTATCAAAATCGGTTCACCCAGTCCAAAGTTATGAGGTAACAAACATAAAAAAAAAAAATACAGACGAATTGATAACCTCCTCCTTTTTTTGAAGTCGGTTAAAAAACAAAGTCCTCCGCCGCGTCTGTCTGTCTGTTCGCGATAAACTCACCAGTAGTAGATAGAATGATCTTAGGGGCATTTTTATATGTATACTAGCGGTCCCTGCGGACGTTGTCCTGCCTTGATAATAAAAAAAATCTTAAAAGTCAACCGCAGCGCCACCTACCGGGTCCAATTGTGAATCTAAACCATTCTCGGATCCACTGGAACACGTACACAAAATTTCATCAAAATCGGTCCAGTCGTTTAGGAGGAGTTCAGTCACATACACACGCACACAAGAAATATATATATTAAGATGGTTTTTCTCTTTCCCTAACCTTTTAATTCCATTCTAATATAAATAATAATTAAGAACGTAAAACGTAAATCGTGACAATCAATACAGACAACGACCTGGAATTGTTACCTGGTATTTGTTTTATAATTTGTAGTGATAAAATAATTATATAAATAGTATTTAATTTAAATTATATTTGTTTTATATCATTACTAGCAGGCTCGGCGGACGTTGTCCCGCTTTGATAATAAAAACTTAGCTAAATTATATACCTAAACCTTCCACATGAGTCACTGTATCTACTCGTGAAAACCACATGAAAATCCATTCAATAGTTTTTGAGTTTATCGCGAACAGACAGACGTGGAATATAACTTTGTTTTATACTATGTAATGAATTCAATCAGTTTATAAATAATGGGGTTCTGAGGAAATAAACATCTTTTTTTTGTTTTTTTTTGTAGCACGGCAAAATGACTGCACTATGCCTGATGGTAAGCACAGTGCAATCCAAAAACAATGGCGACCACCGAGTGACACACTATCCATCGCCGGTCGCCGTTGTCATGCCGGCCTGCGAAAAGCTGGATATGCCCATAACGCGACCCGCAGAAGTGAATCACTATGACGGGCTTTTTCGCCATATACATGGTTGTTGCGACCCAGTTAGGCTGTAAAACTCTATCACCCCGCTTTCGCCATTGCTTCATTCGTTATTCAGCACGGTGTACCACGTGCAGGTGAGGTTAGCTTGGGTGTCTCAAGTCTTATGATGTTATTCGATACCCCTTACACCCCAAACATTAAAAAACACAACCGAATTCAGTACCTCTTCCATTTTGAAGTCGGTTTAAAATTAAGGAAAATAACTGGATTTTATTACAACAAAAAAACTTACCTTTTAGTTTATAACAGTGAATACAAGAAGCGTTCTGAAGAGTCGATACACAATTGTATCGTATACATTTGTCGTGTACACATTTATAGCGAAAAAATGTTACAGTAATATAAAAACATTTATAAATAATTACGTCAATTGTATAAACGTCCAATAACATTAGTTAACAAACTATATTACATATTTTTATGCGGTTGTATAAATTTACATTGTAAAACTGTAATAAGGTATACATAAAAAAAACTTGTTGGTTATGTCACTCACATAATTACTAACAGTATTACGGAAAACAGTTACATAGAAAAAGGGGTTATAATTTTTTCTTTACGAATTTTATATATAAAAATAAATATTTAAATATGTTTTTATAACAGTTGGTAACTACTGACGGGTAAAACAACGGCTTTTGCTGGGCTGTGAATTGTGGACGAGAATATCTGAGAAAACTTTTTCACACAATGCGTTACCGTTTCAAAAAAATGTAGATCGAAAAGACATCTTTTCATAAAATAACCTAATATTATAGACTGGAAGAGGAAATACTTGACAAAAATGAGAAAGTACAGAAGTAAAAACCGTAACATATATTTCCTAGATATGACATATATTAACACCAGTCATCATAAAAATTGGATTGAATATACTTATACTCGTAAATATACAGCTTCAAAAATTGTACTTTGATATCGAAATATCTGTCTGACACGTCGAATATCATGTGAGTTCATGCTTGTCTTTCCCACTCCTCACCACCCCGCGCATTCCAAAGGCGCGATACAACGGTTGCAGTCAGACTATAAAAAATGATATTCTAATGCTGTCGCGAAGAAAATTATGTATAACTAGCCCCTGCCCGCGACTTCGTCCGCGTAGTAATAGTTACTACTCTGGGCTAACGCTGACACGCAGCAGAAGCTCTCAAAAAGAAAAAACATCTCGATTTTGAAACATATTTCATCTGTGCTCCGCTCCTATTGGCCTTAGTATGATGATATATAGCCTATAACTATTCTCGATGAATGAGCTATATAACAGTGAAAGAATTATTCAAATCGGACCAGTAGTTCCTGAGATTACCCCCTACAACCCCACAACGTCACAAACTTTACCTCTTTATAATATTAGTATAGATATTTTAAAAAAATCACTATCATTTATTTAGGAAAACAACCTTCGCAATCGACACCTATAATTACTTCAATTTATAAATGTTATATGTACAACAAATTCGGATGAGTCGACATCTTGAACTTCACAATTAGTCATATTAAAAAAATACTTACTTTGTAGATTGTAAGTACAATTGAACTTGTCTTTCAAATCAGGTTTTTGATACAAGTAGCATGACGCGATCTGGAGACTGTTGGTAATCCTTGATAATGACCAACGTGCTACACCATGCTAGCATTATACGGAGTTGTTGCACTGCATAATTGCTCTTACAAATGTTGTATTTATTAATATTTTAAAATTAATAGGTTTAGTGACCATCTATTAATAAATAATGGCAACAGATGAAGATTTATTTAAAATATATGGTATTCTGGGAAGGATGAAAAAGAAACCTATGATTACATAGTATAAAACGAAGTCCCCTACCGTTTTTTTTTTTATAAAATATAAACGACCGAAGGATTTTATTTATTTTCACCATGGATAGAGGGATTGATAAGGAACTTTTGTTTATTTATAAGGTTTTTCATAATCAGGGCGGGACAACGTCTGCCGGGCCCGCTAGTTTTAATATAATTGTAAGGCAGGGACATTTTTCTGTCATGCTATAAAAATAGTAAAAGGAATTCCTTGCCATGTGACTTTTATTACCCAAACAGATAAAACCCAAAGGACCAGCCGAAAAATGGAAAAAATTGTGACGCTAATTTTGTATGGGAATTGTTACTTCAGATTACTTTCAGTAGATGGCGTCAATAGTGGACCTTACATTTGACAGTTGCGTCATGTGTTATGTGCGCCATTATTCACACTGTGCGGTCGTGTGTAATCTATTACATTTATTTTATTTTTTCAGAAAAGATAGTGAATTTGTAGAATAGACTTGTTTACTTGATTCACACAAATGCATTTAAACGTATTTTAGCGGGAATGAGGAGTTAGTTTGAGGATTTCAATATTGTAGAGCAGCAAAGTATTGTATAGTATTGTAGAGTAAGCATGTGTCGTTTCAAAAAGGAAATATTTCAGATATTCTTAACATTTTTGGATTGAATTTTGTATTCCGGGAGTATATATATCATTTTATAATCCATTGTATATAAAACGACGTTAATACTACTTTTAGAATTAATGTAATTGAGTACAAAAAAAAATACCAGTCGAAAAAAAAACACTGCCTAATAAATTACTACATACACAGCTTATTTTGGATTAACATCATGCTGGAACACGACAATTTTGTCCGGCTAGTGGTAAGTTTTGATAAATCGCGTTCCGGAAGCAAGGATTGTATATTATACCAAGGGGGTTTGCTTGGGATTTGTATGTGACTTGCTCGCGACAAGACTCACATGTTGATAAATTCTTGCAATAGATGAATTTTTTATTTGTGGCATTGAGCGATCAGCCAGTACACACCAAGTAGCCGATTTTGATTGTCAGTATCATGACGGTCGTCATGGATTTTACATTGCAGAATACCCGGCATTTGGTTTAGCATGTAAGAGAAAAAAGGCGTCCGTATAAGTTAAGCTTGCTTCAGAGTTGCAAAACGTCCTCTCTGTCACACAGCAACTACGATAGATAAGGACAAAGCTATAAAACCGAACTTAACCGTCTATCTTTGTCTTCTTCCCGACATGCCAAATCAAAAGCTGGGCGTTGTACTATCAGCTACAGTAATGTCACAATACCGCGTTATTTGAATGTATTGGTATTTTTTCTAATTATTAGTACTATTAAGAGTACCTATATATTGTCAAAATGGTTTCCTTTGAAGATGGATTATGAAAAAGTTGTAAGAATATATCTTTTAAAACGGAGTACTTTAGCTTGTTTAGTTTCAGAATAAAAAGTCACGTAAAATTCTCTTTATCAACATAAACTGGAGATGTCTCTAAGTAACATGGGCGATTTATCATCAGCAGACGTCAAAGTTGAAAGAGGCTTCGCTAGTAAATAGGAGCTTTTTTAATATAATCTCCAACTTCCAAGTCTTGGTTAAAAGTTTTTAAGCAAAAAACAGCTGTACATTACGCTCTGGTAATTTAAGAGTGTTATATGTGAATTCACTTCGAACAGCCCGGAGTCTACCATATCTTTATATATAAATTTCTTCTGTACGTGTGTATGTCACGGAATTCCTCCTAAACGGCTGGACCGATTTTGATGAAATTTTGTGTGTGTGTTCCAGTGGATCCAAGAATGATTTAGATTCAAAATTGGAACCGGTAGGTGGCGCTGCGGTTGAATTTTAGTTTTTTTTTATTATCAAGGCTCCTACAACGTCCACCGGGACCGCTAGTATATATTATATATATATATATATATGGTATATATATATTACTAGCTGTACCCGCGACTTCCTACTCATGGAATAGTTACTTTGTGTTAAAGTTAACAGGCAGCGAAAACTCTCAAAAAAAGAACCCTGACTTTGAAACATTCCTCATTGGTGCTCCGCTCCTATGGTCTTAGCGTCTTTTAGCCTTCCTCGATAGATGAGCTATCTAACACTGAAATCTTTTTTCAAATCAGACGTGAAGTTCCTGAGATTAGGGCGTTCAACCAAACAAACAAACGTTCCAGCTTTATAATCTAATATATAAGAATCTCGTGTCACGGTGTTTGTGTTTGAACTTCTGCGATACGGCTGGACCGATTTTTATGAAATTTTAAATGTATAATTGGTAGGCATGAGAATAGGTCGTAAAATATATTTTATATTTTTGGTGATTAGCGTGTCCCTATCTAGATTTTTTTTAAATATTTGTGTCAATTTTTCTCTTTTGTATATTCTTTTGTTTACTATCAAAATTAACCTATAACCCCAAAATATCACCTTCCTAATCCCACCCTCCCATTTTTTATTCACGTTTTGTGTATGAATAATAAATATCTAAATAATTCAACGGTCGTTTTCAAACAAAATGAACTTATTAATATTACTGAATGACAGATGACGCTACACGTCCACCTTATTGAAATTTCTTCCACGTATGTCTAAGTTCCACGTATTCATTAAACCAACTAGGCATGTGTTTGAGTGAGTCTTTGAATTGTTTGGTATCACAATTAGAAACGGTGGGAGTCGCTGTAATCGGGTTCTAGGTTTTTTTAAGATTTTTCGAGTTTGCAAATATAATTGGAACCCGAGGTAACCGATTTCACGCAGACGAAGTTGCACAGGTCAGTAATTAGAGTAACGTATAATGTATGTGAATAGTAGTAGTATTCTATTGTAAGCTCTGTTTATTGGTGTGTATTGTTTTTATTTACTTTTTTTTTCCTTTTAAAATAAAATTTTTTTAATCTAAATTGGTGTAAATCTATGGATGGGGGGGTGGATTTTTTAATTTATAATATTAAAAAAAAGGCAAAAAAGGGAGAAAAATTTGGGGGGAATGAAATTTATTTTTTTTTTAAATATTTTTTTTTTTTTTTTATTAGTGGATAATTTAAATTTTTTTTTTCAACAAAAAAGAATTTTTTTTTTCCTTCCTTCCTTCCTCCTAGTATTAGTATAGATTTTTTTAGTTTTCATTGTTTTTTCGTCGTTTTCATCATATTTCATGGTTTTTTCAGGTGATAAATACGTTCAACCCTAAAGAAGGAACGGTCTTCAAGTGCAGCTGCTAGTTGGCGACAAATGATCAACTTGAGTGTAATAGTTAGTCAGGTGGTCATTAGAAAAAGCCCGATTACAATGTTATGATTTCATCAAGATATTTTCCTCCACCAAAACATACATACGCAAGGATTCAATAGTGCGTCGATCGGTACGATGTTCTGTTTGATTACGATATCTATTGCAACATCATGGCTATACGTATGATATCATCAGCCTGTAAGAGAGTCCGAGAAACTCAGTTCTATATTTTCCGACATACAGTAGTACCTAGTACAAGAATATTTCTTAGGTTCAGATTTCCTTGCAAATTTTTCTTCCACAGATAGTGTTATCAATTTTTTTTTTATTGAAGAAGGCGTTACTTTGCGGAAATCTATCATTAAATATTATAGTGGACGCTACTTTGCACTTCCGCTTGGAATTAATTGAACACTACTAAGTCTAACTGCAACAAAAAGCAAATCAATTGATCAATATATATGTATATCTATTATTAATTATACAGTATATTATTAATTATACAGTATGTTATTAATTATACAATATATTATTAATTATACAATATATCTTAATATATATATTTCTTGTGTGCGTGTGTATGTGACTGAACTCCTCCTAAACGACTGGACCGATTTTGATGAAATTTTTTGTGTGTGTTCGTGGAGATTCGAGAATGGTTTAGATTGACAATTGGACTCGGTAGGTGGCGCTGCAGTTGACTTTTAGGATTTTTTTTATTATCAAGGCAGGATAACGTCCGCCCGGTCCGCTAGTATTTAATATAAATATGATAATTATCAATGAGTTAATTAAAAATATGTTGCAAATTGACGTGTAATCGCCCGCTCGCATCGGAAGGGTCAACATCGATCTGAAGATGCTCCGTGATGGAGTGAGACACGTGTAATCGATTGTCCTGATTACACGTCAATTTGCAACATATTTTTAATTAATTCATTGATAATTATTATATTTATATTAATTATATTTTGTATAATTAATGTATACATATATATTGATCAATTGATTCGCTTTTTGTTGCAGTAGTGTTCAATCAATTCTAAGCGGAAGTGCAAAGTAGCGTTCACTATAATATTTAGTGTTATCAATGTAAATTGGTAAATGTACGTGAAATTCGAAAAATTTGTTGGTACATCCTGGGTTTCGAGCCTGCAGCTATCTAATTGTCATTCCACCGGTAAAATCATCGAGAACCATCTATCAACTTTTCATCTGCAATTATTCTCAAATTTATAGCATTTATCAAACATCGATGTCACAAAGAACAGGCAAAAAGGCGAGCTTATGAAGAAATTCATTCGGTTGTGTTCGTATATTAAATACAGAATTTTCCGTCTTACGTAAAATAACATTCTGTGTAGCAGTTTCAGGGGATGAATCTTGTGAAAAATTTATAGTGTCTCTTAATGAAATTAATATATGCATCCAGTTATAATTAGGTTCACAATCGTATTGTAATTCTTATAGATATATTTATTTACAAACAGAAATTAAAGAAATCTATAACTGAGCAATGATTAGAATAAGTTTGAATAAATTTACTTTCATAACAACCATATGATTTTTTCCAAAGCATTCCAAATTTTTACCTCCTGTGTCTCACTATTCTATCTCGTCAAGTTAAGAAATATCCATGCTCACATAAATTGTTATTCGTACGGTTTATATACAATGCGTATTGTCCAAAGTATCGGTTCAGTTCGAAAATAATTTGAAATACTTAAATAACGAAAGTTATATAAAATTAATTTGTTGAATTCTTTCGCACGCCATCTATTACGTTTCGAAAAAATTAAATAACTAAGATTTACACGACGTACAGCACATGTTGTACAAGTTTTTAAACATAGATGGCGCTAAAATTGAAAACGATCGAATGTGAGTACAAACTTCCATTTTTATATAAGACCTATTGTTATCAGTGACTTTGTTTGCGTCGATTATTATCTCAACAATATATTTTATGTGCCGAGTAAAAAAACCTAAAAAAAATTAAACCCATATACTTCGCTTACAAAATTTATTTGTGAACAGTGTTATCCAATTTCTTTCCCTTTATTCTACCTACTATACCGCTTGCCAGCTTCATGCATAGCTAAACGCGTAGTTGTCTTAAAAATCGTTTATTCTTAAAATTATAATAACTTTTTATTATATGAAGTTATCGTGGTAATCTTTTTCTTATATAAAGACACATATCTAAAAAGTAAAACAAATAATGCGAAATATATTCAGTTTTCCAGCGTTACGTGCAGAAAGACAGATTTCTATCATTTGTTTTAAATATTAGATAAAGTTGGAAAGTAAAATAGTATCCAAATACAAAATGTTATCCAAATTCTTAGGCTTGTTTCCGAGACACCAACTTATAGAAAAATTACTTTAATAAGTTCTCCCTAATACTATTGGATTTGATAGGAAAAACTAAACACCTTATG
Source organism: Antheraea yamamai (assembly GCA_036509395.1). NCBI lineage: Eukaryota > Metazoa > Arthropoda > Insecta > Lepidoptera > Saturniidae > Antheraea > Antheraea yamamai. Next base: position 2,860,968 of record AP028426.1, read on the forward strand.
AACGTTTGGACTTCGTTTTCAGTGTATAAAAACTAGAAATCTTAAGATTACCTTAAGATATTTGTTATATGAACGATTTAAAATTGAATTTATAGTTCATTTTGAAATGCAACAACTAATATCAGATTACATTGTATCTGCGACTATTTAGGTTTTATTGTAATCTGTCCCTAAACCAAATAGTTACATTTCCCAAAGTGATCTCACGGAAAGAATAAATAAACTGGTTTTATAACAAACCTAAAGCTAACATATTAAGGGAGTTAAGCTGGGCGGTAAATTTACAAGATTCGGTTAAGGTCCGACGTTTTAATGCGCCCCCAAAACTCGTTAGATGGACATTTACCGCTCTAATATTGTAATTTTGTGTGTAATTTTTGTAAATTATTATTCCTGTTGGACGCTACTGGAATATAAATGCTGGTTTCGCATACATATTGTTAGACTAGACATGACCCCCGGTATCACCCGTGTTTAATTTAGAATATTTTTAATTGTATCAAAGCAATTAGGTAGGCTTACTTACTTACTTAATAATTACGGTATCTAAAAGCATTACTATTGCGTGAGCAGTCGATCGAGTGGCATAGTAACATAGGCATACACAGTTCGACCCTTCTAGAGAATGCGGTTATAGTTGTGTAGTAACCTGTGAGTTCTCGGATCCGATTACCAGGTGCCGTGATACACGGCTGTCCCGCACTATTACTGCGTTCTTGCGCGGCGTAGTTCCTAAGCAATACTTTGTATGGTAATTATTATGCTCTTATATATCGTAACGTGATGTAATACCTCAATGCCTTTATTTTTGCGCTTTATCGGTGTAATCAGCTCTTAAAATACTCTCTCAGATTCTAACCGTTATTAATCGAATTTCAATAATTCCATCTCCATTGTTATTACCTACTAGCTTCGGCCTGCGATTTCATCCGCGTGGAACAGTTACTTTGTGCTAACGGTAACACGTAACGGAAGCTTTCAAAAGGGAAAAAAAAAAGATTTTGAACTTTCTACATTGTTGCTTCGCTCCTGTTGATGATGATATATAGACAGCCTTCCGCGATAATTGAGCTATCTAACACTGAAAGAATTTTTCAAATCAGACCAGTAAATCCTGAAATTAGCACGTTCAACCAAACAAATAAACCTTTCAGCTTTGTAACAGTAGTATAGATTACTACACTTCTCTCGTACTTAACTCGAGCCGTCATTCAAATTACAATAACTTGTGATAGAGTTGACCGATTTTAATGGAACAAAGACAAAGTTACTCTCGAGGATATGCTTTATTATTTTCTTGGTGATGTTTTATTGTGAACCCAGTATTTTAGCAGTGATGTGTGTTCATACAAGCAGACAGGCAGACAGACAGACAGACATTTCTAAAAATGATTGAAATGTATTTTATTACTTATTCCTAGACACCTGAAACAATTTTTATCACGAAAATCGAAAAAATACAGACACGTTAGATTTACGTTCACATCAACGTACATACAGTGCATGCATTGTTGCGTTTCGTTCGGTCAGTGAGAGAGCCGGAGGCCCATCTCCCTTTTCCCCCTCCCTATCCCCTCTATCACCTTCCCCCAAACACAGGCTGGCAACGCACTTGCGACTCTCCTGATCTTGCAAGTGTCTATGGACGGTGGTGATCACTTAACATCAGCTGACCCGCCTTTTCGTTTACCTCCTATGATATAAAAAAACCTATTAAAATTTTATGTTACAGAAAACTAAAATCTCATTATCTTAACAAATGTCGTTCACAGAGATTTGATTTAAGTTTTTTTTTTGTAGAAAATCAAACTTACAAATGTTCATTAGCATTTTCCCGGAGGTTCAACCATTAATAGAATAACAACAAATCTCTGCAAAATTTGAATTTTGGTGATCTGTACTGTGTCACCGGTGTGACTTACAGTTAAGCCGTAGTAGGCACCATTGTATTGTATCTCGAGTAATTCATAAGTTCGAATGACATGAAAGCATAAAGTGCCACCGAGTTACATAATTAAAAAAATATACATTCAAAGTTTATATGGGAAATCGACTCATGCTCTGGTACAGAGTACTTAGACTTAATGTTAAGGGCTCATATTTTTAGGCAACATACTTCCAACAAACATTTATTTACATATTCCCAAAAAAAGTTTGCTTCGCGACCGACAAAAAAGGCGTTTAAAAAAGACACCCTAATATGTTCGGTAATAGCGACAGTATTCTATATTTAGTTAATAAAGTAAATTTTCAAAAAAAAGTACTGTACGTACGTTAAAAAAAGTACGGTTTTGCACTGGATGCCGTTGTCGGAACTGGACCAAATTAAAATGGGACTACACGGGAAGTACCAGCTTTCAAATAAAAAAAGAATAATCAAAATCGGTTCACCCAGTCCAAAGTTATGAGGTAACAAACATAAAAAAAAAATACAGTCGAATTGATAACCTCCTTCTTTTTTTGAAGTCGGTTAAAAAGTCGATTGAAGGTGTCGCATATTTAACCTTTTACTGTCTCTACAAAGGTAAAAAAAAACGAATTTAGTCTTATGATAACTTCAGAGTTCTAATAAAATAAGAGCGTTCTAACAAGGGACGTTTAAAGGAGATCTTGCGACATTTGGAATTCATATTCTGCCACCAAAATACCACCAATATTATACAATAAACAATCGAATAACGAAGGTTTATGAATAAAGGAAACACTCAATTTCTACATTACAGGTGAATAATCTACCAAAGATTTCCGTAGGTTAGCTATTTTCGCTTTTTTTATATATCATAGGTTGCAAACGAACAGGTGGGTCACCTGGTGTTAAGTGATCACCGCCATTCATAGGCACTAGTAACACCAGGGGAGTCGCAAGTGTGTTACCAACCTGTGTTTGGGGGCTTGGGGGGGATTCCGGCTCTCTCATTGACCGAAGGAAACGCAACAATGCAAGCACTGTTACTTCACGTCGGTGTTTCTGTGAGAGGGTGGTACTACCCCGGGCGAGTCGACCCATTCACTCTGAAATAGCTTCAGCGTGGCTCTACCACCTGCAAACACTACAGGCCTACACCTACAGGATTTAATATTGCAAACAAATAGGTAAATATTGGAAAACTTTAAAACAGACTTCCGTCGTAATGAGCCCAGTATTACTTTCAAAGGGAGCAAAACCAAATAAACGTGAAACGTAGTAACAGAATTAATCCACCAGTAATTACTTATGAGGCGGTATTCTCATCAGAATAAGTCAGGGAATATCGCGAAATCTCATTAAGTCGAATGAGAGAAAGACCACAAAAAATAATGAGTCGATTTGCAATTATAACTTTGCGGTTACTACGCGATTTGTGATTTCTTAATAACCTTTAAGATGTATACAATAAGAACCAATATAAATTGAACCGTCGTGTGATAATTGCAGGGTTAACTTTGTGGAACAGTAAAAAGGCATGAAATTAATGGGAGACAGAAATGTTCCAATAGTAGTATTAACGATTTTATACAGGTAACCATAGTGAAAAATCGTATCTTTTTAATGTTCATCTATAGATAGGATAATCAAGTAACCTTTTAGACAGCAATCCTCAGAAGAGTTTACGTAAACTTAACACTTTCCGATGGTTTCTATTTTAAAGAAATATATTGTGGATACTTTGAGCGCCCGGGGGTATTGTGTCGGTGAGCCGTCTACTAGTAATCTTATTGTATTTGTTCTAGGATTGAACACTCGTTCTGTTGCTTTTCTTTATTACTAGAGTATTTAATAAAAACTGTTTATTACATTTCAATTTAAAATCCATGGCTGTATACTTTTACTTCCATTGCCAGTCGTAACTAATACTTTGATAGATAGAAAATTATATTTTGGCGGGTACTGAATCTCAATATTCTTACTGAGAACTTATTTTCTTACTAATCTTCTACTAATTCTTACTGAATTTCATTACATACGTGAAGTTGATAATTCGTAATTATTTGGCTTAAGTATCATAAATAAACTCGACTAAGTTTCAACATTCGATTATTGAAAATATGTTAATAAGAAATGTGTGACATAGAAAACAATGTTACGTACCCGCCATAACAGACATATGTAGATTTTTCACGACATCTCGACACCTTTGCCGGTGATCGATAGTGCTTTAACCAGAACACTAAAGCTTCATAATCCTATTCCTTCCTTCCATCATCTTCCTTCGATACAAATATAATCCGTGTTTATTACAAAAAAGTTAAATACGTATTGAATACTTGCTTTAAAAAAGTTTTGATACTTTCGTATTAAATGCACCGCGCTCGCCGAACATCTTGCTCTTTTATCTCTGTTTGGTTAGGTTAGGTTAGACGGGGAGAAGGAGGAGGGAAAGAGGGGGGAAATGAACCGAGGTGGGGGGGAGGAGAGAGGGGGAAGGAGGGGGGGGGCCCCACCAAAAGCGGGGGGGGGGGGGGGCGGGAGAGAAAGGGGGGGAGGGGGAAAAGAAGGGGGAGAGAAGAGGGGGGGGTTAGGGGGGGAGAGGAAGGCCGTTCCACAGGGGAGAGGGGCCCACGTGCGAAATAGGATAACGCGAGCTTGCCGCGGCAGCGGTCGGCGAGCGCGGTGCATTTAATACGAAAGTATCCAAACTTTTTTAAAGCAAGTATTCAATACGTATTTAACTTTTTTGTAATGACATTCTACTATAGTAGATAGAACCAGCGGGCCCGGCAGAATTTGTCTCGCTCTGATAATAAAAAAAAAACCATCACAAATTATACACCTAAACCTTCCTCATGACTCACTTTATCTACTGGTGAAAACGTACGTGAACGGACACACTGACATACGTGGCAAAGGACTTTGTTTTATATTATGTGGTGATAATTAATTTTATTGAAATTTTAAAGAACGACCTTAAGTTTAGTTCGAATACGAATGTCTGACTGCTTCATTTGTGGTCATATTTTTTTCAGTTTCTTTGAAATAAGTCCCTAGTTGTTATAAATTGTTGCCGAGCTAAGGAAACGGTCATGTTTTAAAATAATCTGCAAGACAAGTTTCATACCGTTTTTAAGGCATTTTAGTAGAAAAAAATCTAAAAATATATTGAAATAATATCGTTATTCGTCTTGAATTTTTACATTTGGACCGATAATTGTTATTTTAATATTGATAAATAATCAGTGTTTAATCGTTTTTGTAAATCAGAAGAAAAAGTAAGGTTATAATTGATACTTTTTTATACAATTATCTGTATAATTTAATATATATAAGCCAAAGATGTTTCACTTTCGTGTACACACTGGTACATGCAATGTTTTTTTTCTAATATATCAACCATTTCAAATAGTTTGTAGAACTAATTTTCCTAGCAGGTATAAAAATTGGGCGCCATCTTGTTTACCTGCATGAGATAAACACATAGACGTTCCATTTCACAATGAAAATATTTAAAAAGGTAAAGCATAAAGGAGGCGATCATCTTGATCTCATATCTTAGATTGGATTGTTTGCTCACCCAAGGGCGTAGTAGCGGCGAGTTATCTAACAGTAATCCGATTGCATCGCTTCAGGGACCCGAACACTTACATTTTTATAACAAGACATCGTAAAATTTGTTTCACCAGGTTTATGTTTCCATTGTTATTTACGATCTTGTTACAAACACAGTTATTTATAAGCAAGTAATAAAATTGTACAACACAGTTGTAGTAGAATTATACTAGAATTAAAAAATAAACTCACAAATGAAAAGTCAACGACAGTGTTGGTGTTTGACTATGGTATTTGACTTCAGTGGTCCAAGGAATTTCGATTCCGTATAGCCTGATGGGCCTAAGTTTGTTAGAACGCCGCCTGGAATCAAAAAATATTGCGGCGCTCTTATAAGGATTAACTTGTATGCGCCATCTCCGAAACCATACACCGAGTGTGCAAACGGCCTTTTCGATGTGCTTCTTAAGAAAGTCCGACCGCCAGCCGGAAGCGTAGATAACTGTATCGTCAGCATAACAATCTACCTCGACCCCCTTAGAAAGAGGTAGGCCACTGATGAACAGATTGAAGAGTGAGGGCGCAAGAATCGAGCCCTGGGGTACAACTGAGCGTATCGGGTGGGGCGGGGACAAAGGACCTGTTCAGTTACAATTCTATATTAGTATAGGTATCCATGAAAGGAAAAAAGAATTCAAGAAAGTTATCTAAATTAAATGGTTATGGTATAATGATGTGTTCGCATAATATTTCTATTGATTTCACTTGATTATGCTACGACAAGATTAAGTATGATGGGAGTATATTCTTTATAATATTATAGTTTACTTGAGTATTAGTATATTCATTATAGGAATAGTAGTGTATTCTTACACATAGTAGCTTAATCATGCTTCACATTTTTTTAAGATTTAGTGTGATGGCATATGGGCATAATTTATTACAAAACTAAGAGTAATGGTATAAATTTTTTCAAAGATTAATTGTGATATAATTGACTGCTCCGACTGATTTGAGAAGTTAATCGTTTTTAGAGAACAAGTGTGGTAATATTAATATACAGCCGCAATCAACTACACCCCCTACTTTGATCACGCTTTACATTCATATAAGATTAAGTGTGATGGCATATAATCACTTATACAACTTAGTTGTTACAACTTAGTTTAGACATGGTATACATTTTTTAAAGATTAAGTGTGATATAGCTGAGACTACACTGCCTGATTTGAGGAGGCTTCACGTTTTCAGAGAATAAACATAATTGCATATTATAATTATAGCCGCAATCAACTAGACACCCTACCTTGATCACGCTTTACAATTTTACAAAATTGTGTTCGCATAATGTCCTAACCATTATAAAGCTTTAGTGATGTAACTTTAGTTTACTTTAATGGGATAAATTATATTTTGGGATATGTTTGTAACATATTTGAGTATTTTTTAAGGCTTTCGTAGCTATAGAACAAACATTTTGATGTGAAACATCTATAGGCGAGGGTAAACCTGATTATTGGCGAGACGCGGCGACGCGATGCCATGCGCAAGCGACTGTGCGCAATCTCTCTTGCCTTTTTTTTTCGAACTGACTACGCGATTGACCCGGCAAAGTCTTAACAGCTTCACGGGACTGCACTGAACTCGCATACCTATAGTGTATACAGTGTTGTTTACTACGTTACACATGTGTTTCACATCTGCCAGGCGTCCCGTGACGGCTCAATTTTTTTTATGTATGAACTGTACTTACCGTCACTTTTTTATTAAGGTCAATTTTTTCTATATCTTTCTTTCGTACAAATATTGGTTCAACAATATTTAGTCTAGAAAATCCAACAGTTAAACATTTTTATTAAAACGATAAGAATTGTTTTTAGTTTTACTGTAAAATTATTCGAATATCAAGTTCCAAGAACCCTTTGTTCAAATGATACGAAAAATTCGGTTCCCTACGGTTTTCCATTTCGTTCTGGATTATTATAATACAGGATTTTTTTTGTAATCTAAAAAAATCAGAAGGGATTTTCGTACGTTTTGTCGTTGTTTAAAAACTGCTACATTTTTTATAAGAGAGAGAATTTTGGTATTCTTTTTGTGTTGTCTTATTTAAAAGTTAATAGAACTTGGTTTTACTCACTATTTCTAAGTCTGTCGACTTTTAAAAATAGCAGCATCTCTGTATCGTTAGATTGTCATAAGAATCGAGACCAAGAAATATCGAAATATAAGTAAAATTCCATTGACGATTCTATAAGTCCTGTTCCTAACAATAGAAGTCCATTTTTATCGTTTTAATTATTAGTAGACGATAACTAGTAAATGTGTACATTATATATAAACAAATAATGTTAAATCACGACTGACAAATCTTGGTGACTTTATAATGCTCATGCAATACATCAAGGGAAAGAGAAGTGAATCATATCAAATTATGATCACCCCTCTCTCCCTTTATGTTACTAATTCAAAATTATCTCTGTGCGAAACTAATAAAATTGAAAAAAAAATGTTTAATCATCATATATTGGAAACCATTTTACGTGGCTGTATGAACATCGTGCCTGTGTCTAAAACCGGTGAGAGGAAACTGTTTTGCGAATCGAAACGACGCCATTTCCTTTACATAACAATTTTCGCGCCGTGTAATGGCGACTGTATTTGTTTGGATTCTGCCGAATGTCGTTAGATCATATCGCTTCGACCATTTTCATATTTAGACAATAACTGTTTATGATAGCGGGGTACAAATATTTTTAACCAATACAATATAACTAATAATATACTTTTCTTTGTTTTGATTTTAACAACCTTTTTGAAGTGAAAACTTCTTTAGGCGCGTTGAGCGGTATTTTTGGCAGGGGATAAATTTATAATTTCGCGTCATGACATGCTACGAAAGCATGACCGACCGCTTTACGCTTGCGACTTGCGTCAGTCTAACGACGCGTAGTATATAGGTGCCTGTGTACATGTAATATTGATATTTTGCAGCTCATCATACGTTTATAAAAATGTATATAATTATTGCCTTGAGTGCCCATAGATATGAAAATCACACTAATGTTAACAATTCCAAAAAACAAAGTCTAAAATTTAAATATTGTCATTCAAACTATTGTTGGAAATAAATGAAAATATCGGGTAGTTAACGTACTCTGTAGGTAGTTATACCATTTTCACTTCTCAGAATCGGATTTGTATGGAAAATACTCGTCTATTTTTGGTTATCAATCCACTCTCTAGATGGCACTGTTATATAACTTTTTTGGCAAGTTTGATAACAAAAGATGGTGGACGACAATTAATTTTGACATTTCAAACTGACAACTTCCAAATATTTGTTTTCATTTACTTTGTTTACGTATCTGTTACGAGAGTGTGCTCCCTTAAATTTTCTTGCCTCCCACAAACAATTTTATCTATGTCCGGATCTACTTATAAACATTGACTCCTGCATATACATAGTTGGATTTAGATTTGCCTTACGATGAATATATTCATTACAAATAAAAATGATCAAAAACTTGTATACGATTTACGCAGTACCGCTGTATGCATACATACATAGCTATAAATGTACATTTATAACCAACAGATATTAGTTCGAAACTAGTCTTATAGAGGCGCTGATTGGAAAGAACGAGTGTGACCTCTTTTTTTTTTTTTTTTTTCTTCGAACTGACTACGCTATTGACCAAGCAAGGTCTTAACAGCTTCACCGGACTACTACCACGAGTGTGACCTCTATTTATATAACGTACTCTGTAGGTAGATATACTGCGACGGCCCATATAAGGAGCGGCGCTTGCCGTGTTTACTCGTAGTCCGGTGAAGCTGTAAAGACCTTGCCAGGTCAATAGCATAGTCAGTTCGAAAAAAAAAAAAAAAAAAAACGTGTTTACTCACTCTTTCGGTGGCCGTCATAACGTGCGATAGCTCTGTCCGAATTCGTGTCGGTTATTTAACGAGTGATTAATCGTTAGAATTTATTCTTAATCTTTTATATCTAAATTGGTCAGTTTTCTGTTTTTAATAATCGATAATCGTTTAAATGCTAACGCAATAATTAATATGAAAATTCAAACGAGAACACATTTATTTAATTATTTTGAGTTTTGATGACTGTCGGCAGTCCTTATGACTGCCTCGCCTTTTTTATCCTATCGTAGTAATATTGTAAGGGGTTTGTTTTTTATACTTTATAGGTTCTAGCCTTTGACCGCAATCTCGTCTGATGTTAAGTGACTACCTGGCCTAAGATGGTAAACGCGCTAAACTTATGCTAGGGGGGTTGGCTATCAATTACTGGAAAACTTGAGGGTGGTAGCTAGCCAGACGGACTTTAACAAAGTGCACCATGCTATGGTTTCATCACGTTGATTTCTTTCACTGAAAGCTCCGAATCGGTATTTTTTTTTAATCATAGGAGGCAAACGAACAGGCGGGTCACCTGATGGTAAGTGATCACCGCCGTCCATAGACACTTTCCACACTAGGGCAGTCTCAAGTGCATTGCCAACCTGTGTCTGGGGGAAGGGAAAGTGGGAAGTGGGAAGTGGGAAGGGGTAAGGAGAGGGGATAGGTGAGAGGGAGAGGGGGAGGTGGGCCTCCGGCGCTCTCACTGACCGAACGAAACGCAACAATGCAAGCAGTGTTACTTCACGTCGATGTTTTGTGAGAGGGTGGTAGTACTCCGGGTGAGCCGACCCATTCATGCTGTAACCAGTAATAGCTTTAGCATGGCTCTACTACCTACCGGTTGCTAGGATTCGAAACTACATCCATCGACGCCGTTTTCAAACACTCTATCAACTAAGCCAACACAAACATTTATCAGGGATACATACATAAATGGATATGGAGTACTTTTGATCCAGAATACAACGTAGTATTTCTCAAAGGAAAGATCAGTTTACGAAACGAGAGATGCTATTAGTGAAAGCTAGTCTTTACATATAGTAAGAATGTAAATCTAACGTGTCTGTACTTTTTAGATATCAAAAGTTATTGTAATTTTAATGACGACGCGACTAAAATGCGAGAGAAAGGTGATAAGTAAATGAACATAATACATTCTGATGACTTTATTATTCACTGTTTTTTACATAAAGTTCCACTCGGACGAAGTCGCGGACGCAGCTAGTCTTTAATTATTGTTTTTCGGTTCCTTCTACGGAACATCTGTTGGCTGCGACAAAATTCTACTACTGTAGCTATTACCGTGCATTCATTGTTTACAATTTTTAGGGTTCTGATAAAATTTAATTACAACCTCTCGATTTATCTATTGTAAATTCACAAAATTCCAAAAGTATTTTAATTTCACAGAGCGTCGAAATTAATGAAATCGAAATACCAGTTCCATTAAATAAACACATTCCATTTATTAATACTGAAGCCGAAAAGCTAGACTGGCTTCGTTGAAAGGGTGATAATTAAATTAACTATATAACTATTTCGACCAAATTTCAACTAAAGGGTGGAACGGAACGCGTCGCTTTGAGAAGTGCTCGAGAAACTGCGATCCGCCATTACAGAAACGGCATGAAATTTAAACTAAAGTTAATTCGTTTCAATAGTCTACTTTAAATAATGATTAACTGTAATTACATCCATGTTATATTTATTAACTTAATTATTACCATTCTGAGCTATAACAATTAATTGCTATATATATATACTATAGCATGTAGCAATTTCTATAGTGTGTTCAAGAAAAATCGTAACTACAGGAAATTATTTTACATATTTTGTCGTCCAGTTATTTTGACTGTTACATAATCGAATTGCTTTCAAATATAATATATTATAGTGTATAGTACGCGTCATAGTTTTTGGCCGCTCTGAATATAGCTTTAAGTTTGGTCTTGCGAATAGTACAGTCAATAGGTAAATACAAAACATATAGGAATTTACATTTATTAATCTTTAAGTTGTCTGGATTATTATACATACAATATATTAGGTTTTAATTAATTATGATTTAAGTAGATATTTGCCAATGACATTAAGTAATAAGAATGTAGCAGTATAACGACCACGTTGCGATTGTGTCGTCTTCTAAACGGTTTCACAATTTTCGAAAACCTGTTAATATGAATTGAGCATACATATACATACATACGAGGTATACAAACATATAGAATATCTGCAAATAATTAGAAATAAAAACGAACAGACAATAATAACTGTAAAAAATAACAGTAAAAACTAAAAAGGGACTAGCTGAATAATAAAATGATAGACAAAGCTAGAATATTAACAGTTCTCTACATCATGTATTTGTCGGTTATAATTAAATCCAAATAACATTTAACAACCTGGTTGGTGAGTTTTCAGTGATTGCTTACTTTAACTGAATCATCCCCTCTTATGCAGTATTTGTTTCTATCTGTGAGATATTTATTGTAGCATATATTGTGCAGGTATTATGCATGTTGCAATACCGTTATTATAAATAAAATATATTCATAATATATAAATAAATAACGCCTTCCATAGTAACATCATTTTTCAAAGTGAATGTCTTCTAATAATAACAAATATAAAAAAGAAAACAAAAACAACGAAAACAGCAATAACATGTAATTAACAATAACAAAACTACTCTGAATGCGACTGTACTGCAAGCAATAATAACAGGAAACATGTCAACGTGGGTGCAATAGGAGGCGTGATACGCGCGCGGGCGATCCTGCCCCCCTTTTACCTCATCTACGTCCTTCTGATATCTAAATTTGTGTTCTGCGCATCTACTTTAGAGCGGTTTAAAAGTTTGACACAGACTATAGTAGGTGTAGGTTTTCATTCTTATTTAAAACCGACTAGCATCCACGGTTTAATTGTCATGAAATTGGTGTTGTCATTGGTGTGAATTATCTTATCTAGGTTAGTTGTGGATTGCTTATTTTCTACTTCCATTTATTATTTTGTATCTTATATTTTTAGACTGTACTGCCCTTCGTTTTGATATTATTTAAAAAATGGTTCCATGGGATTGACAATGTATAATCCGCTGATTTAAGATATATTAAGTGCCATAGAAAAAAATGTAAATATTATATGCCAAGCGCTATTCACTGATATTAACAACTACTATTAAAATAAATTGCATCGAAACACCAATCTACATTAATATGAATACTGAATTACCACTTCGCTTAACTGACGTGGTAGTTAAGTTGAATTAAAATTTGCAACAACCTATTAAAGTATATCTCAAATTTTGTGTGTAGCTGACGTTGAGTTATTGAATCAGTATATAACTAATGAAATCAAGTAATTAGTAAATAAATGATTTATAAAATACTAGTTTCTGCCTGTCGGTGTGGAATAGTTACTTTGGGCTAACACTAACATGCAGCAACATCAACATGCATTGACACATTCTTCACTGGTGCTCCGATCCTATAGGTCTTAGGGTGATGATATATATAGCCTTCCTCGATAAATTAGCTATCTAACGTTATAAAGATTTTTTCAAATCGGACCAAGTACCTCAGATTAGCGCGATCAACCAAACAAACAAACCCTCCAGCCTCAAAATAATAGTATAGATTTTTTTAATCCTTTGACATACATAATTAAGTATAAGTTATGTATTAGGCATAAATAAAAATTTATAATCGTTTATGAAATGCTATAATTTACTTCGACTACACAAGAGGACGGATATATTTTTCAAATATATGTAGTGGGGAGTTACTCGAATGTAAATTGGGAAGTAACTTTTATTGGAACTATTATAATATATGCAGGGCCTAATTATAGCTATATTCAGAGCGGTCAAAAAGATTGATGAAGACTGTACGTTTGATTTCCTAGATATATTTCTTTAGCACGTTTGATTTTAATATGAGATGCATTCTAATTAATTGTAGGACTAACAAAGGTTTTATTGCAATGTTGGGTTAGTTGATAGTGTGTTTGGACACCGCGACTATCCACGTAGCTTTGAATCCTTACGGCAGAGCTGGAGTACTCCATGCAGGAAAACACCGTGAGGAAACCATAGCACGGTGGTAAGGTTTTTCTAAGTCTATTTGGCTTGCTACCAAGCGGAAATTCTATTGCCATGCATCTATTGATATGTTCCGGCAGCAGCATCACCCCAGCGGCCCACCTCTTCTTCAGGTTTAGCGTGTTTAACATCGGACGAGATTGTGCTCAAATTTCCTCTTCTTCTTTTTACCTTTATCCCACCTATATAGGGTCGACATGTTTTTCTTTTCCACTCTCCTCTGTCAGATGTCATCTCAGTATTCACACCTTTTATATACATATCATTTTTCACACAATCCATCCATACCTTTTTTGGTCATCCTCTACTGTTATATCCGTCCACTTTTTACTCAAAATGAGATTCTGCTCAAACTTTAAAGGTATAAAGAAAATTTGTGAGCAAAAAAGAGAGTCTGATATATTTGTGTGCCTGATACCTACATAAAAAAATCTAGTGTCATGATTTTTGTCCACGATTAACTCCGAAACTACTCAACGGATCTTTATGAAATTTTCCAATTATGTATAATATGGTCCAACTTGAGAGATGTGAATATATATTTTTAAAAATGGCCACAACTTTTTTTAATTACAAATTAAATTATTATCAATGTTGATTATTGTTATTAATTCTTAGTTTCATCAGTCTCCAAAAGATGGCGCTTTAAATTAGTTTGTTGACTAGAGACCTAAACTAGAAAACTGTAGGACGGATAATTATAAATATCTCAGAGATGAAGCCACGCAAATAGTTTATCATAATTTTAATATAATATGTAATAACTGAGCCACAGTAATGCATGGCCAGGTTAACTAGAAAGTATATATAATACATTAATTTTAATAGCTGGTAAAATAAACTGACGTTTACGATAAATGGTTATTAATGGTTATTGACTTCGATTTTATAAAGTAGAAAATTAAATTATAGTCCAACAGCTCCTTCTTTTTAATTTATCCAACGAACTAATATTGGTTTACGAAAAAGATATTTCAATTCAGCTCGAGTATTATTACCATTACTTCTGTTGTTATTAATGGCGTGTTCATTTATTGAGATCTCTATTTGTTTTTCTCTTTGTTATCGTCTTGGGATATCTTTGCAAATACAATTTAGTATTTAAGTACCTACTTGTTTGTAATAACGTTAAATTTTGTTACTGAACTGAATTATGTTTACAATAAGTAAAGTCTTTCTAAGTGATCAAGAAAATTGGATGGTTGTTAAGTCGGCCGTTCGAAGTTTTAATTTTTCGTATTTTGTTTAGTTCGAGAACTTAAAACGATGAAGTGGGTTTTCTATTTTCGAGATATTGTGTCTTAATATACTTCGTTGACGACATGGCCTTACTCATGTTGACAGAATAACAGATAACCTATGGTTAAAAGGCAATATCCTTTTTTTATTAACGTGGGGAAATCCCTTTTAGATACCCATCCTCCTGGGGAAAGAGAGTGGGTTATGTCCAATTCGGACTAGAACGGTGTATATCTGCCGCTATAGTTGGGGCGACACGAGATCTCTATAGACTTCATCGTTCCGCCCCAGCGGATGGTCCTGGCTTAAAAAACTGCCGCCGCCGGGCCCCGTGAACACACCGGCCGTCTCCTCCGTCCGCCGGACCTGTGCAATGGAAAGATGGCCCCCCTGAAACATTTTCCCTATGGCCGACTACGTCGGTGGAAGGAGGCGAGCATAACGCCCCCTCCTCCCACTAGCCCTTCGTTGGCGGGAAAGGGCTGCTTAGAGGGTCCCTCTCCGAAAAAGTCAATGTCCTGATTCAAGGTCACCCAGCCCCAAAGTACTAGAGATACATATCTAAATGAATACTACATTTATATTGTTAGGTTCATATTGAAGGCATCGATTTATCGCGAATAATGTAAAGGCTCAGTTTAAGGAATTCGGTATCTTAACTCTGCTCTCAATAATAATTATTCTTGATAGTGTTATTAATGTATGTTCGCAAAAACTTAGATAAGTTGGATTTAGTAAAATACCGACTTAATTTAAATACGAGAAACAATAACAAATTGACCATCCCTTGTTTCAGGCTTACTACGGCCATTAACAGTTTTAAGGTAATCGTGTTAGGTTTTATAACAAAGGAACCAAAGCGCAATTAGTGAGTTTAAGCACCATGTCAAGCGGGTTTTAATGTCTAAAGGTTAATAATATAGAGTGGATCTCTGAGCACATCTCTGTGCATCCGCCGAAAATAAATGTGACTATCTATTTCTGTAAAAATATATATGATGAAAATATAAATCGGATCGAGTTTCTTGCCGGTTGTTCTAGATGACGTGATTTGTTTTACGAACCGGTAGTAATTTTGACGCCCATAAGCGCCTTCTTAGGGCTGAAATTTAACAAAGTTAACTCTCAAATTCCAACTCTAAGGGAATTGAAGAGTATGGTCAAATTTGTAAAGTAAATAATATATTTTTGGCCACATTTATTCTGCGAACTTGTGATGTGGTCATTTCCAATAGCGGCTAGCAACAGGCTCCATAATCATCAATTTTACAATCAAGGAATGGAATTCTAACCTTTATAGGTAGCTTGTTCGTGTAATTTAGATATATTATACAATGAGGCATAACGACGTATATATGGGCGCGGGACCGTACTACCTTCTGGTGTCAATGTAAGTAACAAATTAAATCGAAGCTTTCTTATGTGTAGTGCCATCTATCGGCTAATACGGCACTTAAATAACAGGTAATATTATTAGCAACTCTTTGTTATAATAAAGTAAATAAAATATAAAATAGTACGAATGATAACTAACGAATTTAATTAATTAGGATTTAATGAAAGTTTTGGTTATGATTAATTATAATCTATTATTGTTTTAAGAATTTTAAAATAGAAATGTGATTCAATTTTGCCACAAATGTGTAAATAGTGACATTTCCGGTGTATATATTTCAACTTTTAATTAAGTTTTAAAATATTTGCATATTGCTATTCATTTTATAAACCGTTGATATTAATTATGTTTATAATAAAGAAAATATGTTATTATTAACAAATAAGACATGGCGGAGTTGAGTGAGTTACAAACGGGCAAGACGAAGAAAACGTTCTTTGGACGATAATTGTAAAGTGACGCTTATGGGGAGAATTCTATTATGGCGTCGACATATACCACCTACCTACTGTAGATTTAAAAAAAAAACTATGCTAACTCTATTATCTAACCGAATTAAACAGCGGGCGGAAAGTTTTTAAAATCTATGCTAATATTTTAAAACAAGAGTTTGTTTGCTTGAACGAGCTAATCTCAGAACTACTGGTCCCATTAGAAAAATTATTTCAGTGTTAGATTGCTCATTTATCGAGAAAGGCTATATATAATCACGGTAAGACCAATGGAAGCACCAATGAAGAATGCTTTAAAATCGGGGTTAACGGGGGTTATTTAAAAATATTTTCACCGTCTACGTAAACGAAGTCGCGAGCAGAAACTAGTAAATAATATTAATAAAATTTTCACAAAAATATCGTAAATACGAACGAATTTTTTTTAATATAAGACCTACAAGCTAGCTAGACCTTCTTACTTTCTTTTTTTTTATTTCTCTCAACTTACAAGGACTACGTGCGTTACCCGTAACTTTATCGAGCGGAAAGCCCTTACAACTAAGAAATTACTAAGCGATGTTTTCGGGGTTCCTTCAAAGTATTGAAACAAAACCACTTATGAAGTTATTTTATCCATAGCAAAAGTTGTTTGTTTTCGTAGAATAGAACAAATATTAAGATGATCTTGTTGTTGTATTACTCAGTAGAAACCGCCCGCGAATTTGTTCGCTTTAATTGTAGTCTCAAAAACATAAAAAATATTTTTTATTGTATAGGAAATCGAATTCATTCAATTGAATACCTATTTTCACATATATTTCGGCAAACACTTTTAACAGATGTTTAACCTACTTTTGGAGGTTGCAGAGCCACGCTGAAGCTATTACTGGTTTCAGTATGAATGTGAATGGGTAGTACCACCCTCTCACAGAAAACCGACGTGAAGTAACAGTGCTTGCATTGTTGCGTTTCGTTCGGTCAGTGAGAGCGCCGGAGGCCCACCTCCCCTTCCCTCCCCCACTCCTCTCCCATCCCACTCCCCTTCCACTCTTCCCCCAAACACAGGCTGGCAACGACTTGTGACTCCCCGGGTGTTGCAAGTGTCTGTGAACGGTGGTGATCACTTAACATCAGGTGACCCACCCGTTCGTTTGACTCCTATGACATAAAAAAAAACAAGTTTATACCCGTGACTTGTAGTGCGTCGTTTTTAAAAGTATATATTATGTACAGATTATAAAAAATAAGCACCACACAGCTTGCCCCACTTCTACACGGCAAGAAAAGACACATCATCGAATGCTTATGCGAATGGTTTTGTAGTTGTAAATAATCACTTGTAATATAATAAAGTAATATAAAAAAAATACTTGTAATTTTTGTTTTAATTTATTTATTTTATCCTAGATATATTGAATCCTAGTAACGCTTCCCAATCTCTATTTAATAACATCCTAATCAATGTCCTAGATAAATACGTTTTCAATTTACACTAATTTATAATTTCACTTCACAACTATCAAGTACTACCCCGATGACATCACCAAAAGTACGTACGTACATCTATACATATAAAATCAAAAATGGCCGTACTTTTTAGATTTTTGTGAAAAAAATCGTTGCAGGTGTCTAGGAATAATTAATAAAATACATTTCAAATTTTAGAAATGTCTGTTTGTTTGTTTGAATACGCATGACTGCTAAAGTACTGCGTTCATAATAAAACCTCACCAAGAAAATCATAGAGTCCTCGAGTATCTTCCTCCTCATATTATCCTCGGGTAACATTTAGTCTTTGTTTAATTAAAATCATTCCATTCTATTAAAAGTTATTGTAATTTGAATGACGACTCGAGTTGAGTACGACAAAAGAATAGGTAAAAGCAATTCATTTTCTTACAGAAACAGAACTTTTACTCCTTACTTGACTGAACTTACTCCGAACAATAATTATATACAATTTATTAATTAATTAAACATATGATAGGCGGCATAATCTCAATACAAAATATAAATATTAAATTTATACAGGCCCCTATACTAAGCGTCGCTAGTTTGACACAAGTCGCGCAAGCGCAATACGGCCGGTCATGCTTACTAGCATGTCATTACGCGAAATTATAAATTTATATTCAAAAATATCGTTCAACGCGCCTTAGTGTTAGCCGCGTTTTCACTTCAATTAGTTGAGAATAGATAAAATATTAATCTTTCGGTTTTCGTTCTGGTTTATTATTATAATATTTACATTAATTCGGTTGGTCGAATTATATCAAAATGAAACGTGAACAGAACCTCTGATATAGTTCAGTTGGGTCCTCGCTGACTTTTTTAATAATATAAGGGCGAATACTCGAGAAATACTGTCACGTATTAAACTGAGACCCGAATATTGTCGGTCGCAGCGTTAATGTTACATAATAAAGAACACAGACAGAAGGTGAGAGATATTTTATGTATTTTCGCAGGCGTACTCCGTTGTAATGTATTGATATATTGTATTGATTTTTTGTTTCATAAATATAAAGAATATTTTTCTTAGCTTCAGCGCGTCGGGTGCTATACAAAATTGGTCTTATGTGAAGTGTTATAAAGTTCATTATACAGTTTGCTAATTAATTCAGTATATTTTGACGTAATGTCTCTTATACATCTTTATATATAAATTTCTTCTGTAAATGTGTATATCACTGAACTCCTCCTAAACGGCTGGACCGATTTTGATGAAATTTTATGTGTGTGTTCCAGTGGATCCGAGAATGATTTAGATTCATTTGGACCCGGTAGGTGGCGCTGCGATTGAATATTAGATATATTTTTTTATTATCAAGGCATGACGACGTCCGCCCGGCCCGCTAGTATAAAATAAAATTATAAAGACCTACGGTTCTATGTACATCATTCAAAGACTAGGGGATAGATTCGATCAGTTTTTTTTTGTTTTACTTTTAAGTCGGTTGGTCTTTATATAAAGAAAGATATCATGATATACTATTAAGCGGTGATGACTTAGTTGATAGCGTGTTCGGACATAGCATCGACAGACGTAGGTTCGAATCCTTGTAACCGAGTTAGAGCTTCCGTAGAAGGAAAATATCGTGACGAAACCATAGCATGGTGGTAGGGCTTTTCCTAAGTGCACCTGGCTAGCTACCACCCTCAAGTTGAAGATCTGTGTTAATGACTACGTCCGGTATCGCTACGACACACCTGAAAGGCGAGACTACAACGCCACCGGAACATTACTTACGCCACCATATTAGAGATATATCGGAGAGCCACTATTGACCTGCGATACCGCGCTATTGACTATATCGGGGGTGTTACTAATGACCTCAAACGCTATTGGTTGAAGTTATCGGATGTTCATTATTCACCCTGAAGCGAGACGTCATTGGTTGGAGTTTGGCATATAAAGGGCAAGATGTTGTTAATCTGCACGCACTTTAATGTCGCAGTTATTGTAAGGCGAAGCTCTGTCCGGATAAATACGTCACAGTGTCTACATAATGTTAAATAGCTTCCTGACTGACCGACCGACTACTATACGTATTATGTATCGTCTATCGTTAAGTTTCTGTTGGTGTGTTCCGGCAGCTGCACTTGGGAGGCAGTCCCTTCTAGCTTTGTTATGTTTTTGGTCTAAAACCACATCGTAATTTAGCATCAGATGAGATTGTTCTCGATCGCTAAAATCTATAAGGAATTGATAAGAACGATATTTTTTTTAATATAAAGTTGTAAAGCTTTGAAGAAACCGACCGAAATTAACATATTTTTGTGTCCTAACGATTACTACTCTTTTTTAATATCGAAATCTGAACATATTTAGTACTAAACAATACTAATCATATTTTTACTACTAACAATCCACCTCCACCATTATTTTATGTATGTCCATGAGAAAACGTCATTGAATAATAGGTTAGGTGTAATTATTAACTTTAATACAAGTAAAACTCGTAGTTATGTTGAAGAACGTCCAAACTAGAATCAATACAAGAGATGAGCTACAATTATCTATCATGGTATTCATTACAAATGATCTACAGTCACATCTGTTGTATCGTTCGACACGCAATCGCATGTACTGTTGAAGGTTTTATGTGAATGTAGCTTAATAAAACTTAATATAATAAATACCTATCTCTTAATTACAACTCCCAGTAATCATTCTTGTATATCATTAGTTATTAGTTTAGGTATCTCTTTTTTTTTTTTTTTTTTTTTTTTAGAGGGGGGAGGAGTGGGTGTGGTGTGGAGGGTGGAAAAAAAAAAAAAAAAAAAGGGGGAAGAGGAAAAAAACTCTCCCGGGGGGGGGGGGGGGGGGGGGGGGAGAGGCCGGGGGGAGGGCCCCCCCGGGGGGGGGGGATAAGGAGAGGGGGGAAAGGAAAAGTGAAAGTGGGGGGGGGGGGTTAGGGGGGGGGGGGGGGGGGGGGAGAGGGGGGGAGAGACACCCCCCCTATTATTGTAGATAAAAATTGCTAATCCTCTGTACATATAATCAGGTACTAGGCTTCTACAAAACAGGCATTGCCTAGTTTGTAGCTATAGTTGAAGCTAGTATTTCGTAAATGATTTTAGGAATAAAGATATTTGTATTGTATAAGATAATCGTGTTTAAGACTTCTCTATATCGTATTTTGTTATGACATAATGGTCGCGGGCGTCCAGAGATTTCTCGACGTACCTATTTTTTAATATAAAGTTCTTCTGTATTACGAGATACGGGCACTTACGTACCATCCCTCGTTAGTATTTCGATAGTCATAACGCTTTCAAGTTCTCATAGTCGGGAACAAAGTGAGAAGCTAAAGTGAGAAGCTATTTTGTTTTAATAGATTTATTTTAGTATTAACATGTTGGGTAGATGCAGCCAACTCTTTCTTCTTATTTTGTTCGATTAATTTATATTGAATATATAAAAGAGATAAACAACTTATTAGTGTATGTAATGTATAATCGGGATACAAAAACCAATAGATGCGATAAATATCATATTAGTAGTAATTAATACAAAGGGTTTAAATCAGAATAAACAGATTACAACTATTTTTTCAATGATTATTTAGATATTATTAGATATTATTGTTAATCCTTAGGTATGAATTTATAATAACTTTAGTTATTTTTGTTATTGATTAGATTAGCGGCGCGTAGTATAAGAGCCTGTGTTTATTTACTATTGATATTTTGTATTGAGATTATGCGGGCCATCGGCGCGTAGTATAAGAGCTTGTGTTTATTTACTATTGATATTTTGTATTGAGATTATGCGGGCCATTATATGTTGGATGAATGAATAAACGGTATAAAAAGTTTATAATTATTATTCATAGTGCCAATAGACGTGAAAGAGAGACTAATAATTTCAATTTACAAATTATGAAATTTAAATAATTGACACTACAATTAGTACCAAAAAAATATGAATGCGTGTATCCGTCACGCGCGGTTGAAGTAAAACTTGTTATTTAAGTTCCGAATTAGCTGATAGATGTCACTACAGATAAGGAAGATTTGATTTAATTTGTTACTTACTTACAATGAAACCAGATAGCGGCACGGTCGCGAGCTCATATATACATAATTATGTCTATTGTATGATTTTTATTATTATTCAATTTAATATTCTTTATAATTATTTTGTTTATAAAATTTTTGTTTGATTTGTTTATTTATTTATTGACAAAATCAAAAATATTTAAAAACCGGATTTTGGATTTTTGAAGTAAAACTTTTTTAGGTGCGACTAGGAGCTAACTGCACGACAATGCAATGGAAGTCGTTACGGCAATATGGCATCACGTTTCTGTACCATCCGGTTAGATAAAAATTAAACATAACCAAAACTTCTATTAAATCATAATTAATTTAATTCGTTACTTATCATAGTAAGGCTCATTTTATTTACTTTGTAACAAAGACTTGTTAATTAATATTTCCTGTATTATTTAAGTTGCGAATTAGCTGATAGATGGCACTACAGATAATGACCCAGATGGCAGCACGGTCGCGCGCCCATATATACATAATTAAATCTATTGTATGATTTTTATTATTATTCAATTTAATATATTTTATTAATTTTTCTTATCTGAATTTTTTTATTGATTTGTTTATAGACTATTTATTAACGGTTATTTCATGACGTGATCGTACTGTAATTGGAACATAATGTCTCATTTTAGTTCAGGTAGCTAGCTAGTATAAAATAAATTAGTAGTCGAAATAAAAAAAATAATATGTAAAAAAATTATAACATATAAACTGCTTGAATTTGTCATACGTCTAGTGTCAAATGTACTTGTTATTTGAACATATGTTTTCTACTCTGTTAACGCTTCTGTACAGAATTACCCGTATAGTACAATAATAAGTTACTGGCTAGAGGATTAGCTAAGGTTGATTAAAATGATTCTGGAACGCATCTCCGGGGTGCTATTCTCTGTAATATTACTTTCTCGAACTACCCGTTGTGTATTTGTGAAGTGTTAACCTTTTTTATCACTATATCATTTTTCTTGTTGAACTGAGAATTTTTACATTAAACTACAATGTGTATTTGTTATACTTGACACTGGCGAAATTGTCCATTTAAGCAGAAGCTATAAAAAAGTGGATGACTTCTTATGGCCATACGATAAAAGTGAAATTTATAAGTAATTTTACATTAAAGTTCACGCAGATTTGGCAATGTTTATACGTGAATAAAGTATAGTTATATACATATAAATGTTTAGGACATAGAAATAGCTCGCTTCTTTATACTTTATAGGTAAAACATTTGGTTCAATATCGTATG
This sequence comes from Antheraea yamamai, assembly GCA_036509395.1. Lineage (NCBI taxonomy): Eukaryota > Metazoa > Arthropoda > Insecta > Lepidoptera > Saturniidae > Antheraea > Antheraea yamamai. Next base: position 2,884,329 of record AP028426.1, read on the forward strand.
ATATTAAATGACGATGTTCTCTGTTATTAAGCCTAGAGGACACTGGCTCTCAAGTGCAGCTGCCGGACCACACCAACATCTTAGCGACAGATTTTCAATTTGAGGGTAGTAGCTAAGCAGACTTAGAAAAAAAAAATACGTGCGTGTATCAGTGTACACACGTAAGAAGTGAAACTTCTTTATGACATCATAAAAAAAAACGGAATTTGGTATTGTGAGGCACCTTTAGAAAAAAAAAAAAAAAAAAAAAATGAGCAATAAAAAAAAAAAAAAGAAAAACAAAAAAAAAAAAGAAGAGGAATCTGATCATTGTGAGCGCACCTTTAGAAATAAACATGGCGCGTAACGGAAAAATGTACAGAAATTAAGATGGCGCGTAACCGAAAAACGTTACATACGTTTTTACATGACTCGTTTTACATACTCTAAAATTCCTCCCTACGTTGATAAAGAAGTTTCACTTCAAAAAACCCTACCACCATGCTATGATTTCATCACGCAAGCTCCAACTCAGTAGCTAGGATTCGAACCTACGTCCATCGACTCGGTGACCGAACTAAGCCAATCAAATACCTCAAATTAGGTATAGTTTATGTTTTAGACTGTACGGATGATAATGGTTTAAGCGTTCATATCGCTCTAACAGCTCTATGTGCTTTGTCTTCAAACTAGGTAAGTTATTTTTGCAATCAACATATAATTATTCGGAGTCTGAGTATACATTATATCTTTTAATTGTATATTAAGAAAGTCCATCACAATAAAGGACTGGATTGTTATCTAAAGTGGCCACTAACTTCATAAATCCATTTAATCTCGCAAAGCGTTATAAATTGTAGCCGTAAATTTATGTAACTTCATATGATCTTATTATTTAACTTGTAGGATTATTGGTAAGGGTTGTCTGTACAACTAAGATTAAATCCTTGCATTATGTTTTACGATTTGTTGACGTAGTGTCTGCCAAATATAAAAGTAAAGTAAAAGATTTTCAAAATTGAACTCCAGTAACGCTTATAATTAAATACATAGGGCGCGATGAGATACATAAATAAATACAGTTTAAAATTAGGTACTGTTTATTAATTATGCATTTATTTTTAAACAATTGTGTTTACGAAAACGTCTTTTTAACACGTTTATTGCCGTTCACTTTATGTAGCGTCTCTAAGAAATTTATATGCCCCGTAGAATAGCGGTCACAATGAAACGGTAGGTACACGATACATTGACTACTAGGGAATAGAGAAATGAGCTTTAGTAATATAAGATAAAATATTTTTGACCAACTCATGAAATCCAAGTTTTTATTTTGGTAATAGATGTCTAATAATTTGAATAGTTATGAAGTTAATTTGTTTGCTATTATAAAATTATATATTACGGTGTTTTCATATTCATAAGTGCGTTCCAAAAAGCATACATTGTATAAATATAAAACGAAACGACGACAATTTAGTGAATGACAACGTTGGGACATCACGTCCATCGACGTAGGGTGAAATTCAACACTCAAAATTTTAGACCACATGGTTATGTAACATCAGGTTACATTTTTGTCAATTGTTTTAATCATTATTATTATATACTAGCGAGCCCGGCAGACGTTGTCCTACCCTGATTATAAAAAAGAAACCTTAATAAATTACATATCAAAACATTCCTCATGAATCGCTTTATCCGCTGGCGAAAACCGCATGAAAATCCGTTCAGTAGTTTTTGAGTTTATCGCTAACAGACAGACAGACATCAAAAACTACTGAACGGATTTACATGCGATTTTTACCAGTAGATAAAGTGATTCATGAGGAAGGTTTAGGTATATAATTTGTCAAGGTTTTTTTTATTATCAGGGCGGGACAACGTTCGCCGGGCCTGCTAGTAAAATATAAAAGAAAGATTTTGAAAGAACAAGGCATTATTTATATGTGACGAATAGTTTTCTGTATTGATCACCATTTAATAAGGTTTTTGTTTATTTCGATGAACGTAACATAGTAACATATATTTTATTATTGGCAGCCCTATTAGATTCACAAGAAAGGTCGAACGACACATTAACAAGTAAGATTAAGGTGTAATGTCTTATTTGACCTTAGGAAAGTAATAAGGACGGGTATTCGTAGTAGCTGGTGTAAATGTGAAACTTCTTTCGACCCTTTATCCGATATACTGGACTACTTAACAAAGGGAATTGATGGTTAGTTTTCCTCTCAGAATACCAAATTACTAGGGTTTATACACTAATCCTGACTCCGTACGTTAGTACAAATGTTGGCTTTAACACTATAGCCAACGCCTATGCCAACATTTGGCCAACGCTGTATTAATAGTCTGTTAGTAGTATAATGTCAATAGTGAATTATGGACAAACATTGGCGATGTACCCACACGTTGGTGGTTTAAATACAATTCAAAATATTACCTTAATTAATTTAGTCCCATAGAAAGCGCTTATGAACCTAAGAACACTGATACCGTATCGGAAAATAACAGAGTCATTGCGAAGATCCGGCAAAAATCTCGATCTGGAGTATCTTCTTCTGTATATATTTTTAGGGACACAATATAGGCATGTAAGGTAAGCAAATAATTATATGAGAGCGCGACGTATGGGGTACACTCACGCACACAACACCTCAAACCCAGACACCCCAAATATTCTTGTATAGAACTATACAAGCCATTGTTGTCACAGTTTTTTAAAGAATGTAAACAGAGGGGTGCCATACCCAGACATGACTTGTTTATATATCGATCCTCCCTATAATAGCCTTTTGATATGAAAACTTGCTTGACATGGTGTTTGAACGTACTATCTAGTAAATCGGTAATGTGCTCTAGGATGAGATTAAGATCTAACCTAATCCTATAGCCTAAAAAAATGTGTGGGTGTACAAGTGTACACACGAAAGAGGAGAAAAATGTAAAAGGCCTTATTTTTCGGATGAGATTAAGATCTATATGCAACTTAAAAAAAAAAAAAAAAAAAATTCTTTTTTTATGCAAACAATTTCTTTATATAAAAAATAAAGTTAAATTAGATAAAGTTTAAACAAAAGGATTTTATTATCATAGACATGAATACAAAAAAGATGGCGCGTAACGGAAAAATGTGACGGTAAATTTTTTCCAACGCCGATAAAGAAGTTTCACTTCAAAAAACTACTCTAGCAGAGACTAATATGGAGGATAATTAATTCGTAATTGCTTTTAGTACCAAAATGAAGACGGGCTCTTACTAAATCTAATTTAAGTTTTGGCAGACTTACATTAAATAATCAAACATGTTTTGGAAGCTAACGTTAAGATAATAATTTCCTGAAACTTGGTATTTACTTATTCGCGAGGTGACATGTTATAAATTGTTCGAACTGCCCGTTTTAGTAATATAAAATCTACCTCAGAGGCTGTCCTCCATAATAAAATACCGTAAGATATTAATTTATGGAAACTAATCTTGTTATCCAACTTCATTTAGTCGTCAAAATTTGACAGAAATCAAACGGATTATTATATAAATAAAAAAAAGATAAACTTTTTATATCACATTTTTTTTTTACAGTTTAGTTTTTTTACAGTTTGACCTCATTCTCACTTTATGATAAACTAGCCGACCCGTGCCCACTTCGTTGGGTGGTAATAGGCATTATCAAGCTACAACTTTTCTCTAGAATTCAATCATATATATCTCATAATTAAGGCAGCGTTCGTAAGAAACGTTTTTGTTCGACCGTTTTTCTCCGACTCCCCAGATATTACCCCCTACAAACTCACAAACTTTACCTCTTTATAATATTAGTATAGATTATAGATAATATAATTAGTTAATAACTTCTGCCCGCGACTTCGCACGCGTGTAATAGTTATTTTGGGCAAGACGCAGCGGAAGCTCTCAAAAGGAAAAAATACCCCGATTTTAGAACATTTTTCATTGTTGCTCCGCTCCTATTAATCTTAGCGTGATGATATGTAGCCTATGACACTCATAAATAACGTGGCTTTTTATTGGTAAAAGAATTTTCAAAATCGATTTAGTAGTTCCTGAGATTACCCCCTACAACGTCACAAACTCACAAACTTTACTTCTTTATAATATTAGTATATAGATTATAGCCCCTGCCCGCGACTTCGCCTGCGTAGTAATAGTTACTGCTCTGGGCTAACGCTGACACACAGCAGAAACTCTAAAAAAAACATCTCGATTTTGAAACATTTTTCATCTGTGCTCCGCTTCTATTGGCCTTAGCGTGATGATATATAGCCTATAACTATTCTCGATGAATGAGCTATGTAAAACTGAAAAAATTATTCAAATCGAACCAGTAGTTCCTGAGATTACCCCTTACAACGCCACAACGTCACAAACTCGCAAACCCACAACGTCACAAACTTTACCTCTTTATAATATTAGTATAGATGACGATGACTAAGATGGTAAGCCTATTAAACTTGAGGGACTGGCTTTAAAATGCATCTGCCTGAAAACGTATAACGGCTTTGCGACAGATTTTCATCATGAGAGTGGTAGCCAGCTTGGAAAACTCCACACTGCAAAGTTATGATTCCATCACATTGTTTTTCTTAATCATAATCTCCAGTTTATTTGAAATATGAATGTGTTAAAGGATTTCATATAACAAGGAAATATCCTTTCTAAAAGTAAGTATTTCAAATACAGTATAGATAAACATGTACATTAAATTCGGAATACGTTTCTGTTAAAAGCGCCTTCTCACTGTATCGAGTTGAGCTAGACATAGTGTCAACGTGTGGGCACGTAATTTTTTTATACTGGGTGGTACTGCCAACGTTTGTATAAACACTGCAGCCAACGGAGTCTATATAAATAAAATAATAGTGGCCTAGTATTGTGCGCGCATGACGCAAAAACTACTGGACAAATTTCGATAATTTTTTTTAGTTATAGTTCTTAGACACTTAGTTCATGTCTAAAAATATAACGATATCTTAATTTAATAGAAAGTTATTAATGTTTAAAAAACCACTTTTTTTTTTAATATCACGCGTTCAATGACGTGTTTTCTTGCCGTGGAGAAGTGGGGCAAGCGGTGTGGTGTGCATGAGTAGAAGAGGTGAATTAAACGAATAACATTGTTTCTTAATAAATGTTGTAAGTAAAGTATATTTATGCTTTATTTAATATGTGTTTTCCTATGAACTTAATATATATTGTTGAAATAATAAACGACACAGACGAAGTTGTGAGTATCAGAGATTATTTACAAAAACACATTTTTAGGAATATTTTAAAGGAATAATTATGAATTAAAACGCAAATATCGAAAAACACAGATGCTTTATTACCCAATAATCTAGAAACAACATTCAAAATTGCCTAACATTGAATTAGTCGACTAATTTAAAATGTTTCTTGTATTAATTACATTAACTTTATACAGAATTATCAATAAATAATGATACATACATAAGGCATTCAATTAGGTCATAATAACTACCATTTCAAGCATGTTAAACGGAGACATGGCAACACGCATGCACATGGCATAGAACTGGTAAAATTAAAAAAAAATGCAAACCATAACGGTAGTGCGGTGAAGCTGTTAAGACCTTGTTGGTCAATAGCGTAGTCAGTTTGAAAAAAAAAGAAACCATAACTTGACATTGCGTTCAGCAAAGTAATTAAACAACATTTGAAATTAAGCATCTAATATTATGTCATATTCAAATTTAGAAATAAAATTTTTTCATTGTTATTATAGTTATTTGAAATTAAAAAAATAACAAATTGGACAAAACAGTTTATACTTGAAAAGAATGCGCATGGTTTTACAGTAACTGTACTGAACCGTATCAGTGTTGCCATATTACTTATATCTAATCTACATGCAAACAATGAATTAGCCTCTTGTTTCAGTTAAAATGTACAGGTTTGTTATTAATTACAAATGAATTTGGGAAACCTTAAATAAATTATTATGATATAATTTTAAAATACTTATCCCACATATTCTTTATTTTTATACTCTGTACTGTGTAACTAAATCCTTAATTTACAACAAGATATAAAGTAAATTAAATAATACAGTAATAGTAGGTTGTAATGTAATTTAGTCAATTTTTTTTTATTGTATGAATTGGTGTAAACTTTATGATATGTTATTTTTGTTTATTTTATTTCTCAATTCAAATACGGTTGATTATTAAAACAAAACACTTTAAAATGCAATCAGTTCAAAATAACAACTATTTTATAATTAAATATAGCCACTAACATAACATTAACTCGATAATTAAAGCTAATATTGAATTTAAAGCTTGATAACGACTTATAATACGTTAAATTAACAAAATTAATAAATAACCTAAACCTTAAAACAATTTTTGATTTCTTACAAAAATAATATCTACTCCATTAACGAATGGAACTATTTTAGAACGAGTATCAAAGGCTGCACTAACAGGTTCCTACCAAATTTGGCTAGACAGGGCGGGAAACTCGAGCAGTGAAGGTGAGCGTTGATGCGCATCTCAAAGGGGGCCTCCTTAAACCCACACCTGGGTCGCAAGTCCTGCGAACTGCTCTGAGTTTCTCCCTCTGCCACGCGATGGACCCGGCACCCGCACGGTGAATACATGGAAGGCTAAGAAGTTCGTCTCTCTGATACAATTTGCTTAGCTATAATAGCAAGTCATAGTTTAATAGAAACGAGTAAAATTTATTTTTTAACTACAAAAATAATTGTATTTACATATATAAATTACACAAAAAAGAGGAAAATTCAACACGTGTGTTTTTTGAAATGCTAATAACAGAAATCATTTTTTATTATGGAAATAATAATAAATTATCTTTACCATGGTCCCAACTCCAAACAATAGATTTAGTTAAAAAACTGGTGTTAATGGAAAAAAAAAACATTAAAAATGAAAGCAAATTTTTTTACCGTTGCGATAACCTTTCCAGTTCCACAATTTCCTCATAAAATTGTTCACAAATGTACAAGTAAGTAGAGATAGCAATAACAGTTATATTAATCATATTGCTGTGTTATTTCAGAATAATCGTTATCTGTCGTTAATTATTCTTCTCTCGGATAACTTTTTTGTGGGAGTATTTGGCGGAATCTTAGTCTGTCATCATGTAGTGGCTTTTATTTTTTATTCATAATCGTAGGTCATCAGTCCCCATATTGTGTTATATAGATTGATGATTCTACATAATTTGATGGTAAATAATAAATCTCTGGAAAATTCTAAAAAGCGGCCCACCATGTTATTGGAATATAAAAATCACCACAATACACTTGTAGTAATATAACTCACTTAATAATGTCAGGAATAATTTAAAAGATTAGTCGCCAGATATAAAAGAAAGCCGTTTTGTGTCGTGGTTTCGAGCGTGATCAACGGTAAGTCCTTGTTCGCAAATCGCAAATTACGATAACATAAGTGGACAATAATAATAACGGACAACAAATAATCAACAACATATTAATAATGTTGTCCATTGTAGCAATGTTTTACTTTATTAATCGTTCTTATAATGACAATTTTAAAAGGTCACTATTAGCACAATTGTTTATATTAAAAAATACAGTAACGAAAAATTATAAAACTGAATTTATTTCAAACGACTAACAATATGAAAGGCAAGCAACATTTAAATTTACACTGTAAACGTACAAAAATCTACGTACACACCTAAACTTAGCGTGGACTGGACCATCTAATATGGACCACAGTAATTTAGTATTGTCCATAATTGTGCATTAGTTCCTTTTAACAATTACGTATGTATATCACAAAATGAAACAGCTTTCAGCTCTTCGAAATCAATTAATTATAATACAAATTTTAATAAGCTACTTTATAATTCATAGCGACGTTGGTCCTACGGAAAATAATTATCGAATACATACATGTTATTTTATAGTTATTATTTATTATCTGTACAATAATTTTATATTATCTATAGGCACTTGGTATAACAGTAAAAATTATAACCTATATTTTATGAGACGCTATTCGGTGTTTTTGGTGGGATCTTAGTTTCTTATGTAGTTTTTTTTTCACAAACTTGTATTATTTTAACATATATTATGTAATATATGTTATATATATATATGTATATATAAAGTGCCACCACTTTATGTAATATAGTTCGGTTATTGTATGTAAGGCATAAGTTAAGTGGTTTAGAAGTAATAAAATGGAAAATGAATTCTTTGATCTCACAAAATTCTCTAAAAGTTCTCAACAAGGGCGTTACTATCATGTCATAGTAGTAATATCAACCGAAGACGCAAACTTTAATACACGAACCTTGTTCCTGTCAATTTTTTGTTCGCTCTAAATATAGCCGTAACTTGGTGCTTGCTCGTAACATAGTCCAGAGTTTTATACAAAACAAAATTAATTAATATAGGAATCTATAATTGATATTTATTTATCCTTAATTTATCCCGCTGTTATACTCGTATGTATAATGTAAAAGTATGTATACTTATTTTTTTGTTCTATGCAACTATACTCAAAGCGGTCAAGAAGTTGGGTGAGGACTGTATTCACTTGATAGTCACATTAATAATCTCCAATATGTCACTATCACTATCACAACTATCAATGGTCACTATATAAAACATAAACCGGAGAAAAGCCGAAATATTTGTAGGCTGTCGGTATAGTAGAGTACTGCTAATTCTATTTTAAATTAAATGTAATTCGAGAACAGATGCGCTTACAGGTAGTAGGCGTACGGGAATAAAAATAATACTATTACGCGTTTTTCTCTGATTCTGAATATATAAAACTCAAGATCATCATAAAAACAGCAGATTCGCCCTCCCTCTTTGGGGGGTTGAATTAGAAGAAATGGTTTCCAAAATACGAAAAGAAGAAGAGGTACTTTTTCAGAAGTTATAGTTTGCAACTAACTTTTTGACCGCTCAAGTAGATGCACAGGACACAAATGACAAATTAGGTATCGGAGGGACGCGAAAGAGGAAAAACGAAAGGAAAGCCACGAAAGTCCTCGTCCCTATTGCACCCATCCTCACACGTGTGGCGGTGTCAGTGCGGACTATGTTTTTGAAATGATTGCTAGACTAGCAAGACCACTTGCTATTGAAATCTGTTTGCACTGCGAAACGATTTCAGAAATTCACATCCTTCATTTGATATCACGAAACTAGTGTATAAAATAAACAAATTTGAAAAACCCTTGTTACTTTCCTACACAATCTTCCCTAAATGTATATATTTAAAATAAGTCATAGAAATTTATGTTTTACCAAGAGCCTACATGCATATTTAAAAACACTACTATTGTAGAAAAAATTTCATCATTTTTCTACAATTTATGTATATGAAATACAATTTATGTATATGAAAACATTTATTTTACTAATTTGAATTCTCTTTTATAATATCATGAATAGTTATACAGTAAATATCTTAGTAATACATCAATGTTTAAGGATCTGAGCGTTGACTCCTCTTTTATCGGTCCTTCTACTCCCTACTTTCATTCAATTTTTTTTTTCTATTTTTACATTATCACAGGCTTACGCTCCAACCCTGAGGGTTTTGCTCTCATTGCACCTTTCTTTAACCGATATCTAAATAATGACATTCCTCTAAATCCATTAAAATGTAATTATTCAACGAACTCGGTTCCATTTTCATGTCGAGTCATTTAAAATCTCAACAGGCTTTCGACAATGTGAATGACATTTTAAATATTATTTATAAATACAGTTTTTTTTAAATATTAAACCACATTTTCATTATATTTAAATAGATTGAAGATTACTATATAGTAAACATGTCCGTTGCTTCTTCACCCAATCTGTTCAGCGAAATACGTTCGGGTGTACACCAAGGGTTAGTTTTAGGCCCAAGTTTATCCTTCCTTCCAACGTTACAAGGAACGATGGATTCTAGCTAGAAGTTTATAGAATGTTCTGGAAGGGCGGTGGTCGCCTAACAGTCGTGCGGCCACCGAGACGGGTGGCCGGCTACGGATCACATAACGCAGCAACTCTTCGCACGTCCTTTTAGCTCGGCCTTTAGATCTCGCTTGCTTTTGCTCCTGCCCACTTGCTTCTGCAATACAAATTAATGTTGAATGTAAGGCATATACCATTTCCTTTTTCTTATTCATCTTACCGATGTTCATACCTACTGCTATTATTTTTCTATATCTGCATAACTAACTAATTCTGCTCAGATATTTAATATACAGGCTAAAAGAATAACACACTTACTGTCAGGCATAACTCATAGTGCAAACTACTAATGAAAATTTCGATGCATTCTTTTAAACTGTAGGTATAAGTACTAAAGATTTTTTGAAATGGAACTCTTAAGGCAATGAAAAAGAGAATTAAAGTTTGTATGACAATCAGTCTTTTATGAAGTTACATCTGTGAACATTGGTACTGAGCAATTCTGTAAGAAAGTAAAATATATGTGTTTTATAGTTTGATCAAATTAAATAAATGTCTTATATAGTCCTTTTTAAAGTCGCAGGTCGCTACTAGTGATGGTGGCAGAGCCACGCTGAATCTATTACAGGTTTCAGCATGAATGGGTCGGCTAGCCCGGGGTAGTACCACCCTCTCACAGAAAACCGACGTGAAATAACAGTGCTTGCATTGTCGCGTTTCGTTCGGTCAGTGAGAGCGCCGGAGGCCCACCTCCCCTCCCCAACCCTCTCCCCCTCCCTCCCTCCCCTTCCCCCAAACACAAGCTGGCAACGCACTTTCAACTCCCCTAGTGTTGTTAGTGTCTATGGACGGTGGTGATCACTAAACATCAGGTGACCCACCAGTTCGTTTGTCTGCTATGACTTAAAAAAAAATCTTAAAATATATTTAATGTAAAAAGTCTATTACTATATTGATACGTAAATCCAGTACACGAATATTGTAAAACATAAAAGATCAATACAGCAAATATCAACTGAATGGTCACAAACAAGGCAAAAACAGTATTTGAATTCGCGGTTACAGAATTTGTAATGAGCGCTCTGACCAATGTAAACATGACGGTGGTAACCTAATTTACCTATTGGACTTTGATACAGCATACCAGAGTAATATAATTTTAACATGATAGTAAAAGCGACGTGAACGAATTCCATGATTGGAATAATGAAGGGATTTGACAATTTTAGCCCAATTTAACTAATACAAAAAAGAAGCCATACAGCAGCTATGTTCCTTAATTCTCAGGTTCTTCTATACTAATATTTAAGTCAATTCTGTTAGAGGTTTAAATGCTTTTATATTTTTAATTGTACACTTTTATACTTTGATTGTAAACTATTACGTCAATATTTATGCACAAATTCAAATAAAAGTTATTGCTCATATATCAATTACATTTAAAAAGTCATCGGAACATGCAAAGGGTTCGTAATAATATTTTTACGTAGTCTGATGTCAAATTTTTCCGGTCGCAGTAATGATTGTTAACGTAATGTTTGTAAAAGTGTTGTTGTACTCTTTCGTAAATCATAGTTTGCATGTTGCATTTTATTTCGTACTATACGTGTCTTTATTCGCATTACCTTCTTCTACAAAAATAAATATAAATGAAGTTTTTTATGTAATGTCAAAATACAAGTTTTTTTTTGAAGTTATACTTCTTTTGGCGCGTTAGGGAAAAATGATGAGAGTAAATTTTTACGATGCGCACGCACACCGTCACGAAAAACCGACACCCTGAAGTTATTACGATGCACGATGAAGTTAGCTATAGTCAACATTTTGTTTCTTTGTATTAAAACTTTCAATGTATTAAATACCTTTTTTCTACTGTTAGTGTCGCTTTTTCTACAAACGTAGAATAAGGCGAAAGATAAAATTTTTGAAAAGATTTTTATCTTGTTACGCCAAAGAAGTATAACTTCTAACTCGTGTTAGAACTAAATGGACATAGAAGTATATACTGTATTTATAATAAAAAATCAATCTTTAATCTACCAATCGAAACGGTTAGATCAATTTGACGTGCCTTTTACTGGGAGGTAACTGATGCTGCAAGGAGTAACTTTTATTTAAAAGTCTGTTCAGCATTTTTTTTTGTGTGAGAGAATAATTAACATCCATTTGAAGCGATAATGTTTCAGTGGTTAATATGTTCAGATACTGCATCGATTGTCGTAGGTTCTAATCCTTGGCACTGAGTTGGGGCTTTCGATGAAGAAAAATATCGTGATGAAACAATAACATCGTGGTAGGGTATTATTTGGGCCTGCCTGGTTAGAAACCACCTTTAAGTTGAAAATCTGAAGCACCTGTTGGTATTTTCCGGCAGCTGCAATTGAGAGTCAGTCCCTCTACGTTAAACGTGTTATCACCTTAGACTACATCTTCATTTAATATTAAATGAGATTGTGGTGAAACGCTATAACCTACAAAGTATACAAAAACCGCCTTTACTATTTGAGTTGTTACATTTCTAAATGAGCCAAATCCAATTTAGGCCGTTCCTATTATTTTACGTTATTTACAAGCTCTTCAACATTAATAACAACAATAATTAACAAAGATTGAACATGTTATGTGAACGATTAAAATTGGATTCAGCTCATTTTGAAATGTAACGACACATTCATAGGATTTACCTTAATACTATAACAATGCCTTAAAACACAAGGTCACATTTCCACAAACCTGCTGTTTTATTTGTTGTTTGTTAAGCTTCCCTAAGGCTGCTAAAGCGGCTACCTCAAAAGCATCCTTGACTCCTTTGCTCGATGCCCTCGCAGAAGTCTCCACATATGTCGTGGCTCCGAGCTGCCTCGCTACTGATAATGCCTGCAAAAGCATGTCTGTATTAGATATTGTAATTGTATAATATGATAGTTGTGCACGCGATTCTACTCGTCTGAATCAATATTAAATATTTATTGCAGATTTCTGTAATACTGTAATTTAATTTAATTTTTTTTTGTAGTGTTAATACTGCTATACGAAAATTTATTTTTCTATTTACAACAGTTCACTAAATTCATTTCAGAGCATATTGTATTTTTATGATTTTCAATTGAGAAACATACAATTCACGTGTATAAAAATGCATTAACCTCGCTTTTGAGTTAAATATGGACTGATAAATAGTCAAATTTTAAAATATCATATTAAAGTAAGCTATGTTTATTCAGTGATAGTTGACTTCAATGACGATTAAGAATTAATTTGCCAATCGATAACGTTAAAATTAAGAACTATGTATGTAAATACAAATAGCATTTTGGATAAAATTTCCTACCGGAAATATATTTGAAACTTTAACCCATTGGATAAGAAATTCGTAATCAAAATTTCGAACCTTCAGTTGAAGTTATAGGTTAGTTGTCGATAAGTTTTAAGAATTTTATTACATTAATATATGCATATATTTTCAATATATATTGTGTTTTGCTCCTATACACAAAGTAATTGTCCGTTTTTTGTTCTTAGCTCTTTGATTATTTCAATTTCTCAGAATATCACAAATACCTCTAATTTAAATTGATTATCTATATTTTGGCCGAAATATTGCCTTATCATAGTGTAAATCTTGTTGGTAATTCAAGTAATAAACATGTGTAAAATATTTTTTTTTTTAATTGAATTACAAAATTTCTGTTAAGATGAAATGTTTGCGTTGAGTAGTAATTTAGTTGCGTACATTCATCGGCCGCTCCCGCGAGCATTCCCTCAATTAGCGAGTTGTGTAGTTCTCATTCATAACGATACAGTATAGGGTTATCAAGAAATACTAAACACAAACTTTAGTATAATTAAATAAATAGACGAAGATTATTTAGAGACCGTTCTCAACTCTGTTCGTCAACCGATTTTCCATTTCTTTTGCTTAATAGCGAGCGAGAGAATATTGGCGAGCTTTAATGTTATCAATAAAAAAATGAAAATAGGTTTTTCCTTTAGCACCGATGTGTCCGAACCCTTTATTTTATAAGTCTCTCTTCGTCAACTTCACGATTCTCTTAGGTTTACTAATTTACAATATCTGTACACCAAAAAGTACCAGTTTACCAAAAAATAAAAAATCTAAATAATATTGAAACTTAAAAAAAATATCTATATATATATAAGAGATTCCCACCTATATATTGACTCATCACGATATCTCTGGAACCATATGGCGTAGCGACTTGAAATATGGTAGGAATATTCCTTTCGCCAAGTAGAGGTCAGCTAAGAACGGATTTTACGAAATTCCACCCACAAGGGGGGTTGCGGGGGCGTTAACAATAGAGTTTATTTTACTTTCATAATCAGGGCGGAACAACGTCTGCCGGGCCCGCTAGTGACTTATATTTGAATTTCCACTACTGGATGAATTAGGATATTTAAATTGATACGTACAATTTTCTATATGTATGTATACGTCATAGTTGAATGATTATATTACAGTATACATATATTATTTGTAATTTTCTACCACCTTCAAAATTATTGTTAATCTTCTTTTTCAATCGTAAATGGGTCGATGAATTAAAAATACATAAATTTGAAGAAATCTTCGATTAATTAAAATTTAGATATGATATTGAATATCTAAGCAACTTTTAATGTTAAACTGTTAAATTAATGTTCACTGAAATCGAAACAATATTTTCATACGTTGCTATGGTTACTGAGTTGTTGACATGATTGCGGTTAATAAAACAAAATGGCTGCCGAAATGGCGTAAGAAACAAAAGTTACATTATGTACATACTTGAAATATATAAAAAAATATGTTCAAAATATAGTGTTGTATTCACTTTTCTATAAAATATTAATTAACTTATTTTAATGAAATATCTTGTAACCATGTCTAGAGAGAAATTATAGATTTTGAACGTCGTTACAATATTGATGAACCAATCACGAAGAAGAGTTATAAAAAAATATCACTTTTCTGAGCTCTAAAAACAACTTTTTTTTTGGGATGACATAATATCATTAATACATTAGTCAGTTGAAGCGGATGCATAACATATTATAAATAAACACAAGCAAAGCCGTGAGTACAGCTAGCTTAGCATATTCTTAGCTAATTAATTAGTATGTTTTAAATATTGTCTCAAATGAAACAAAAACACCACATACAAACATTAAATAGCAAATAGCACGTATGTAACAAACACGAGCAATTTAATTATAACAATTGCTAAAAGTACAGGCTCTATATAGATATTATCGCTAACATATAACCATTAGTCCTTTAATTGAAATTAGGGGCAACCCTAATCTAGCTGGAAATGAGATATCAAGTTAATTGGCACGTTTGGTCGTCGGCCTGAATCGAGAGACGCCTTTTCAATTGCAACTGATGTAGTGGTTAGAACTTCTATTGAGATAGAAGGACGTGCGTTATCTTCAAGTTTGGAAGTAATTTACTGAGTATATTCCTGATAGAAACGCGTCCGTAGGGATTTCATGTTTGCTCGTATAATTTACTTAAGTGCTGACTTTGGTTTCATGATTATATCAAATATTTGTTATGTGAGTTTACATTGACATCTGAATGGATATTTTATGAGCGTTCCTGAATGCTTGAATTATATATTTTTAGTAACAACATATACCGAGACAAATGCAGTATTATAGATTATGCCAATATATCATGGGTTAGTTTAGACATTACACGCATTACTTAGAACGTTTGGTCCAACAGTGATACACTTAATATATAAGCGTGTAAATACATCGACAAATAAATATAAATGAACTAGCTGTGCCCGCGACTCCGTTCCCGTGACACCTAATGTAAAAAAACAGTGACTAATAAAATTATCTGAATGTATTAAGTTCGTATATTTATCTACTTTTCTCTCGTCGTCGCGTCGTTATTGAAATGACAATAACTTCTTTTGATAGGGAGAAGCGATTTTAATGAAACCAAGGCTAAATGTTACTCGAGGATATGCTTTATGAGTTTATCGTGAACGCAGTACTTTAGCAGTCATGCGTGTTTAAACAAACAGAGAGGCAAACAGATATTTCTAAAAACAATTGAAATGTATTTTATTGCTTACTATTGGAATATAGAATATAGAATTACTATTGGATTATTTTTAACGTAGTTAAGTAGGCTTTTAAACAAGTCCCGTATAAAACACGATCGTTGTAGACGGAGCTGATAACATGACAGAGTTGCGCGGCATGAAACCTTGCTAACATAGGCATTCGCTGATTCGCAGTTCGGTCTTTCTCGGTAATCGGGAGACTAACTTGCTCTAGGCCCCGGACACCCCGTACCCCGTCTCATGGCCCTCCCGCGTTCTTATTCCTTCCCAATTAGTTTATTTTCAGAGCCACAATCTTTATAGTAATTGTTCGGTTCTAAGAGTCACCGCTTGTTGTTAGAAACCTTCTTCAATATATCCCAAATTATATTATAAATGTGAGTTTGTTTGTTACGCTTTCAACGCCAAAGGGCACGGCTTCATATTTCATCTAGATACAGGGTACTGTTCTGGAGAGATAGGCGAAATCTACATTACGAAGCCGCGGGCACAGCTAATCTATGCTAATATTATAAAGAGGTAAAGTTTGTGAGTTTGTGACCTTATGATGTTGTAGGGGGTAATCTCAGGAACTACTGGTCCGATTTGGAAAATTCTTTCAGTGTTATATAGCTCATTTATCGGGGAAGGTTATAGGCTATATATCATCACGCTAAGACTCATAGGAACGGAGCAGCAATGAAGAATGTTGCAAAATCAGAGTATTTTTTCCATTTCAGAGCTTCCGCTGCGTCTTAGCCCAAAATAACCATTCCACGCGTAAGAAGTCGTGGGCAGAAACTATTAACTAATTATATTATCTATACTAATATCATAAAGAGGTAAAGTTTGTGAGGTTGTAGGGGGTAATATCTGGGGAGTCGGAAAAAAATGGTCGAACGAAAACGTTTCTTACGAACGCTGCCTCAACGATGAGAGATATATGATTGTGTCCTAGATTAAAGTTGTAGCTTGATAATGCCTATTGCCGCCCAACGAAGTGGACACGGGTCAGCTAGTATGTTATAAATCACAAAATGAATTTTTCAAATAATTGTTTTGGTTGTAAAATATTAGAGATTTGTTTTATTTTTTATACTTTATAGGTTCTAGCGCTTGACCACGATCTCATCTAATGGTAAAGGAGGACCTGATCAAAGATGGTAAACACGCCAACCCTAGACGGGACTCGTTCTTAAGAGCTGCTAGAACACACTAACAAGTGTTTAGCGATAGATTTTTAACTTAACGGTGGTAGCTAACCAGGCGGACTTAGAAGAAACCCTACCACTATGCTATGGTATCATCACAATGTTTTCCTTCACCGGAAGTTCCGGTACAGTTGCAAGAATTCGATTCTGTCCATCGATGCTGTCAACTGAACGGCCAGCGTTTCAATCAAACGATGAAAAAAAAACAAAAATGATCACTTGGCCTTTAACTTTGCTAAAGATATAAGTTAAATTGTAAAACCGATATATGTAAGTGATTTGGAGGATCTTACCTCTTCACTAGTAACTGGATGGGTTCTCAGCTTGGACAGCATCGTCAGAGTTTCTTTGTCGTGACGGAGATCTGCTTTGCAGCCGCATAATAGTACCGGCGCCGACCCACCGTGAGTGCGGACTTCTTTATACCACTGTAATGTAAAGATAACATTATTAACATGCTTGCCTACTCTAATATTAATGTATCTTCCCATAGGGAGTTCGTCTACAAGTGAGCTGAAGAGTGATGAATCAGTTAGAACTACAAATATGGAAATATACCGAGTAATTTAAATGTATCAAATAAGCAGGGTCTGCCATAGTAACGGAGTAATTCAAAGTCCCACATTCAAGTCGAGAGGTTGCGAGTTTGATATCTGCTCATGCTTGGGCACTTGTGTGTTTATTTTACGTGTATATGTGACCAAAAGTGAGGGTAAACACTGTGTCGGGTAGAGTGTTGATAACACCGGTTCTCGTCTGAACACAGAATTTAACAACAGAACGTCAATTCTGTAAATATTTTTTAAGATATCCCTACTGTTTTTTGTCTAACTTACTTTATTGTATTGATTTTTAACTCTTAATATTCACAATTTCTCTGCGATTGTCCATAAAATTTCGTTTATACAAACCTTTCTTAATTACGAACATAACAAGAATAAAATTAATAAATAGGTACAGCTATTTTGAAGTGATGCACATACATACATTCGATAGTTAAATATTATCTATAAAAAATTACTTCAGTATACAACATAATTAATAAGCTGATAAATTACTTTTGACATTTCGCACAAGTATTAAAACCGGCCGACCAATTACATCGTACAAGTAAATAAAATAAACATAAAATTCTTAATTCAATACGGTGACAACGCAGTTCCACCGAAATCGTGATTTATTTCCACGCAATTTTATATCTAGAACTGTCCATTTTATTGTCGAAGTTTATCTACACAATCTACTTCAAATGTACCGAATTAATTAAACCATTACAGTTTACGTTTCCCACTTCACCATCTTACATTCTTAGTGTCGGCTTCCTTTGGATGAGAGAAATGTGAAATGCACTTTAAAACCGCAACGGTAAGGTCCAATTTTACAAGAATCCAATAGACAAGCCTCTAGAAACCATTAAAATACGGAAGCTCCCATTACCGACGGACAACTCAGCCTCTCTCGCTACATATTATGTAAATCGACTTTAACAGATGTAGCTTTAAGTAGATAAGCATTTAAACTCTTGTATTTATGAAAGGTTTTTTTAATGAATTCCTCCCACATTGTATACGAATTAGGGTTATACTATCGTGATGAAACCGTAAGTGGGTTTAAGGCTCATTGAATTGTAAATCGATAACCAAGCACTTATATATATCATAGTAGTTGAATTGGAGAGGTATAGGTTTAAAATTAATTATATTTTTGGGGAGGAAAAGGGAGGGGGGGTATTAAAAAAAAAGGGGGGAAAGGGGAGCCCGGAAAAAAAAAAAAAAAAAATAAAAAGTGCTTTTTTATAAATTGAAGTATATAATTTCTTTTTATTAATAGATCGACTTTTTTAATTCTATCGCACTTTATTGATTATCTCTTCACTCCTTGTAGATTATGTCTTTTATATCGTCGTGACTGACATTATATTGAAATGGTTTTTGGTCAACACTAGTCTTAACATATAAAAATCCAGTGTCAGTACTCAACCGAACTTCATGAAAGTTAGCATTTATGTATAATTTGATTCAACTTGAAAGATTAATTTATTATTGTCATTGTTGATTATTGTTATTAATTGTAAGTTTCATCAATCTCGAACAGATGGCGCTTTAAATAAGTTTGTTGACAGAAAACTGTAAGACCGACTGTTATAGATGTCTCATAAATGGTGCCACGTTTAAGTTTGAATTACTTATTTTTGAGCCACAGCAACGCTTGACCGGTTCAGTTAGTAGTCTATACAATTCCAAGAGAATCAAAGATTAAAATAAAATGCAGCTAAGATGACTTAAGATGTATAAAGATAGTTTTACCTTAGCAGCAGCGTTGTGTAGGGATTCTGGCTCGGCCACATTGAAGCACAGCATGAAAAGCTTCGCGTCCTGGTAGGCCAGTGGTCTTACAGTGTCATAAGCCGTTGTACCTGGGACAAACAGACAGGTTAATTTATTTAACTACATAACCGTATCTCATCAGATACGGTCTCGTATTAAGTCATTTCTGAGATTTTCTTTTGGGAAAATAGTTTTACAAGCTTATAGCATTTAAAAAAAACATTTAATGTTGCTTTTTCCGTTCTTTTCGTTTACCTTTTAGATAGATTTAGCGTGATGATGTTAAGGATTTTATCCCTTTCTTTCAAAGAAAGACATAAGGATTGTCGACTGAAGTGAAAACGCAATGAAATAGATTAACTGTGTTCTATTTTGGATTATGAAATTAATTATACTGAGAATTATTTAAATTTCATAGTTTGTAAATTGAAATACTATACATTGTGTATGCTAATAACGCACGGAGGTATATCTATGTATATATACACAGTAGTACACATGTAGCTTATGGAAAGCGTTCGGTGACGATGACGCGAGTGCCATGATTTCTGTTCACTCAAAAGAAGTGTTGCAATGCGCCTAAAGCAATTTTCTCTTCAAAAACGAATTAAATTAGGCATCTCTAGAGTTATGCTCATTATTTCTTTGACAACCCGTTTCTTCGATGATCTTGATTGTAATAACATCAATAAAAAGAAGGAAATAAGTTGCCGAAACCCGGGATCGAACCAGGGACCTTTAGATCTTCAGTCTAACGCTCTCCCAACTGAGCTATTTCGGCTGTATAGAACAGGTTAAAATATACGTAGTGCTCTTGGAAAAAAAATATCTAGCTAAAAACAAACAGATTTTGGATATAAGCATAGATTTCTAAATAAGTCTAAATGACAGGAAATTTAATTTATCATGTAATTATTCACACGTTATCACAATGACCTCCATTCTAATAAGCTTCCCTTTCAGTTTGAATTAAAATAAAAAAAATCCCAATTTACATAATTTTGAATAAACAAAACTATACTTATAAGTAGAATATAGTACAATTTCATTTCAAAATAATTGTAGGTGAGTA
Organism: Antheraea yamamai; assembly: GCA_036509395.1. NCBI lineage: Eukaryota > Metazoa > Arthropoda > Insecta > Lepidoptera > Saturniidae > Antheraea > Antheraea yamamai. The sequence continues at coordinate 2,904,933 of AP028426.1, forward strand.
AATTCACGTCAAGTGGACTCCTCTTTTCCCACTTGATCATGGAATTAAAATTAATATATTTCAATATAAAGTAGTCACTATCAATAATACACTAAAACGGTTTTTAAAAATTTTTTAAATAGAAGTCATTACAATTTTCATTTGTTGATTTAAAAGTTTATTAACAATATGTTAATAAATAAATAATTTCAAATTATCGATTATTTATTAAACTGTAAATATTAAACAACAAACCCTGAAAATTTCATTAAAATATCTTTTACGATTTCTTTGTAATCTATTTTTTAATTAAAAGTCTCCAAAATTTTCATTAACAAAAAAATTGTAGTAAAAATGAAAATTTTAAGAAACCTTTTTAGGGTATCATTATTGATAGTGACTACTTTATATTGAAATATATTAATTTTAATTTCATGATCAAGTGGGAAAAGTGGGGTCCACTTGACGTGATCTTGCTCAGTTAACAGGTTTCAATCTTAAAATAGAATACTAACTACTAGTGACTTCGTATGGTGTAGTAAATGTAGCGTCAGAAGGGCGTTTAGATCCGTTTTTTGGGGCTCTGATATGTACAGTTCAAATAAGTCATAGAAATACAAATTCTTGAAACAATTTTTTTTTGTCGCGCGTACTTTAATTTTAGGATTTTAAATGAAATGATATACTGTAAAGGCTAATTCTGATTTACATAAAATGTTTAACGTATTTAATTAAATAAAAATTAATACTATATCGTTAAGATGTCATCGTAAGTCTCAAATGGCTAATTATATATCTAATATATCTAATTAATACCTAAATAGAGCTAATTATATATCTAAATAGAGCGTGAAAGATAAAAATGAATTACTGTGATTTTAATAGGAGAATTAATTGATTAGGTTTTTATTTTTCAAATTAAAATCCATTTCATCTATCTTTGACTAGTTCTCGAACTAAATCTTATGCATGTGAAACTTTTGAACTAAATATAATAAGGTATTCGCGGTACTATAACAGGACAATAATTGTACACGTGTTTGATTAGATAATACCTATAAAGGCTTTGTATCTCGTCGCCGTCTGGCTTTGAATATCTACTGATAATCCAATTGTAATCAGACAAAACAACACAGGCATAAGACCCGATATTGGCTGACCTCGCTATACTAACTACACTACAACGTATTGTACAGTTGAGGGTAGGGAAATTGTATTTGTTAATTTAATTTAGAATAATTCGTATTGTGGATATTCTCTTTTTTTAGAATACTCCTAAATCGGTCTGAGATAAATAGAAAATAGCGACTATTAAATACTGGTATTAACCTGTTCTGAACGGCAGTTGAAGTTTTTTTTTTATCAAGTAAATGTTGATGTTAAAGTCAGAAACTTGGCATATATTTGCGGCATATAAATAAATAACAAATATAAATGAATATTAATCTATACTAATATTATAAAGAGGTAAAGTTTGTGACGTTGTAGGGGGTAATCTCAGGAACTACTGGTCCGATTTGAAAAATTCTTTCAGTGTTATATAGCTCATTTATCGAGGATGGTTATGGGCTATATATCATCACGCTAAGACTAATAGGAGCGGAGCGCCGATGGAGAATGTTTCAAAATCGGGGTTATTTTTCCTCTTGAGAGCTTCCGCTGAGTGTTAGCGTTAGCCCAAAGTAACTGTTCCACGCGAACGAAGTCGCGGGCAGAGGGTAGTCAATTATAAATTGGTACTTTGTAATTTTTCTCATACATGGTTATACAACATCACATTTATGGTTGTACAATTCATTTCAGAATTTATACCAAATTTTTGAAGCTTCAATACATCGATTTTCAAATATTTTACTTTAGACCAGTCTTTCATTTGTTTACAAAAGAAAGAATACTATATATAGTAAATAAAAAAAATATATAGGCACTGTTTTTCTTACACAATAACACATCTCATTGGGTTATCCATATAAATCTCGTTACGCCAAGTTCTGTGTGCTTTTATATAGTTATAGAGGTGGTAGAGCCACGCTGAAGCTATTACTGGTTTCGGCAGGAACGGGTCGGCTGACTCGGGGTAGTACCACCCTCTCACAGAAAACCGACGTGAAGTAACAGTGCTTGCATTGTTGCGTTTCGTTCGGTCAGTGAGAGCGCCGGAGGCCTACTTCTCTTCCCCATTCCCCTTCCCTGTCCCCTCTCCCCCTCCTCCCTCCCCCTCCCCCCAAACACAGGCTGGCAACGCACTTGCGACTCCTCTGGTGTTGCAAATGTCTACGGACGGTGGTGATCACTTAACATCAGGTGACCCACATGTTCGTTTGCCTCCTATGATATTTAAAAAAAATATATATATGGTTAAATAGATTCAGGTTCAATGACCATTTTATATAATTACTAGCTGACTCGGCAAACGTTGTTTTGCCATATAAATAATTTCCTAGAAAATAAAAATAAAAATTAGGGGTGGACTACCCCTAACATTTAGGGGGATGAAAAATAGATGTTGGCCGATTCTCATAGATACCGGATAAGCACAAAAAATTTCATCAAAATCGGTCAAGCCGTTTCGGAGGAGTATAGCAACGAAAACTGTGACACGAGAATTTTATATATTAGAAGAATATGATGTAATGAGAAGTTTTGATCTCATCTTCTTTGTTAGTAGATCGATGCGAAGTTAGAACGGGAAGCTAGTGTAAATAACATAGGTACCCAGCTCCCATTGGTCTTAGCGTGATGATATGCCTATAGCCTTCCTCGATATATTAGCTGTCTAACACTGAATGATTTTTTCTAATGGGACCAGTAGTTCCTGAGATTAGCGCGTTCAAGCAAACAAACTCTTCAGTTTTATAATATTAGTATAGATTTTATTAAATCTTTGACCAATTAATGTAGTTATCCCTGGAACAGGCACGCCACTGTATTCGACCGATTCCCACATTGCAATGATCACCGAAACGCAGTATGTAGCTACTGACCTAATTGTACACCAAACCAATTGTAACTGAGATAATCAATGACGCTTGAGGAATACATAGCCATGGCTTATCAAGACCAGCATGTTCACTCGAGAATCAATGGAACTGTTAATCTCAAACAGAACAGTAGACTGATAGCAAAGTTTACATGTGTACCTGCCAAAATGATTGAAGCAGATCGTAGTTTTTATAAATGATAATTAATATCTTACATTATAGTCGGATCTATGCAGAAGGCATAAGGTTTTGGAATTAACTTAATCCTTAATGTTATTTTTTGGCCAATCTCAACAATATCTTTATAACTGACTAGCTTCTGCCCGCGACTTCGTCCGCGTGAAATAGTTACTTTGGGCTAACGCTAACACGCAGCGAAAGCTCTCAAAAGGAAAAATATCCCGATTTTGAAACATTCTTCATTGGTGCTCCGCCCCTATTATTTTTATTATGATGATAGCCTATAACCTAACTCGATAAATGAGCCATCTAACATTAACAGAATTTTTCAAATCGGACCAATCGTACTTTTTGCTTAAAAAATAACAATCGTCCTTCCTCACAAACTTTCTTATTTATATGAGAGTATGCAATGAAAAATACCTGTCAATTGTAAAGTTCGTTTTATCCATACAGAAACGACGTACCTACATGTCTAACATAAAGTTTAAAAACTACATTGTAATCTAGGTTAGTTGGAAAGTTACCTACGTTCATATTCGGCTATAGAACTTTGAGGCAACGTGAGATAACTTCTCTGAAATGGATGTATCCCATTCGATGTACTTTGTTGCATTTAATTCGTGGAATACGCTTTGAGTCTGTAGTTTTACGTTCCCGTTTTATTTTATTTTTGTTTATGTTAGCTCAGCAAATTTAGTGTAAAACAGAGTCCAAAAGCAAAGTCACCACTGGTGATATATTTCACGAAGAGCCGCCAGAATCATGTTGTCTTGCAAAAATGACGCTTCACTGATCATTAGAGCAACCCGATAAGCACTAAAGAATGTTAGGCCAGGGAAGGATTTGTCTTCTTCTTATGTTAAAGAAAAAAAAGGTACTGTATCCTATTTATAGCAATTTACAAAGTACAGTACCTGGTACCTGATTTGGCACGTCGCGGAATAGAGTGAGATGTCCAACCAAGGTCGATTTGCTTTGGTTTTGTAAAGCGTTATCTCTATCGCACAACGTAATATGACCGCGATAGACAAAGACGACGCTTTACGAAAACGAACTTAGCCGCCTGTCTCGGTCTTTTCCGCAACGTACTAAATCAAAAGCCGGGTACTGTTAATACATGGTAATATATTAACATAGACCTTGTCCTTTTTTAAGTGTTTTTTGTTGGTTGAAAACTTGAACAACTATTGGATTTAAAGTTTTATGATATACATACATACGTTTGAAAAATCATTGTTATTTTTCATGTGAAATGAAACATAGCACATATATGTCATATTAAATTAAATGATGTATTTGCGAGAATGCTAGTTTTTACTGTAACACGGGAATTCTTCGACTATTGAATTCCTTTTATGTTATTTATGAGTGGAGTAGCTAGAAAAATCATTAGTGGAAACAACACCTATGTAATAGTAAGTACAAATACTAGCAGGTATTATTTTATCATCTGTGCAATAGCAGTAGTGAAAGAATAATTATGTAACTGCTACATATAAAAATACATTTACTAAGGTATATTAGAAGGATACAATTTCCATAGAATTCAGTAAAATTTATCTCACATAAAAATTGACTATTCCGTTTGTGTTTTTCAAACGAAATTCACTTTGAACGGAGCGCGACCAGTTTGTACACCGTCGTAAACGCTACGCCTCAGTTATGTTTATTTACCTAGAACGATCTATTTTATTTATTCCTTCTACGTTTTTTTCATTTCATTCTGCTATTTTTACACTATCGGATAAGGTTCAAAGTCGGAAACTTATCTCGTAGTTAGACTTAATATTCATATATAGTTACTTTTTTTTCACATAGACTAATCGCCGTGTTAAATATAAAAGTATTAAATATATGGTCAGTCTGTTCACACTTAATAGAAATACATTAGGTCAAAATGCCACATATATATTTATACTAGAATTATCAGCGGCGTTTTATGTTATATATACATCATTACATAGTATAAAACTGAGTCCCCTACCGCGTCTGTCCGTCTGTCTGTTCGCGATAAACTCAAAACTACTGAACGGATCTTTATGAGGTTTTCACCATTGGATAAAGTGATTCACGAGGAACGTTTTGGAGTATAATTTGTCCAGGATTTTTTATAATCAGGGCGGGACAACGTCTGCAGGGCCCGCTAGTTATATGATATATTTTATTCTGAACTGACTAACGTTATTGGCCTGATGGGCCTTCACAGCTTTATCCTACAACTAAGACCACTTAAAGCACTTCGCCGCTTGGCAACAAGTTCAAGGGGACAAAGTGGCCGAACCTCGGCTTGGCCTGCGATGCAAGAACGTGAATCTGTTATTGTTTTTTGTAGGTGGTAGAGCCGCGCTGAAGCTATTACTGGTTTCTGTTTGAATGGGGCGGCTCGCCCGGGATATTACCACCCGACCCACAGAAACACCCACGTCAAGTAACAGTGCTTGCATTGTTGCGTTTCGTTCGGTCAGTGAGAGCGCCGGAAGCCCACCTCTCCTCCCCCTCCCTCTTCTCCTCTTCAACCAAACACAGGCTGGCAACGCACTTGCGACTCCCCTGGTGTTGCAAGTGTCTATGGACGGTGGTGACCACTTGACATCAGGTGACCCACCTGTTCGTTTGCCTCCTATGATATATAAAAAAATGTCTAAACTATATTGAGCCTTATAAAGCGATCAGAAACCAACTAGTTAATTGATATATGCAAATAAGTTATAGTAAAATGAATATTGTTTGTATTCGAATTACACGTACTGATTTCTTCGACGTTGCGTTAAACGGTATAGAAGTTTTCATACTAAACTGAACTGTTTCATAAAAATATTTGTCCTGTGCCAATTTTCACGGAGTTCGGCTAAACTGTATCGGAGTTTATCAATCTCAAATACCAACAACATACATTTTTATATATGTATATAGAAGTAGATTACATACATAGAGTACACGTGAATAGACGTGAATATTCGAATTATTATTACTCTGCTGTAATGTCAATCATATGCAAAAATATTATCCTATTCCTTTTGATATTATAGTTCAAAAAGTTAGTGAAAATGGATACACGTTTATAACTCTTTCGCTCAAAAAATACTCAACAGATTTTGATGAAACTTCAAATTAATATAGTTTATATATCAGAACAACATATTGGCTACAATTTATGAAGATGTTATTTAAATTGGCCAAAATATACAGGTAAGTGTCGAGGAAATCTGCAAAATCCTGCCATTTTTGTGTACGCTGTGTAAATCGTTAATAGTTAGAGAAAAATGATGATATAAATATTTACAAACAGAATTAATCTAATAAATCCAAAATATTTGAGTTTTTGATACGAAAACTAAATATTACTCGAAAATATGTTTTATGATTATTTTTTTTAAAGTTTTATCATGAATGCAGTATTCATACAAACAGACAGACAGACAGACATTTCTAAAAATGATTGAAATGTATTTTATTCTTATTCCTAGACATTGCAACATTTTTTTACAAAAATCTAAAAAGTACAGACATATTAGATTTAAATTCTTATTATATGTATAGATTGCCTTTGAGAGTATAGAATAAATTTCTTCTAACACAAACATAATTTATTTTTTATGGAGCAACAATATTTAATGATTCCATGTGTAATTCTCGTCTAGTCATGAATGGTCTGTGATCACATATATATGTAAATAAAGGGTTCCCTTACCGGATGTGTCCCAAACGGAAAAGTTGACTCTGTAGTCGGCCACTGTGCACATATATCCATATTTTTCAAAACCCGTCGGTGTGTACGCCTGTAACAAAGTGTACGTATATAAAATTGGAGAATATATAAAATACAGAACGGTCATATTGAAATATTAGTGTTCTAATACTGGTAACTTATACAAATAAAATAATTTAAAATGGAAATCATATCTATTTATTACCATTTACTTATATATATAATCTATGTTCAGTTTGAGGTAGTCAACCAGATGAGACCCATAAAAACCACAGAACTACATTGTGTAATATTAACGGAATGTTAGTTTTTGTATAAGATTTGAACCCGGACCACAGATAACTCTGAGGTTTTAATAGTTACGTGACTTTATAATCATGACACATCAATGTCAATTTTTTTTTATAATTTGTATGTTTAACGTCTTACAATGATTCCACCTGATAGATAGTAAATGATGATTTGATCTCACCCGATAAAACGTTTACCCTACAGGACTAGCTCTAAAGTGCAACCACTTGAAGACGGCTATAGGTAGGTGTTCGGAGACAGGTTTTCAACTTCAGGCTGGTAGCTATACTTATAGACTACCAATAGAAAAAATCCCTACTATCATACGGAAAAGTCTTACCATTGTGCTTACTAAGTTAGTATTTAGTAAAAGACCATATTTTAAATACGTGAAACAATAACATAAAGGTAATTGTTTGTTGTTGAGCCTTGTTTCAGGCTCACTACGACCAATAATCGTTTTTTTGGTTACATTTATAACAAAGTCCCAAAGCACATTACCGATTTGTCGGATAGTGAGTTTAAGCAGCACGTCACGCGTATTTTAATGTCTAAACGGTAATTATAGGGTGGATCAATATGTGAACGATGGTGACGTCTAGAAACGAGCCGAAATTAAAATAACTATCTATGTTTGTAAAAATATCTATAATGAAAAGATAAACCAGATCGAGTTGCGGCAGTGGCGGATTTGCAGTCTTGGCCGCCCTAGGCCCCAAGCTATGTAGTAAGTACCAGCCACCCCTTTCTCAGCACTTATCATGTTGAGTACATAATGAATTTACTTTTTTGCCAACTTTTATCGAAATCGATTCAGAAATTCAGTTAACTATAATATCTGCTAGTTTTTTATTTATTCTTCCTAAATCACTTATATGTACGAAATAACTTATACGTACATTTTATATGAACGAAATAATTACTTCACATTACATTATCTACATTTTATGTATAAAAAAGTACAAAAGTGATTTAGGAAAATTATTGTAATACGATGCGGTGCGGAGCGACCCACCATAATGTGCGCGAGCGAGCCTTTAGAATATTTACGTACTTTGAGTTATTTCTTGTTATCATCAGTGAATTTTTCGCCACGATTGGCCGCCCTAGGCCCGGGCCTCCTGGGCCTTAGGGCAAATTCGCCACTGAGTTGCGGGTTCTCCTCGATGCACTAGGTTTTCCTAACCGGTTGTAGTTTTGACGTTCATAAACGCCTTCTCAGGGCCTAAATTGAGTGAAATACTTTTGATTTTGATTAAAAATAGGTATTTTAAATAAAGCGAGCGAGGAGTTTTCCTAAACCTCATAGATTAATTAATCTGATGGGTAAGATTTTCGTTTGTAGTTGCGAATGTATAAGCTGATTTAAAGGTAAAAAGGGCACGGTATCCTCTCAGGAATTTACGTTTTACTTCACTGTAACTTAGAAGATTAACATAAGCGCCTTTCAAATCCTCTTCAAGCGGATACCCAACAGTAAAGTGACCCCATTGGTCTTATAAGACAGCTGGTTCGGTGAGCTTACTGATGCGTTTCCAGTTCTAACCATAAAGAGAAACCGGCTGTCTCAGGCACCGGCCGGAACGTGTCAGAGTAAATCCACTATCTATATATGTATCATATACATATATATACATATAAAAGGTAATGTCCTGACTAACTCGTCACCGCATAACTCGAAGTATTTAGGGGCAGATGTTTGAAATTTGGGCAGTATATTATATTCAATCATTAAACGCAAGATTTCTAAAAATGCAACCCATTAGGGGTTCTAAAGGGTTAACTAAGTTTATATGGATGATATTGTTCAGGTCAAATTTCTTTTATATTCTGAATTGACAGACTTTGATTTTCATTCCCCTAATTAATTAGTTTCGAGTCTTATTTATCCTGTATGTCCGGTTATATAGCGAGTTCCAACAGCAGCCTAGTGATTTTAGCAGCTCATAGCTTTAAGTCGCCGGCTTTGTTTCCATAATCCAACTTACTATATAATAATAAGACATGACCATAACTGCAGTTTGTTATAACTTTTAAATTTATTGTCTATATCTATCTATTGCCCGTTTGCCTAGCTAACGTTCACAATTTTAAAATCTGCGTTCAAATATTTACAGGGGTGTTGCAGCATTTCAAAGTCAGTAGTAACTTAGGTCATCTACACGACAAAGCCATTCAACGTCTAGTGAAATTGTAGTCGAATGCTAAAACTATGCGTGTATCAGTGTGTACACGCGGATGAAGCGAAATTTCTTTGGCTTATCATTAAATTCTATGTATACTAGCTTCTGCCTGCATATTTGTCTACGTGGAATAGATACTTTGGGCTAACGTTAACACGCAGCGGATCTCTGAAAATGAAAGAAAAACACGATTTTGAAACATTCTTCATCGGTGCTCCGGTCCTATTCGTCTTAACGTGATGATATATAGTCTATAACCTTCCTCGATAAATGAACTATCTAAGACTGAATGTATCAAATCGGACCAGTAGTTCCTGAGATTAGCGCGTTCAAACAAACAAACTCTTCAGCTTTATAATATTAGTATAGAAGTATAGATATGATATTGCTCAAAAACTATATACATTTACTCATTTTTGTATACTACTACACCCAAACAGACACTTATACATACTTACATATACAAACAGATACATACCTACCTACATATAACACGTAACGCAATATTTCCCTGTCATGTCATAAGAAGTATCACTTTAAAATGACCTTCGAATTGACTTTACGATTAAAATGTGACTTTTTAAAACAAAGATACATGTAACAAAGATTGCAATAATTAGTGTTCAGTAAGGTCGCGGTGACTTCTCCCTCGGGGCACACTTAAAGTGCATTGGACTAGACCCACGATTACAACCCGACCGTACAACAAGGACTTTCGTAAAGCGGCTTACTGGTAATGGACGAAGGCAACGATCTCGCCGAGAGACGTTATTAAATTTGTCTCGGTTATATTGGGAATTCATTGTGGTATGTGTTTTACGATCAAATACTATTATTTGTTCAAGCCGAGTTTTATTGTTTCTTGTAGCAATGTCTGTATTCGATTTAAATAAAATTGTTTTGTCCGTATTAGGTTTTTGTTCGCGGCTTCGCTGGCATTAACTTTTTAGATAAAAAATAGCTTATATCATTTTCTGTGCTCCTGTTACCGTGTATGCGAGATTCCATTACGTCAGGTGAGTTATTAAATCATCAACCAAAGAAACGAACACATAAACTCATATGTATGATAGATGTTTCGATAGATGTTTTCAGTCATAGGAGATCGTAATTTTTACATTTTCTATTTTAAAAGAAATAAAGATCCAAATCGATCAAACTGTATAACTCACTACAAACCGCCTGACTTCGCGTTAATCTATGCATCATCTATACATATAATAAGAATGTAAATCCAACGTCTGTTTTAAATTTTTTGTCGATAAAAATGTTTCACGTGTCTAGAAATAAGCAATAAAATACATTTCAATCATTTTTAGAAATATCTGTCTGTCTGTCTGTTTGTTTGAACACCCACCACTAGTAAAGTACTAGTAACATTTAGTTTTTGTTCCATTCAAAACAGTTTGGTATATCAAAAGAAATTGTAAATCTAATGACGACATGACTTAATTACGAGAGAAAAGGATACATATATATAGCTGAATACATTTAGATGATTATATTAATCACTGTTTTTCTACATAGGCTTCCACACGGACGGAGTCGCGGGCACAGCTGGTTTTAATATAAAATTTAATGACGGTAAATCACAGCCTAGCCTCACCTGGGCGTGAGTTCTATTAAAACTAAACAATAATAGTAATGAAGTTTATTGATCTCAAACATACAGTCTTCAATTTTATGTATACGTATCCAGTTTTAATCAAATCCCAGCAACAAAGCCTCAATTCCCGTTTATAGGGACACACAAAATCCTACAATTTATATGAAATTAATGAGTAGTTACATATATTCGGGGTGTCGCATAACTCAATTAATTTCCCAACCCGACTCCAACCGAAATCTACCCGAATTTCCACGGAAAATTTAAAGCCGAAATAACATGTCCAATTATTGTCTCCGTCCCATAAAATGGGTCCGAAACGGGAGGGTACGAGGTACATCTATTTTCTCCCATTAATAAGCCCTCAGAAAGGCCTTTTCCACCACCTGAATACAAATGATGATGTTTAGGTAAGGAAAGGGTACCCCTTTTTCGCGATAACGCAAACTTGATAAATGTGACTTAGATTGTAGGGACAAAGTGTCTAACAGGTGACTTACTTTTATTTTATTCTTCTTCAAGATGAAATTTTTGTTCTTAAGAAAATTACGATATTAATCTATACTAATATTGTAAAGCTGAATAGTTTGTTTGCTTGACCGCGCTAATCTCAGGAACTACTGGTCCGATTTGAAAATTATTTCAGTGTTAGGTAGCTCATTTATCGAAGATGGCTATAGGCTATATATCATCACGCTAAGACCAATAGAAGCGCAGCACCAATAAAGAATATTTTAAAAACCAGTTTTTTTTAGCGTTAACCCAAAGTAATTATTCCACGGGGACGAAGTGGCGGACAGAAGCTAGTATGTATTTTATTATCAGATTGGTAGGCAGATTTAGCCTTACATACCAGGAAGCTGAACATTTGGGATTTATTTTCAATAAAGTGAGAAATCCAAAAATGTTTTAACAAATATGGTCTGACAATTTAAAAAAATGTATAATTCAAACAACTAGCCACCTATCAGTTTCAACTATAGTTGAAAACCATTCGGATAACATTTAAGTACAAAAAACATCAGTCAGGTTCTTTAGGAGGACAAACATTACAAAAACTCACACCGGAATTTTATACATAAAGATTTAAACTCGTCATTAAAAAAAAAGTAGTGAAACTCTAGATTTGTAATTTATCATAATATGATTGTATTTTAATGATCTACAATATCACGATACAATTAAATTTCTTTAATGTTCTAAATTTGGAACACTGCCATCTATTAAATATCTATTGAACTATTTTTACAGTCAATATTATTCATGTCGTATAGAAATAAAATAAGTTTATTTTACTGAGCATACTTTATAATTGAGTTTGTGCAAAATAATTATTGTTAGTTTTCTATATTTGTTTAATACAAGCAGAGGTGACCTTAATTACAATATAACTCATTTAATTAGGAGTAGTTGTTAATTTCGATTCAACAAAATAAAGTATTCTCATGAGTTCTGACGAAGTTTGTATTCATTTAGTTGGTTTTTATTGTCACCATTGTTAGCCCAAATCAGTCTAATAAGTGAATCGTATACTGCATTTATAAAGAGAGTCTCTGCTCCATTGCTTTACACCAACAGTAGTCAGTACTTCAACAGATTATATGATTAACCAACTTTCAGCTTCCTCCTTTTTTTTCTTAACTTTATTTTTGACAACCATTCTTTTAGATTATTACTGCCATTGTCGAGTAGTTAATAGTATTACGAGTTCTTCTTCCTTTGCATTTTTGGCAACCAGTCTTCTAGTAGACTATTACTGCCATTGTCAAGTGAGTATCGATATTACAAGTTTCTTGATATAATTTCAATGAACTAACAAGATGGTGGCCATCTTGTTAGAACTTTTTATGGAGTTTTTGTGGTATCTCAGAATTCATGGTCCGTGGTATTATTTTCCATTCACTTCACTTATGCACAATAAACAAATTATGTTACATAAAACACCACCAATTTTACACAATATAGAGTCAAGTAACACATGATTATGAAAATAAAATAAAATCCACTACATGACAGACCAAGATCCCGCCAAAAACTCCTTTCTCCTTTTATAAGCTACTAGCGTCTGCCCGTGACTTCGTCCGCGTGAAATAGTTACTTTGGGATAACGCTTCGATCAACAATAACTAGATAACGGGTCGGCGCGAAAAATACGTCTCGGTAAATAACAGCTCACTTGAAATGTGAGCGTTTATTTTGTTTAGTTTGTTTGAAACACAGCCAATGTAAGCACGTTTCAAATGCCACAGTGTATTCAAAAGATGCAAAAATAATACCCGAAAAAGCAATTTAACGGCCGGAGTATCTTACTTTCGCTAAATACATGTTGAATAAGTTATATTTTAAGCTTTAAACTAACAAATAATATTAAATTTTGAACACAATTACCGATTTTAAACCTGTGGTACAAATGTTTGGCCTAGGCTCTCCAACCACGCACAAACACGCACAATAACGGGAAAACGTACTTTATCCATTACGTGTTAAGGTTGAATTCACACTAAATGTTGTCTTTTCATTTGTGAGGGGAGTAATTTATTGCTTTGCTCGTTTTATCGTAAGTATTAGATAATATTTTGAACATTTGTGACTTTATTACTAGGTGTCATGGTTGTAATTAGATTGAACTTAAAACTGTTTTAAAACTTTTTTTCTCCCTTTCTTAGTATACAAATAGCTACACATAAGTACATATATATGTGCGGACAGCTTTTAGCTTCGATTTTGTACGTGACCCTTTATCTAGTTATTGTTGATCGAAGGGATAACGCAATAAAAACGTTTTTGAAACATTCTTCATTGGTGCTCCGCTCCTGTTGTTCTTAGTTGATAATATATAGCCTTATAAAAGAGCTATCGAACACTGAAATAATTTTTCAAATCGGACTAGTAGTTCCTAAGATTAGCGCCTTCAAGCAAACAAACTCTTCAGCTATATAGTATTAGTATAGAAGTCAGTTACTCTAATACTCTCTCTGTATCATTTAGTATTCGAACATAATTTTCAGTTATCCAGGTTTCTTTACGGTGTTTCCTTTCACCATCAGCCTATACGACGTTACGAATAATTTCACACACCAAGTTTCTAATCAGGAGGCATTAGATACTTCATGTGGGTCTCAATTATTACACAAATAAAACTATCTAGAGACATTTTATTGTGACACGTGACGTCATTTTCGAATCGCTTATAGTGAGGAAAGACAGTAATTGCTTCTTAATTGTAATTGATTGTTACTGAGAGACAGACGCTTCAGCTCGTCAAAGAGATACCGCTGCTGCGACCTTTTGCTACCACAAATTACGTGAAACATTTTATTCTTTAATTAATACTATCTAAAACAATTTTAAGTTTTGCCTTTTGTATGCTATTATATACAATTGTTCTTCCAGCTTCTAGTATGTTCTATATAAGCTACTAGCTTCTACCCGCGACTTCGTCCGCGTGGAATAGTTACTTTGGACTAGCGCTAACACGCCACAGAAGAAGGAAAAAAAAGTGCGTGTGTACTTATGTACACGCGTTAGAAGTTATACTACTTTGGCGTAACAAGATAAAATCTTTTCAAAATTTTATTTTTCGCCTTATTCTACGTTTGTAGAAAAACGACACTAACAATAGAAAAAAGGTATTTACTACATTGAAAGTTTTAATACAAATAAATACAAAGAAACAAAATGATGACTATAGCTAACTTCAGGGTGTCGGTTTTTCGTGACGGTGTGCGCGCGCATCGTAAAAATGTACTCTCATCATTTTTCCCTAACGTGCTTTGGTATAACTTCAAAACGATTTTGAAACATTCTTCACTGATGCTTCTATTGGTCTTAGCGATGATACATAGCCTATAGCCTTCTTCGATAAATGACCTATCTAACACTGAATTAATTTTTTAAATCGGACCAGTAGTTCCTGAGATTAGCGCGTTCAAACAAACAAACTCTTCAGCTTTATAATATTAGTATAGATGACGCTATGTAGCTGGAAATACTTATTCCTAAACGAAGTCCTTGGTTGAAGGACGTCTCATAAAATCTTTTGAAGTCAAAACTTCTTCACGTTAATTGAACAGTGAACGAAAGTGAACCGTCAGGCTCGGCACAACGATACTGAATCGAATTTACTCAGCTAGATTCGTCATCGGGAGCGTTCGGGTCGTTGACGAGCGGAATCGTGTATACTCGGCTCCTGTCGTGATCACCCACGTTTGCTGTGTGACAAGGAAGTTTAACTACAGTATAAAAATTAATAAGAATATAATCCAGTCTCACAATTAATCTAATGGTAACTTTCTAAAAAAACTGATTTTTATTCCATCTTCCTTTAATAGATTTACATACGTCACACTTATATTATTACTAGCTGACCGGTCACACGTTGCTGTAGATCAGCTATTACATATTGAATTAAAATTATGATAATGTATTTGGTATTATGGGGTTATGAGTCTGCCTAAAAACGGAAAGTAGCGCCATCTATGAGATAACAATAACAGTCAGTCCTACAGTTTTCTGCCAACAAAGTAATTTAAAACGCCATCTGTTCGAGATTGATGACACTTACAATTAATAACAATAATCAACAGTGACAATCATTTAATTTGTAATTTAAAAATATTGAGGCCATTAATCGAAATATAAATTATGCTATCTCTTAAGTTGGACCAAATTATACATAAATACCGACTTTCATAAGGATCGGTGGCGTAGTTTCGGAGTTCATCGTGGACAAACATCACGACACTGGATTTTTATATATTTAGATACAGCGTATGTCTTTCCCACAAAAGAGACGAATCTTAAAACGCCACATATGTTAAAATCCATCAAGCCGTTTAGGCTACAAAAGTGCATGACAAAGAAATAAACATACGCTAGTTTTAGCCCGCATCAACGCTCGCGTTAATGTAACCGACCTACCCTTGACAACATATACACAACATTTCATGATGATCGACTGAACAATTAAAGCGTGAAAGCACAACAAAGAAATGTAAATTCGCATTTACAATATAAGTTACAATTCAATTGAATAGCATTACACTTCTCCTGTATTGTCTGGAAAAAATGTATATATACTTAATTAGCTTTAAAAAAGTTAGAAATTCGAGCAAAGAAAAATCGTTCAGTTTTGAAGTGACGCTAACAAACATTTTTTATGAATATAATAAATCTATCAAAACACCAAAGCCTCTTTTTGCTGGAGGCTGACTTGAAGACGAAGGCAGCTACTTATACAGCCTAATTATCATCTGACCGCAATTCATTTTATTTTGACGTCTCATTATTCAAAGTCGTAAATTAAACCGAAATTAACATATCGGGGGTATTTATTTGCTTAATAACTTTTAATGTCAATAATTTTGACATTTAAATGAAATTGTTGGAACTTTACGTGAGCTGGAACGTGATATGTTTTGTCTATTTCGTTAGGAAGCTTGTTAATTCTGTACGAACACAGCAGGAGATATTTACAAGGAGATTCTTAATGAGTATTAGCTATTTACTATGTCTCCCGCATTGATTCTATTCCTACTAATAAATCTATTACGTTTTGGTGGGATTTAATTTTAATCTGTCACAAAATGGCTTTTATTTTTATTCGGAATTTTGTTATTTGTCTGTATATTATGTAATATTGGTGCTGTTTTACATAATGTAATCTAGTTATTATGCACAAGTCGAATGGATAGAAAATAATATGGTAAATTCTGTGATGTCACAAAAACTCTCTGGAAAGTTCTAACCAGGGGACCGCCATTTTGTTAGAACTGTAATGTCATCAGAAGACACTTTGTAATAATTATCTCCTTGATAGTGATAGTATTAATCTTCAATAAAGGCTATTGATCGTGAAAATGGAAAATAGAGGAATTGAATTAAGCTATTATAATTACGACTGAAAAGGATTGATTGGAATTTCAGAAAAAAGTCGTTTCGTTATAATATAAAGCATTTTAATTAATAAATATACCAGCGGGCTCGGGAGACGTTTTCCTGTCTTGATAATAAAAAAAATCCTAAAAATCAATCGTAACGCCATCTACCGCGTCCAATTGTGAACCTAAACTACCCTTGACCCCACCTGAACACACAATTTTTTTATCAAAATCTACCCAGCCGTTTATGAGGAGTTCAGTCACACACACGGACAGAAGAATTATACATAAAGATTTGATACGAACCTTCTATTTGTTCTATACAAGAAGAGGGTAAAGATTTTCGAGAATAAGCGATGTACTATTTTTTAGCATATTCTGTATTCCGAATGACTTGATGGATTTTAATATATGAGGAGAAGTTAAGGCTGTTTTAATATAGTAAAATAAAAAAAAATAAAAAATAATAGAAAAGGAAAAAGCTTCTCGTCCCGGCATCGTAAGGGGAAAAAAAGAAAAAAAAAAAAAAAAATTTACATTTTACATAAAAAAATATAAAATAAAATAAAATATAAATAAAAAAGAAGGAAAAGGAAATGGGAGGAGGGGGGGAGAAACCCCCGAACAAAACAGAGAACAAGGGAGTCACTAATGCGTTGCCAGCCTGTGTTTTGGCGAAAGCGGAGAGAGAGGAGGGGGAGTGGAAGGGGAGTTGGGTCTCCGGCGCTCTCACTGATCGAACGAAACGCAACATTGCAAGCACTGTTACTTCACGTCGGTTTTCTGTAAGAGGGTGGTACTAAACCAGTAATAGCTTTCAGTGTGGCTCTACCATCTACAGATGACAAGTGTACGTGAATCTGTCAATTCTTTCAATATTTTCGAAGATATCGCTACTGTCTTCTGTCCCAACCTTTAACATAGAGATTTTTAAGCCAAATTCTTCACACTTATGTTCGATTTTACAAACATTTTGCTGATAGAAACCTTATATTATTGCAAACGCAACAATTTAGTTACATAGGTACAATCGTTACTGAAGCGATATGCATATACAAACGGCAATTTATATGTATGTATGTATACATATATAGATTATGTCTGTGAATTAAAATGTGTGGTTTTGCAGTCGAGTATATTCTTCATATAATTCTACTAAATATTTTTGATATATACATGCCTTTTGAAGCGACTATGGCGTGGTATAAGCGCGTTCCATCAGTGTGGTAGTTTTTTTCTAAAACCCAACCTGCTAGCTATCACTTTCAAGTATAAGATCTGTTGCTAAGCACTTATCTTTTAACTTCAAAGAAAATTGTGATCAAACTCCAAACTTACAGTACAAAAATTCCTAAAACAAGTATTTATATCTCTTTTGAAAATACCCTTTAATAAAATCATATATGCTATATATAGAAAAAAAATGTCTACGACCACCAAGGGCATGGCATCGATGGCGGTCCCCGTATGCCCAACTTGTGATGAACTGTGCTATAAAACATACATAATGAATCCGAAGGGCCTAGTTACACTGGATTCGTAAGTTAACACGAGATGTAATGAATGCACCTTATATATGGGCACCGTGGGATCCATTCAAGTTAACTGAGCCGTGATGGACTGGAAGTAATATAATGACATCTGCTCGGAAAACGTACTAAACTAAATTGGAAGAACTAAATTAGGTATATAAAACAAAAATAATACTACCTATAGAGTGACTCTCCCATGATTGACTTAACACTGGTAGAATTCGTATCTATGAAACTCCAATATTAAAAAGTTGAAGTTGTACTTTGTGAGTTTGGATATTCGGGTTAATCTCTGGTACGACTGATCCGATTTTGAAAATTCTTATACTGTTAGAAAGGTAGACTAATAACTGTGGTTGTTGTGCGTTATTGCGAGGATAGTAAATGGGGCGTAGAGGTGAGGGCCACAGGAGCAGCCCAAGGGATACCGGGAATACATTTCTTGCCAATATATATAGGATAGTTTGGATTCGCAATTGGACCCGGTAAGTGCCGCTACAATCGAGTTCTAGTTTTTGTAAGATTTTTCACGTCTGGAAATAATATTGGAAACGATTTGGCGCTGACGAAGTTGCGCAGGTCAGCTAGTATATATATATATATATATATATATATACTAGCGAACTCGATAAAGAGAAGTTGTCCTGTCACATTGAATTACAAAAAGTTAGGTGTTATAAGGTTGAAATTTTCATATGCTACAGTGCCAATATCCAGAGACACAATCATCTGTGTTTACTATAGCGATGTGACTGACGACCCAGTTAGTTAGTCGGGTGGTCCATCCATCGGGCCGTGGACGCACCGGCGCGGGACATCGTGTTTTGTAATTTAAAAATGGCAATAAAAGATAATCTCAATGTAAAATATGTAATTAATGTAAACTAACGTAACGTAGCAAAACGTATAATATTTAATAGTTTAGTAAAATAATAATAATCGCTCACATTTGAAACGATTTTTAACAAGGCTATAATATTAACGACAGCAGAAAAAAGGTGCGGAAGACTGCAATCAAAGCAAGAGTCTGCAGAAAAAAAAATTGAAACTTAGAAACTACAATGTAGGTTTTTTAATTGCAAGATAAAATATATGTTTGGAAAAAATCAATCTTAAACTCGATAGCAGCGTCAACTATCGGGTCCAACTATAAATAAAACACGCCGAAAATCGAATGAACATTACAAATGCGTATTTGAGCCTGTTTGTAATCATGTAATCATTTTTCATACACATTGTCTTGGGTACATTTTAGGAAAACATCGTCAGAAAACTTGACCCTGAGAAATGTTCTTGTAGTACCAACGCATGTGGGAAAATATAGAACTGTGGATTTCTCAGTTTGAAATCACCAACACGTCGTGGGCTGACGTGGTGATTATGCCTATGCTTAATGACCCTGCAGTGATTCTCTTACAGGCTGAAAATGATGATTACATTTTACGCAGACATTAAAAAGTACCGACGGGTAGGTCGCATTTATATTATCGCAAGTGATGCTGTGAGCAAAAGATATAGAAGATTGTATATAAAAATATAGTGTGCATAAGTTAATGCCCCATATCAGTCTATTAAAGCATTTTAACGAGATCTAATCTAAGAATTCGATTATGATGGACTTCAAAATTAACACGTCCATGTTATGGGTTTGCGAGAGTAAAAAATCTAAAAGCATTTCGTTTTCATTACAAAATAATGAAAATTCTAAAATATCGTGCAAGTAAACTTTATTACAAAGTACTTAAGTCGAATCTCCTTTAATTATACATGTTGTAATAACTTTAGATTGTATTCGCTATGTGCAGGATTTACGAGTAGTCCGGAAACATGGGAGTGTTTGTAAAAGCAAGCGATGTTACACGGAAAATATAACAGAATCCTACGAAGTTTAATATAACTTGTTTGGATTTTATCCTCACATGTATTCTTTAATTTTTTTTTAATCAGAAGTTAATATAAACAAGTTTTTTATAGACTATCTGAATCAATCCAAGTTAAATTTAAGCACAAAAGAAATATCAGTTTAGAATGTCTCATTATTGATTTGATATAATATTGTTATGACCTGTAATATACATAAATATTTACAAACATTCTATACATAAATATAGTGTTCCTGCGTGATCTCTTTGGCCGCGAAACGGTGACTTTCGGCCTTTCATCAGTTCGACACGGCAAAGCGCCATCATTTGCCTAAACTATTCAATATTCATCCATATAATACAGTAGACAATGGTTTAGAATCGAAATTACAAAAAATATTGACTCGTCACGGGACGCCTGGCAGATGTGAAACACATGTGTAACGTAGTAAACCACACTGTACACACTACAGGTATGCGAACTCAGTGCGGCAAGAGAGATTGTGTACAGTCGTTTGTGCATGGCATCGCGTCGCCACGTCTCGCCGCGCCAACAAATCACGAACAGATTCATACTAACAAATAACCAGCGTGATGATTTATCGACGCGTGGGAACATTTAAATTTTGTCACATTAATTATTATTATAAATCAAAAAACTTTTCAAACCTTGAAACTTTATCAGCAAATTATATTGTTTTTTTAGAGATCGCAATCCTCCATTTCATTAGTTATAAAAGACGTCTGAGAATAGTACAAACGCGGTAAAGCTGTAAAAGGCATCCGGTCAACAGCGTTAGTGAGTTCGGAAAAAAAATCTCAAAGACTGTTCTAACCTAGACATCGGAACAAATACAAAAAGAAATAAAAGGAACACATTTACAAGGGAACTTCAGCCACAGACTAATGTAAGTGCGACCACAGAGTAACTGTGTAATGATAAATTTTTTCTACTTTTATCTTTGTTAGTGCTGATACACTTCTTGGCATCTTGGTTACACACGGACGTAACAATATGTTCATATATAAATAAAAGCATTATTGACAATAGTTTAAATGAAAAGATAAGTAATAATATTTGTAAAGCCGGTTTTGATTAGCACCAAAATTGGTGGCTAAACTGAAATTTCATAGGGATGGTGACATGTAAATCTTCGTTTTTGATTGTTGAAATGTAACTCGTGGTACATCATTACATAGTTCTAAACAAAGTCCCCTACCGCGTCTGTCTGTCTGTCTGTTCGCGATAAACTCAAAAAGTACTGTACAGTTTTTCATGCGGTTTTCACCAGTGGATAATGTGATCCGTGAGCAAGGTTTTGGTATATAATCTGTCAAGTTTTTTTTTAATAATCAGGGCGGGACAACGTCTCCCCGGCCCGCTAGTTGATAATAAGTCACTTGTATAGAGACATCGCAGGTACAATCCCTTTACGTGACTCATTATTTATGTGGCAATTGCCAGTTTTGTATCTGGATTGTTATATAACTACATATGTATAGTATATAAATTGTTGTTAGGGTGATGTTACTCGCGTCCGCAGGAAGTGTACCTCTCATTCCCTTGCACGTGCTCCCCGGGTGGTGCTAAAGAGTAACAAATTTTTGTTCCAAATAAATTGAACCTCGCAGCGACAAATAAAGTAATGAATTAATCAACAATAATAAAAGATAGATACCCTATTTAGTGATACGATTAAAGAAAAAATGTTTTTATTACCGAAATATGTACGGTTTAGTTTGGAACGGAATGACCGTGTGTAAAATCGTGTCCTAACATTTATATCTATACTAATATATAAAGCTGAATAGTTTGTTTGTTTGTATGTTTGTTTGGTTGAACGCGCTAATCTCAGGAACTACTGGTTCGATTTGAAAATGAAGTCAATGAAGAAAGTTTCAAAATCGGGCATTGTTTTAACACATATTGTTCGATAATGTATAGTTTAAAATTTTCATTACTGTCTTATATAGTGTTAGTGAGCACTGAAGGTGGTATATAGTAGGTTAAAGTTCCAGGTATATTGCTGATGATAAATCTCATCCGATTCGATATACTATTCGTATTCACATATCTAATGTACACGTTACATGTTACAATAGATGGCGTGCTTGTCGCAGTTACAAATGTTTTTGAAAAAGCCTTTCTTTAATGTACACACCTACTTACAATCTTACATTTCTTTAATACATTTCAAAAAAAATACGTGCGGAGTCGCGGGCGACAGCTAACTTAAACTTAAAATAAAGTCGAGGCAGTCATAAGAACTGCTGACAAAAGTGAAAACACAAAACGATGAATTTAACTGATTTCTATTTTGAATTTTAAATTAATAATTGTGTGAATTATTAATTTTCATAATTTGTAAATAGAAATTATCGTCATTATTCTCTCTTTCACATCTATTGGTACTCCGAATTAGGTCAGATCCGAGATATCAGCGTAGGTAAGGTCCGGGATATCAGCAACAGCCCAAGCCGAGGTGTGCCGCGCACCCTTGAGCTAGTTGCCTAAATAAAATCGGCTGAGTGCCTTAAGCGCTCGCCTTAGTAGTCCGGTGAAGCTGTAAAGGCCTTACAAGGCCAATAGCATAGTCAGTTCGAAAAAAAAAAGGGTACTCCGAATAATAATTATATACTTTATTATACAGTTTATTAATTCATCAAACATATGATGAGCTGCACAATCTCAATACAAAAATCAATATTAGATAAACATAGGCTCTTATACTACACGTCGCTAATCTGACGCAAGCTGCGCAAGCGCAATACTTACATGCTTACTAGCATGTCAGGATGCGAAATTATAAATTTATCTCGTACCAAAAACAAAGAACCGCTCAATGCGCGTAATGAAGTTTGTACTTCAAAAGAAATGATTTTCCAGTAAACTCGTAAACATTCTAAAATAATCTACTAGCGGGCCCGGCAGACGTTGTCCCGCCCTGATTATAAAAAAATCCTGGACAAATTATATACCAGAACGTTCCTCGTGAATGACTTTATCCACTGGTGAAAACCGCATAAAGATCCGTTGAGTAGTTTTTGAGTTTATCGCGAACAGACAGACAGACAGACGCGGTAGGGGACTTTGTTTTATACTATGTAATGATTACATATCGTATCAAGTATAACTGATAACAATTTTAATTTAGCTTAGGATAAGTTGGCAAAGAGAAATAAATGTTAATCCTAGGTAGAGTGTCCATTACTAGGAAATTACAGCCAATCTAAAGTTATCATCAGAGAAATGCTCAAATTCATGAAGATTTTAAACGTAAAAGGGAGGATTCTTCGAGTATCGTATAAAATAAATTAGTAATACCAACTTCGAGCATAAAGCAAGGAAGCGCTACATTAACAGTTCGACTCTAAAATTCAAGGGTTGTGTATTTAACGCTGGTTCTGAGAAGATCCATACTTACGACCAACGCTGAGGTCATTTGAATACTTATATACAGGTTGCTGTTTTTATTCAAATGAGGTTTCTTTATAAAATTCAACATTCACTATACATAAATCCATTTTTATTCCGACACAATATGTTATTGGCTTTTAAAACGTCAATATTAGAATTTACTAGCAGGCCCGGCAGACGTTGTTCCGCCCTGATTAGGAAAAAATCCTTGACAAATTATATTCTAAAACGATCCTCATCAATCACTCTATCCACCGGTGAAAACCGCATGAACATCCGTTCGGTAGTTTTTGAGTTTATCGCGAACAGACAGACGCGGTAGGGGACTTTGTTTTATACTATGTAATGATATCGAATATATGTTAATAAACTAGCTGTGCCTGCGACTACGTCCGTATGAAAGTTCCATTATAAACAAAGTTATTAATAAAAAAATCATAGGATTGTATTGTGTGGTAAAACTCGACATCGACGATTTAATTGGCATCACCTTTGTAAACGATTTTGTTCTTCAAGACGCAGCGTGGCACTACAGCATCTAGTTGTACGTCATATATATTCGAACAACATTATAGCTACGTTTATTTTTTGACGGATGCAAAATAGTGTTAGTTTAGGGTTAGGTAGAGCCTCTAGACATCAAAACTCGTTTGACATCCTGCTTGAACTTACGATCCGGCAAATCGATATACTTTGCGGCTTTGTAATAAAACCGAACACTATTTAACTAGACAGAGAAAAAAATGTATTCTATCATTGAATCTAAACCTCCCAGAGTATTTTGTCTTTAAAATATGTAATGCACAGATTTAGGCCCGTCACTTTTTTATTATATATGTGTATACATTTGATTTTCATTGTAGTCATATATTAAGTTGTAGGAGCTTCGGCTCACTACTAGAACATTCCAGACTAACACGGACAGCGTAATAATAAGACTTGGAGAGTGTAAAATAGACTGTTTATTAAAATTATCATAAAAGGTATTTATACAGACATGCGACATTTCATTTATTTGTTCAATTGTTTGAACGACATTCTATTTACAATATTTACAAAAGTTTCAGCCAGTCTACCAGAGAGGATGACATTCTCGGTAGCTACAAAGTAAAAAAAAAATTAAAACTAAAGTATAATATGACTTTTTGATAATTAAAATCACAGATATCAAAACAATAAATTTTTTTTACAGATTTTTATCTATCTTTCTTTAATTTTTTTTCTATAAATACAAATAAATACATTGCGTGTGTCGGTGTGTACACGCGGAGGAAGGAAACTCCTTTGGCTTATATGTATTAAATAATATATATATGAGAATGCTAACAAGTTATATACTATACAAAGTCACGTAGTATTAATACTTAACTATATATGTACTCATTTTGGTATACTACTAGACACATACAGCCACTTATACATACTTTCACATAAACGAAAATACATACCTAACTTACATTAGGCTTAACGAATATTTTACCCTACCGAGCCATAAGGAGTTCCACTTCAATAATATAAAAAACTGGTGTGAAACGTCCTATTAAACGCATGTCATGCCGCCATATTCAGTTTTGAATGGTTCATTCACTCACGCCTCACGCATTCTTGGAATTCTGGCGCCATGTTTTTTTAACTTCCTTAAACGATCCCATGACCGTGACAAATGAATATTTTTTTACTGTGAGATCTTCTTTTTCTTATTCATTTTTTATCTGTCAAATGCTTGACGGAATCTTCATTTGAAAACTAAAAGTTGCAACATTCTAACCTAATTATTTATTTTTAATCGATTATATTGTATATGTATTATCTCATTACCTTTACTTTTTGTATTTTTATTACTAACAGTTAAGTTTCAATACATTTCCAGATAGAAAATTAAATATTGATGACATAACTGCCAAGCAAAAATAAATAAATATGGATTTACTTTATAATATGCAGCTGTACTTAAAATATTCGGTCATGTATGTTAAAACTATGTACAACCTTACTTATTTATTCACTTCGAAGACTCAGCTTATAACTGCAATAATTATAAAAAAAATTACAATAGGTACTACCGTTAATATACTGTGCTTTTATTATCTGTAACGCATTTTACGATCTATGAAATACAGAAGATTTAAAAATGTGCACCTAATTGGCTAAAATAAAGAATATTTCAAATATGATTGGTTTATTCGTCTCTCTACTAATCTCCAACACATATATCTGAACACTAAACTATATACAAAATTTGATTATAATTTGTTTTTGTTTTTAATAAACCATTTTCGTAATAGAAAACATACTTATGTTACGTTTCATGGAAATAAATAATATTAGTGCTTTTTAATTTCGCTAATGTTTTATGGGCTTTACCTTTCCTAAAGATTTCTGGGTCACGGTCGCGCTACATTTACTTTAATTAATTACAAGAGTATATTAGCTCACGGAGTCAACGTTAATAAAAATTAACAAAATCTTTACTAGGAATACTAATGAAAGACTCGACTCTACGGACTTGACAGGCGCAAACCGACCGTTTTAAGAGTTATGTAAACTACCGGCGCGTTTATTTATTTAGAAGAATTGTTAAACTTTTTTGTTTGTTAAATAATGGAACGAAATAGGAAAAAGATTAAAGTTCTTCTTTGAAAATAACGAGAAGGAATATTTCTTCTTACTTTGGCAATCAATCCTTTATTGAAGATTATTACTAGTACTATCAAGAAGGTAAATATTATTTATTACAAAGTGTCTTGTTATTACTTCAACGTTCTAAAATGGTGGCCCTTTTTTAACAATTTTCCAAGGACTTTTTGTGACATAATACAATTTTGTGATATCAATTCCCATTTAGTTAATGCACAATAAGCAGTTAGTATTAGATAATATAGGGTCAAATAGTGCATGATTATAGAGAAAATAAATATTCACTATATAATAGAACAAGATCCCGCCATAAACTTCCAAGGAGTATTTATACTAAACTATTTATGATTATGGCTTATTAATCATGGCAAAGGAATTCTTATATACAGCCTCCAGAATAATAATGAATTTCGTGTATATAATCTGTAGAACAATTAATATTTTGTATATTTCGCCAGTCCTTAATTCTTAACTAACGCCAATGCATAATAATAATAATAAACAATAAAGTAATGAGTTATTCATATAAAGAAAATTTAATATAATATAAGTATATATAATATAAGTTGTTGTTTGTCTGAAATGACGGAACCAATTTTAACGAGAATTTTACTGAAAGACTTTCTCATACTACTGTATATACTAAATACCATCAAGCTTTTCAATAAAGAATAAGCATTAAGGATAGAATTTAACAGAGGTATCTTGAAAACAATAAAAGGGTTATAAGGAGTAAGTATTCCTGAAAATATTTGTATTAAAAAAATAAAAGACCTTCCACAATTTATTCGGATATACTAGGGGACGGACGAGCAAGACGGAGAGGGCGGGTAAAATGAATAATCGTTTCAAATCGCTGGTCGGTCGGTAAAAAAACTTTAGACTGCCATCTATCATTCCATTATATAACTACACTCACCGTTGTTGACAAAGCATCGGTCTCACATACTTGTGGCATTTTTTTTTATAAATATTTAAATATTTTTTATATTTTTATAATTTTTTAAATGGAATATATAATAAATGAACATGAAATAATCAAGTTATTTTTTTTTTATTGCTGTAGTTTGTAATAATTTAAGGTTATGTTATAAAACTACCAGACGGGCAAAACGGAACCGAGCAAAACGTATACTTTCTGTTTTTGATTGAAAAATGAAAATTCTGAATGAAAAAGCAGTAGCTGCAAAAAGAAAAGCTCCAATCGATGCTTCAGGTCCATCCGGTGTCAAAAGACAACGACAAACAAAAAAAGCCTTGGGAAAATCTATTACATTTTACCTGTGCACAGACAGTATGCAAAGAAAAATATGTTGACCCGCCGAGAGAAGATTGGATACAATGTGGGACCTGCCAAGAGTGGACACATGAAGCCTGTTCTTCATACTCGGGACGTGGTTCATATTTTTGCGACGATTGCTTTGAAAAAATTGCGTTTAATTTAAATTTCTAATCAGTATTCGTTTTGCCCGACCTGGGTATTCGTTTTGCCCGCCCTGGTAGGGCAAAGCGGATAATGTTGACTTTTTTTTTTTTCGATTTTGAAGAAGAATTTCTTTATTTTTATTTCCATTTAACTTTAATTATAAACGTTAATGACCCAAAGAATTATTAGCCAAAGCAACGAATAAATATGATTATAATATATATTTTTAATTTTATTTTTAAATTAACATATCCATTTTGCCCGTCCTTCCCCTATTGATCATCTATTATAGTCAATAGTAAAGTAATTTTCCTTGTGTGTCTTATGTATATACGGTCAGTGGTCACGACTAAATAAACATACCATGCCCTGCAAGAAGGGTAAGGTAGAAATATCAGCAAATTAAACATTATAAATGAGATCTCATTGCAAATTCATATGTAACTGGCAACTTTAATCCAAAACCGGATAGGCTAGTGGAAACTATTATAACAGTCGCGAGAACTACTCACTAACAATGTAATGAAGCAACTCGTTCGACCGCTTTGAACTAAGCGAAAATTAATTAATCCGAAACCCCGGATTCGATATACAACAATGCATTTTATCGTGGCACCCCTACGACTGGCTAGTGTTCATATCGGTACTTAAAAATTATCGGATGACAGAAAAAACTCACTAAAATCTCGCCTTTGTTAAAATATATTTTCATTCCGCGAGGTGATTAATCTTATTGGGTTACTAGTGTAGTTATGAGTCGTATCTTCTATAAGTTTATAAAGTATTTACCTTATAAATGAGAGAAGCGGGAACATGTGAAATAAAATAAATTCTCGTATCTAAAGCCGCAAAATTGACGGAACTCTAAAACTTTCCTTCCTCTAATAGATGTAGTTTAGTATACATAATTACAAATGGATCACCGAGATAGCGCGTTTAGAAGATTTGAAATTGGATTTTACAGTCAGTCTGAGCTTTTTGAGAAAGATTTATTAAGATGGAACCATGCTATTTTCTTTTGCTTTTCTGTTTAACTGCTGCACTCAAATTAAAAATATATCGCTAGGCGCCTGTAATGTATTCCGTTCGTTGCATTCGAGAATTTTTCAATTTAGGCTTAACGTCATATCGCTTGAAACCATAACGTCAGTAATCTTCGAGTGGGATATTGAAAAAAAACATTAAATTCATAAATTTTAAAAAATCTAGTGTCTGCATATCATCACATTTTTAACCTTCATTCAATTCTCGACCTTCTTCGTGTTAATGTAAATTTGATCTGTCCCTTCAGAACAGTATTTTTTTCTAAATGAAAACTTTTCCTTCGGAATCCGACTTTGCGTACACTTAGTCACTTCGAGCAAGAACTTTAATTAGGCTAAATTACAAAATGTCTCAATTGTTACTTATTATTAATTGTTATTACTACTAAACTGTTACTGGTTCTAAACTTTTATTTTAAAAAATCTTTTTTGTTTTATTTACATTGGGTATTGTTTTCAATTAATTATATGGAAATTTTATAGAACGACTTTAGTGCGAATACGAATTTCCACCTGCTTTGTGGTCATTTTTTTTTCAGTTTCTTTGAAATAAGTTCCTAGTTGCTATGCATTGTTGGAATTATGTTCATTTCTGTAACCATGACAACGTGTATGGAAAATTTTATGATTATCGATTAAGTGGTTAACAAAGAAACAAATCACTTTCGCGTTAGGTTTTAATCTAGTTCTGCAATTTAAATTATATTAATTTAAATCTAGTTTAGTAAATATATCGTCGGGTAATATTCGCAAGAGAAGTCGTTTTTGTGGATAACGTTCGAGAAATCGTGGTTACTTTAAAAACAAAGCATCCTGGAATTGAAATAAACAGCCGGTAGAAATTGGCTACAAACAGAAACATTTGTAAGCAATTTAAATGCTTTCTAATAAACAAAGTTTGTGTTATAACGTTTATAATTTTCTCTTATTGGTCCTTTGTGACTAAATTTATTATTGAATAGTTGGTGACCCTGACTATGGCTTTATTAATGTTTTTTTTATCATGTGAACTACGTATTGTATCTGAAGTAGTTATGGACATTTTTTTTTAAATCGTATGTTTGTCATTCCCCTTTAACACTTATAACCTTATTACTAATTATTCACCGACTTCAAAAAGGTTTTCAATGGGTTTTTTTTTTAATTTTTGGTATCTCTGAACTTCATCATCTATAAACCAATATAAAAATTCTTTCTTTATTGGAAAAGGGATATTTTCAAGATAATATACCTTGAATTTTGAAAATACACCATAGAACTATTCAAAATCGCACAGTAAATGTATAGTGATTGGGATTTTGGTAGGTTTCCAATAAATAATCCATGTTTTCTAGAGAAGGTTTTTTTGAAGTCGATAATAATTTTTTATTTTACCTTTTTCAACTTCACCATTACTTGGCTATACAGAAAAGAGTAATTATATGAAGCTTGGATATTATTCTGTATCTTCTAATAGTCCCCTATTTATTATTAAAGTTTTTGTCAAAATCGGTTCAACTGTTTTTAAGACTAACCCTACCAAATACATTTTAATTTTATTTATATATATTTATTTGCCTACGCTACTTTATTACTAACGCCATATTTTTAGCTTTGATCAGTTAAACACCAATATCAAATTAAATCATTGTGATATAGCTCTTTGAGGTGCTTTTTCTCCCAAGACGTTATAACTATTGGGACAGAAATATTTATTTCCATAGAAAAGATAATAGAAAGTTACATGTCATTTTGAATGACAGATAATAAATCATCTTAACTGACAGATGTTTTCTATAGTTTATCTGTACAATTTCGATGTAAAACCTTTGAACTCGGAGTTATCTTGCTTATAAACCTCCTTCTTAAAAAGGAGTGAAATTTTCTGAGTGAATAATATATCAAGTGACGTACAAACTTACATATTAATATACTTAATCCAGCGTATTGTACGAGAACATTCCTACATGTTTACAATAAATATATAAAACGAGAGAACGGTATTAATTCTTCATTCTTGCATTGGACTTTTCTTTGTTTGTTACAATGCATTTATATGACTGTTATAAGACGAAGAACGTCGTTGTTCTAGATTATTCTATTTAGTACAATGAGTTTTTATAAGCTATTCGGGCATGAATCGTCTGTCACAATACTTCATCGTCAAGTATGTTTTTAAACCAATATATGTAATGCCTACTTGTTTATATTTCAAGTGTACAAACCAAGATTGTGGATCAATTGTAGTATATAAAACTAAATGTTCCTTCCGCCTTTAACAGCTCGAATAATGGTGACGATTGACTCCCGAAAGATACCGTCATGACAGACGGAAACAAATGACCGAATCCGACTTTCGACTGCAATCTAACAAATTGCCTCGTTCTCGTTTTTACTACACGATGCGAGCTTTTACGATTCCTTCGTAAATTTTCACTTCTTTTTTTATTAAGAAACCGAATATTTTATTTAAAAGTAGCTGTGCCCGCGACTCCTTCCGCCTGGGACCTAATATAAAAAAACAGTGACTAACAAAATCACCTGAATGTATTAAGTCAATTTACTTACCTACTTTCCTCTCGTAATTAAGTCGTGTCGGCATAAAAATTATAATAACTTTTGATATAGTGAACTGATTTTAATGACGCCAAGCTTAAATGTTACTCGAGGATTTGCTTTATGATTTTCTTGGTGAGATTTTATCGTGAATGCAGTACTTTAGCAGTGGTGCGTATTCATACAAACAGACAAACAGATATTTCTAAAAATGTGTGAAATGTATTTTATTACTTACTAGCGGGTCCGGCAGACGTTGTCCCGCCCTAATTTTAAAAAATCCTTGACAAATTATATACCAAAACGTTCCTCGTGAATCACTTTATCTACTGGTGAAAACCGCATAAAGATCCGTTCAGTAGTTTTTGAGTTTAACGCGAACAGACAGATAGACAGACGCGGTAGGGGACTTTGTTTTATACTATGTAATGATTCCATGGCACCTGCAACAATCTTCTTCATAAACGTCTAAAAAGTACAGATACGTTAGATTTACATTCTTTTTATATGTATAGATATAGAAGATCGTTACAAAGTAAATATCTCATATGTCGTTGAGGAATTTCGATCTATTATTATTATACAACGGGGTACTATAATTAAATTGGGTCAGACTGTTCGAATATTTAATTGTGTTGTCCAGAATGTAAATTACTAAGGTCGGGTCCATATTACGCACAGCTGTTTGATTGTGAAGTATAATTTGTGATATAACAAATAAAGATACATAAATAGATATGACATTGGTAAAAATATATCTAAAAGTTATATATCTCACATAGTATAGGGGCACAGATATAAGACGTGCTATTTCTAACCATAGAACTGTCAAAATCATACATGTTTACTTGATTCTCAAAAGCTTTCTATTGACTAAACGATCATACTATTGACCTAATGTTTGTACTATTTATTGACTTAATACTATTCATTATAATCATATTATTATTAGTTTATGGAAAAGAGTGCTCAATTTCCTATTGGATATCTATTATAGATATAATGCCTTAAAATACATATAAAACTCGTGTCTCGATATTGAATACAAATTAATAATTAATGTTTTGTTATTCGGAATCTTTTTAAGCGGAAATACAAAAACAATAAACTCGAAATATCGTTTATATTTATTTTAAGGCGTATCTGATTGAAGTCGAAAGTTTACACAAATATTGTAATGTATGTTCACATTATAAACAGAACTGAGACAAATATCGACCTCGCTAGGGTTGGTACATAACAGGATATTTGACGTTACGGCTGTCTCGGCCTCACATTATCATAATAAATGTGAGCTATTCTTGAAATCTTGAGTATTCTTGAAAAAGAAAGCGTGCAATATTTTCGCAATTATTATGTAAGGTATGGAACGTTAGTCATGTTAAAAATAGGTGGTAGAGCCACGCTGAAGCTATTACTGGTTTCAGCATGAATGGGTCGGCTCGTCCGGGGTAGTACTCGACACACAGAAACACCGATGTGATGTAACAGTGCTTGCATTGCTGCATTTCGTTCGGTTAGTGAGAGCGCCGGAGGCAGACCTCCCCTCCCTTCCCCTCTTCTCTCTTCATTTCCCTTCACGACCTTTCTCCCAAATACAGGCTGGTAACGCACTTGCGACTCCCCTGGTGTTGTTATTGTCTATGGACGGCTGTTCGTTTGCCTGCTATGACATAAAAAAAAAAAATTGAATGTACAGTGAAAAAAGGTAATTGCAACGTAGGACTGCATGGACGCGAAAGAGATAGTTTAAGTATTATTGTGATTAGAGTAAGGGAGAGGAAAAAAGAAAGGAAATTAAAGAATGGCGAAACGTAATTAGTGATTACTATCTATTTTTCTCTCGTACGTAAGTCGCGTCGTCATTAAAATTACAATAACTTTCAATAGACCGAACCGTTTCTAATAAAACAAAGACTTAATGTAACTCGAGGATATGCTTTATGATTTTCTCAGTGAGATTTTATCGTGAACGCAGTACTTTAGCAGTGATGCGTGTTCATACAACCAGAGAGACAGACAGGCATTTCTAAAAATGATTGAATTGCATTTTGTTACTTATTCCAAGACACCTGCAACATTTTTTTTTTACAAAACTGTAAAAATTACAGACACGTTACACTTACATTCTTATTATATGTATAGATGTATGGTGAGGTCTAGTAACAGAATTGCCACGTTCTGACTTCCGCATCTCTTTAAAGATTATGTCGCACCAATATTGGTGTCAGGGTATTCTAATGTTAGAGACTTTGTAATCTGTTACACTAATGCGCATTAATTAATGAGTGCCGTGTCTAATAAAGGTTGCTATAAAAGTCCCAATTCTTCAATTTCCCCACGTTTTACCATACCCTATGGGTTAGGGTCCTTGGTCCATATAATAAGTTGTCTGCGATGTAATATAATGAACGGGCTTTCCTCATCCCAGTGTGCTCTCTGTTTGTACAGGGATTACATTTTACGAAAACGTACTGTTGTTTTAGGGACTCGAATAAACAGAGTCCCCTTAATTCTTTTTTTGCTTACGTCTACTTTATTTCCCGTGAACGTTGCTGAGGGTCATAATTTCTCTTCATGTTTTGTTATAATCATCTAACGCCATAATGGAATAAGGTTGTTTGAACGTGTTTTGTCAAAGGTTGACAAGATTTTTGTTTTATTTTGATCACAATATTTTTTTAAGATTTCTCGAGACCCCTGCAATTGTGAGACGCTTATGCAAATTGCATGTCGAGAGTAGCTACCCTATATAGTTGGATTTCAATATTACACAAACACAAGTAAGTTGTATAAAGTTCTTTTATTATCATCAAGTCATTTTTCAAAATCCCATAACATTTTGATAAACATATATCGTTGTATTTCGACAGCTGCGTTTAAAAAATAATCTGATTCTAGGAATAAAAGATTAATGTATTTGCTTAACATGAGTTATAACCGTGGAGAAGCGTTAATCTGATCTATAGAAAACAAAAGAAATTATTTTTTAATTGTTAGTTCCTCACAGCCGTGGTTAACAAGCATTCTTCTCTGGGATTAAAAAATTAATATATTTGCTTAACATGAATTACTTATAATGGTGGAGAAACGTTAGTCTGGACTATACTATACAAAAGACATACTTTTTTATTTCCTATTTTAACAAATAAACCTTTATGTTGTTAAGAGATATATAAGTATATAAGTATATTTAAGAGCTAATTCAGTGTTTTAAAAAACTGGTGGCACACGTATTCCAGACAAAAGTTGTGACATCTGAGAATTTATGTTCCATGTCCCATATTCACTGGTACACAATAATGACACAATATTTAAGAAAATGCTATAATATCTATAGCATTCATCTATACAATATAGGTTGAAAAAACTCAAGTTTATGAACAGAAAAAAAAAACATTAGATGACGGTTTAAAATTCCTGAAATTGTAGAAATACAAATACGAGAAATTCCATTCGTACAAATCCTGCGGATGTATTTATGTTTATTATTTTAAATGAACTTACCTCTATGAAAGTGTCGGAAACAAATCTTTGAACAAGGGAGGTCTTGCCGGACTGGGTGTCACCGACTAAAACAACTTTAATCTCTTCCTCAGACGTCGGTGTGCCGGCGGTCGTACCCTCGGATGCTTTCTTCCCGGACCACATTTTCCCTCGTTATTTAGTTAATCTGGGAACAAATGCAATTAATTACTAATAGGGTATTATTTACTTCTTATATTAACGCATTTCGTGTCATCGGAGACCGTGATTCGCAGTTTATGAACATAAATACTGGAGTTCCTCAAGGTGCTGTACTGTCACTACACTGTTTTCATCTGCATACCAATAATACGCAATGACAGTATCGTACATGAGTCCTATTGCAGTAAGTATATTGGCAATTGGAGTGCAGCTGAATAGGTAGCATATCATTGAAGTTGACCTATCCTTGTATTAATATCAATACGAGGAGCGCGTAACTTCTTTCCTAAAACACTGAAACTATTTATACTATTATTATATGTCTAACAAGTTACTCAACTGAGTATTGTTAAGCAACAATCGTATTTTATTCATGCTCTCTTTTTTCAGTCACAAATTTTATACTCAAAAATTTTTTACAAAAAAAAAATAAACCGCCTTCGATGTGAAAAACTAATAAGGCACTAAAAAGCGAAAAATAGCTGAATTATTAAATTAACCAAATTAAATAAAAAATATTGATATTCGCGCTACCTAATAATATATTTGAAGTCGATGCCGACCTAAATTCATATCCTACATACAAAGTTTTGGTCCACTCTCGTGTCCCATGATGTATATCTGTATAGTATACATATTTTATTACCTGAAACAAATTTGGCATCGACTTCAAATATATAATTAGGTAGCGCGAATATCAATATTTTTTATTTAATTTGGTTAATTTAATAATTCAGTTATTTTTGGCTTTTGAGTGCCTTATTAGTTTTTCACATCGAAGGCGGTTTATTTTTTTTGTAAAATTTTTTTAATTCTCCATTTTTAGTGTCCATAAATATATCTGGTTTCTAATGGGTATAATAAATCAGTTCCAATTTCACGAAAATACGTAGAGACGAAGTGGGTGAAAATCAAATAAACGATATTTAACCCCCTTAGGGGTTGAATATTTTCTTCAATTTATATGGCACCACCTCTGAATATAACCAATTCAAATAAAAAAAGAAACATTAAAATCGGTTCATAATTGACGGAGTTATCGATTAACATACATAAAAAAAACATACAACCGAACGTAGTAACTTCCTCCTTTTTCGAAGTCGGTTAAAAAAGTACACGCGGCGGACATTGTAATAATGTGATAATAAACAAAATCCTAAAATTCAACTGCAGCGCCACCTACCGGGTCCAATTTTAAATCTAAGTCATTCTTGAATCTATCTGAATACACACAAAAGATTTCATCAAAATCTGTCCAACCGTTTAGGAGGAGTTCAGTCACATACACACGGACAGAAGATTTATATTGATAAAGATTGTTGTATAGCCTACGTCAGTTCTACTATTATGACAAAACTAATGGCACTTTATACGTTAGAATCGATCAAACCGTTTTCGGTAGCAAAGGAACTGCCATATACACGAGTATGTGCTCGAAAAATACTAACTTCTGAGCATTCCTTCTCAGCAGTCCGGTAAAATGAAAAAGGATTAATTAACTCAAATAGAAATATGATAATAGAGCGTACAGCATTATTGTTGTTGGGGACCACTCGAGTGACGTAAGAGCGGCAACGTCGCGCAAAATTTAAATTCGTCTTCCATTTTCATTTCAATATAATTTATAGATCTTGTTAGATATGACGTTTGTATTATTTGATTTCTTTCTCAGTTTTTGAAGCGAAAATTTAATTAGTCCCGTTGTGATTTGAAGCTCGATGACAAGAAAACGAGACAAACATATACATCTATAGCATTTACGTACGAGGGAATGAGATAGAATACGTTATACAGTGTTTCTTATACTCGCGGTCTCCTCATTGTATATTGTACTACCTAATAAATATTCTTTTCCGAGGGTTGTACGTGTGTATGTGCGCCTACGTACTATGAAACCTTAGGAAAAGGCATCATAACCAGTGTGGTTTTTATTTAGTCGTATGGGTAAAGCGGAGTAATCAGTTGTATTTTGTTATAATTCGAGATTTAATTCTTTCTGAAATTTTGGAGCGTCGTCGGTGAGAACGGTCAGGTCATCTGGGGAACCATTATATTTCCTTAGTGGTCATGATTAGATATCCGCCCTGCAGGCACAATGTGGTGTATTGACTTGTATCGTCTTTTTTTTCAAGCTTTCATTTCTGGGGCGAGTGTGTTTTTATTTATATTATCTATCTTTATGTTAAGACAAATTATATTTTTCTGTACTTGAAACGAATAAACAATAGAATTTCTGAATAAAAGTTATATAAACATATGGGAATACGAAAATAGATTATATGAATTTAACTACATACAATATACACGCAGTATGATATATCAAACAATTCAGTTTTTCGAGGAAAAGTCTATACATATTAATGCGATCGCTAGAAGAGGTCAAAACAACCTCCAACGTATTTATTACTCAACCAAAACAAATTTATTATACACTTTGTAAAACGAATAACTAACAATATTACGAAAACGAAGGAGAAAATTAAATTTAACTATACATAACTTTAAAATCAATGTAGCTTATTAAATTACACAGCGTGCTTGTACAAGTACTAAGTTAAATGAAATTAAGTTTAGTGTTATTTGTTACGAAGTTTATTAGATATAATATTAGGTCTTTACCTATGAAATTGCCGTTTTGTATGAAAAAATTTAAACGAATTTTTGTTCATGTATTTTTTATTTGTATTAATCGAAGTAATCACCCATGCAATCAATGCATCTTTGCCAACGCAGTGGCAGTTTATTGATGCCCTTCTTAAAGAAATCAGCTGGACGGGAGGCAACAAATTCTTCAAAGGCATTTTGTACTGCCTCTTGGGTATTGAATTTTTTTCCAGCCAAGGAGTTATCCAAATTCTGGAAAAAGTAGTAGTCTGTAGGCGCAAGGTCTGGTGAGTAGGGCGGATGACGGAGAACTTCCAACCCCAGTTCTTGCAACTTGGAGACCGTCTGCTGTGCAGTATGAGGTCGCGCGTTGTTGTGCAGGAGCAGCGGAGACGAGCGATTGACCAATGCTGGTTGGAGATGTGCCAGCTTCTCCATCATTGTGTTCAGTTCTTCACAGTATACATCTGCAGTAATGCTCACCCCGTTTGGTAAGAAGCTGTGATGAATCACACCGGCGCTAGACGACCAAACAGTGACCATCACTTTTCTAGGGGTAAGTTTTCGTTTAGGGCATTGTTTAGGTGCTGAACCAGGATCCAACCAACTTGCTGAGCACTTGCGGTTATCAAACAGAATCCATTTTTCATCGCAGGTAACAATGCGGTTCAAAATTCCTTCATTTGTGTGTCTGTTGAACAGTGCAAGGCACGTCTCGATGCGTACTTCGCGCTGGCCATCATTGAGTTCGTGGGGCACCCATTTGTCAAGCTTTTTTACCTTGCCAATTTGACGCAAATGGACCAATATTGTTTTGACGCTAACGTCGAAAGCTGCTGCTAATTCAGCCGTAGATTGTGTATCATCAGCTTCCACAATTGCCTTTAATTCGTCATTGTCCACCAAAGTCTTCGGACGACCGCGAGGCTCATTTTTCAAGTCGAAATTCCCAGAACGGAAGCGAGCAAACCAATAACAGGTGGTGCGTTGGTTTGTAGTGTTAGCTCCGTAAACGTCGTTGATGTTGCGTACCGCTTGTGCCGCGTTGCTGCCACGACGGTACTCATATTCCATAATTACTCGAATTTTTAACGTATCCACGATGACAAAAAAGATTGAAATGCGATGAAGATGTAACACTAATCAATAAACAAATGACTACTTTTGGAAAAAGAATTCCATGTTTTTAAAATAAAATTAATATGAAATTAGAATTCTTAGCCAAACAAAAATTATTTTGAATTGAAATGGCCAGTACTGCAGAACGGCAATTTCATAGGTAAAGACCTATTATTTTATTATACGTCGATTTTTAATTTTAGATTTAAAACAATAACACATACTGTATATACTGATGTGAATCGTATTCGATGTTGTTACTTTCTATCGCGCGTAATTTTGTATGTTTCTTCCTTTTCTGTTTTATTAAGAGGAAACGCGGACGGGGTGTATTCTACATAAGTGTGTTTTTCTATTTCATCTCTGGATAATAGAACTAAAGCAAATAAGTTTATATCATGCATTAGCGTTTTAATTTTTCCTATAAATGAATTATTTTAATGAAATTTTACAATAAGATAAGGTATATTAACATTAGGGTATACATAAGTTATCTAAACATATAATAAGAATGTAAATCTAACGTGTCTATACTTTTTAGATTTTTGTGAAAAAAATTGTTGTAAGTGTCTAGGAATAAGTAATAAAATACATTTCAATTAATTTTAGAAATGTCTGTCTGTCTATCTGTCTGTTTGTATGAACACTGTGTTTATAAAATACTGTGTTTATTTTTTATTTGTGTTATATGTTATTAGATTTTTTTTTAATAAAAAATCATAAAGCATGTCTTCGAGGAACATTTAGTCTTTGTTTCATTAAAATCAGTTTGGTATATCGAAAATTATTGCACTTTCTTAGTTAGTTATTGTACTTAAGTACGAGAGAAAAGTAGATAAGTAAATGGACTTGATACATACAGATATTATTTTATTAATCACTGTTTTACGTAAGGTACCACGCGAAGAAGGTGGCGGACAGGGCTAGTTATATATAAAATTATTATGGAACTCCACTCTTTTCACATAACTCAATTTAATTTTTGTTCCACCATTCCCAAAACACATTAAATAGATATAAAAAGGTAAGTACTTATCAATCGTATCCGACTTTTTATTTTTGTATCTGGATCGTCGAAAAATCAATTTCCAATTAAGACCCTTCCTTTTAGACGGTGTTTGTATAATTTAACATTCAAATCCGCTTATTTTGCGAAGTGTGAGAGCTTTTCCAAGGAATCATTTATCCGTTATGAAAATATTTTTCATTGCCCCGTGAATGTTGGCTTTTGCTTATAATAGACTAGCAGCCTACTACGATTTCGTCTGTGTTTGTATCATTTTAAAGGACTACTTGTATAACATATTTATTTATTTTGAAAAGCTATGAGACATATGATCTGTTTTAGATTTTCGGACTAGGTTAGTTTAGATTATCCTAGTTGCTAGATATGAAATACATTCTTATATTCGTGTGGCAGACATGCCAGTATATATGTGCCGCACAAATTCTTATATGCATAAGCTAGCTTAGTTTAGCTTAGACAGATTCGCAGTGTTGCAGCCAAACCAACAGCCTCAGCCGAAGTTTGGTCATTTTGGCACCCTTGAGCTGTAGCCAAGCGGCGAAGTGCTTAAGAGCTCGCCTTAGTAGTCCGGTGAAGCTACGAAGGACCGTCAGCGTATAGCGTAGTCAGTTCAAAAAAAAATAAAAAGAAGCTTCCTGATTTAGAAAATACCAGTTATCATAGATGTGAGTGCAAGAATGACGGATTTTCATACAAACTTTTATACCCTTTTTCGCTTACCTTAAGGGTTGAATTTCCTTAAGGGCCCTAGCCCCATTAGTTAGAACTAGGCGTTGATATGTCAATCAGTAAATCATGAAATGACGATAAAGATTTCGTAGGACTAAATAACTTTGATCTGAAGTCGATATAGACTTTTTAGTAGTCTGTCGGTACGTTTTACCGTTTGTTCACAATTTATATTAATAACAATATGGACTAAGCCGAAACGTGAAGACTGTAAGAGTAAAACCCTGTTAGAACCCACCTACTGTAGTTTCTTGGGGATAGATTTTCAGCTAATGGGTTGTAGTTAGTTGGGCCTTGAGAAAGCCATATCACACTAACGAATTAAACAGCGTTTTCCTTCACTAAACACTAAAGTTCGTTGTAGGATTGGACCCTGGTGTCTCAACATGCTATCATTTAAAAAGCATCGCTTCAAACATTGCCTTTTTATTGAACAAAACTTAATCATGGTACATTTTGTGGCGGCGATTGACTGCGGGGCGTGGAGAGAAACGTGCTTTATCAGCTAGAATCCTGTGTGAACTTATATCGTTTGAGCCCGTATTTTGAAGGGGAGACGCTAAAGGGCTAACAAGAACCTATAAGCTTGTCATATTTATACAATAAATCTAGAAATTCATCGGTTTAAGATAGTTTTCATCGTTTTCTTATCAAGTATCAAAACGAAATTTCAGACCAAGAAAGTTAATTTATGTATATAAATTGGAAGTGAAAATTGAAGTGTCTGAACCGTTTTTCACAATACTTTTAAAGGGAGACAAAGAAATGTTCGTGTTATTATAATTATAGCATTCATTCAGCAATGCTTTTTCTTAGAAGCAAAATAGCAAACACAAAATTTAAAAAACACAACTCTGTTCCAAAAAACATCCGGTTTCCATTAGGGAATTTTCAAGAAAACGATGTCGCAAGCATTAGTTAGTTGTAAATAATGATTTAGGTAATCGCCTTTTTTCCGTTTCACATTCCTTGTTATAATAAAACTCTGGACTTTAAAGAATGTTGTATATATAATTCAAAGGATTCCTATTTTCTCCAAAGCATCTATACGTAGATCGACGTGATAATGTTCTCAAGGAAATATTTATGAGTATAAATCACAGTTAAAAGTGAAACACTGCCGGAATAGCAATAATGATAAAATACGATGGCTTTTATAACGATTTCAGAGAGTCGAAACCGAGTAAATAGCTGTTACAAAGTTTACTACAAATGTGCCGATGTTTAAGTAATAAATTAATTTTGGATATTATTATACTATATATTATTTGCAGTGTATTGAAAGAAGAGCAAAGAAAGCGTGGTTTTGTTACGAAGATTCTTAACGTATACCCAACCACTTGCGGTGAGAGTTGACTGGTATAAATCGTCACGTAATAAAAAAGCGTTATGTCGTCTCCGTGCAACTGTCTCTATTTTGATGTCTCTCTCTCTTGTGTGTGTGTGTATCGAAATTTTACCAGATGAGTATCGTGCGTTTTATTTAGATTATTTTATATCATTTATAATTCACTATTATATATATAATTAAAAAAATTAAATATTTTTCCTAAATTATTACATTACACTTTTTGATACAACTTCTGACTTTACGTGAAGGAACTTCGTTTCTGACAGGGTCCCATGACCACACTAAGTTTTTTACTCGTGCGATATTGGAATGAGGCACATTAATAAAATTTTACAAAAAAAATTTAATGGAAACACAATTGAGTGTCTGCTCTAAGCTTCGAGAAATATATGACCACCGACTTTATCCCAATCGTAAGTCATCTCGGCTTAAAAGCCTACAGGCTGCTGGATAGAAGCCGCTACAGAACAAACTAAATAATCAACCCAACAGCTTTATCACAGTCATTACCGCTTCTAGTTAAACTATAACAAGGGGCACTTAATTGCCTCTACTAAATGTACCTTCCATGCAATTTTATAGTAGTCGTTGGCATCATTCCAACCCAAAGCAAGCTCGAGCAACCGATTATCGGTTAAAACCATAAAAGGGTTTACCGAGTAACGGCGCCCTTTTAGACAGAGTTTGCACATTTTATATTACAAAATACGAACACATTAATGTAGTGGAAAGATTTTTGCCAGGATGTAAGTAACGTCTTTCCTTAGATTTTCTAATAGTAAAGATGTATTAAGTACTAAGGTTGAAGGTTCCATTTTAGGTAGGGATAAAAGAAAGAGAAAGAAATACTTTATTGTTGGAACAACCATACTATTAAATTAAATTACACAAACTAATTAGACAGAAAAAAAAATACATTTTAAAAATGAAAAATAGATGTCCAACAATTGGCGAACCCATTCGGCAAAAATCTGTAATACAGTAAGTAGTACTGCAGCGCTGATTTTCGATGGGAGCCTATATATATGATGATAAACGGACGTTAATGTTAATACAAAATTTGAAACGAACATGGCGGAACAACGAGGATGGCGATCTGAGATCGATTAATTGAATATTCAATTTTTAGATATAAAAATCGATAATTTTAATCGATATTAAACATCCAATCGATTCAGTAAATCGATCATGGCCACTATAAAATCATGATCCGATTATTTCTATCTAAGAGAAAATAATAATAATTTTTAATACATACATTACATACAATATTTTTTTAATTTACATAAATTAATTTATAAACTAACAAGGTGATAAAAATAAGATAACGATTTTACCCAAAAAATGTCATCAAACCAAAAACAACAACTAAGATCTCGATTTTGAATAATCGATCCACTAGACCTCGATTTTTTCATGAAACGATTCTATGGAGTACGATTCGGATCGATCTAAGAATCGATGTTTTGTGGGAAAAACCGCTAATCCCTAATTCTAAGTAGATTTTTTGAAGAGAAACTTCTTTTGTGACGTATTTGCATTTTATGGAACAAAAATGTGTAATAAAAAAGAGATGGCTATAAATCTATATATAGGTTTTAGGTTGTGAGAGAATGAGATAGTATTATTTTTAATGTACTCGAAATATATACAAAGAGAGAGAAAGGGAGAGAGAGAAACGTTGAAATCTGTAGCACATTATTTTTTCTGTTGGATCGTAGTGACTGGCTATCGTGTACTTTTAAAAATTATTCTGTATATTGTGTTATCAAAATTGCTAATCTTATATATTAATACGTGAAGCTAAAACTTTGTACCCCTTTTTAAGCGAATAGCGCGAACGGATGAACTTGAAATTTGGCATAGTTAAAGTTTATATGCTGGAGAAGTGCAGAAAGCTATTTTTTTAATATAAAATGCTTTGCAAGAATATTACATTAATTAAAATATACAATACTCACACTACTGCTTGAATTTTACACAACATATACACACATGTAAATGAAAAAGATATTTTGACATCCGTCATTTTATTCTTACGTTCCAATTACATTTTCAATATTTTTTACATGACTGACGTTGCGTGCCTTACATTCTTTACATACTTTGAAATCTGGTTAAATTGTAGGTTAATTTTATAATGATATAATATGTAAATTCATTATATACTTTAATAATTAATTGATAAATAATTTATCTTTACTAAATTTATGGAACCACTGAAATAATTATAATTCTCTTTGGTCTTATTGAATGTCAAAATTTTTAGGTGACAAGACTGCTTTCACTTCATGTCACTTTGCTTCATGTTGTCATAAGAGTAAATCACTATTACTAAAGTCAATGTCAATATTATAATGTTCAGTATTTTTTTATGGTGAACTCACTTCAAATGATGATTCAATAAAAAAACGAGCCAAGAAATACGTTGTAAAATCAAAATAATAAATTTTTTTTGCTCATGAAAGTTATCCATAACTTAGATCATCTTTGTTTTGGATTCATCATTTGATTCTAATATGTATCCATTTCTTTTCCAAACAATGAGACTACATTTAATTCAATATCACCCAGAAATACCACCCATGGTGTCGTGTAAAATTAATTGAAAGTTGTGTCATGAGTTGCCATAAATTTCTTTATTTTCGTATGTTTACTTACAATTTGAGAGCCTTACCACCGTATGTAACCGCCTGTTTTTATTTTTCAAATTTATAATTAATTTCAATTTTAATTTAGACATAAATTTTTTTATGTTTATATAA
Source organism: Antheraea yamamai (assembly GCA_036509395.1). Lineage (NCBI taxonomy): Eukaryota > Metazoa > Arthropoda > Insecta > Lepidoptera > Saturniidae > Antheraea > Antheraea yamamai. The sequence continues at coordinate 2,949,479 of AP028426.1, forward strand.
TTTGAAAAAAAAAAAGTGAAAAATAACTGAGTAGCCATGATGAAAACCTTTGATTATAGAATCCCTTTGACACAAGAACCCTAATAAAGTTCTAACTTTAAAAAATCAATGAACTATGGTCGAATGTCGACCACTGGGCACTCACTAGTATGTATTAAGGTATTACAAAATATTGTCGAAAACTAAAGTTTACCACCTTCATAGAGTATTCATCTCATTCTCTTAAAAAATAATCAGAATACTAAGTGTCACTTCTACCGCGTGCGAATATATCTCCGTTTCGTTACACATTTTCGCCGGACTATGAATGAAATCCAGTTCAAACCATCTCAAAATCATATCACCTCCACACACGTGCACGCATACACGCTTACACAAAAAAGTGGAAGGGTTTACTTTTTTTTCCCCTTTTCGAACTGAAATAGTTTAGAAATTTTCCGATACAAAATACACATAAGAGTTGTTGAGATATGTATGCTTGGTACACATATATGTTTCAACAACTCATATATGTATTAATAGTGTAGCTTAACTTAGGTTAGCTCAGTTAGGTCGCGTATTGCATCGAACAGGCAACAGCCAAGCCGAGGTGTGCCGTGCACCCTTGAGCTGGTTGCCCAAATAAAAATCGGCTGAGTGCCTTAAGCGCTCGCCTTAGTAGTCCGGTGAAGCTGTTAAGACCTTGCTAGGTCAATAGCGTAGTCAGTTCAAAAAAAAAAAAAAAAACCATCTCAAAATAAGTTTCAATTTAAAAATAAATATTCAACGCTTAAACTTCGGTAATAAAACCCGTAGCTTTTAATATTATTGTCGTATATAAGAACTTTGTTTAAACAAATGCCTTTGATAAACTTTGAACTCGTATTATACAGAATTACTTTCGATTTTAACCTAATAGGCCGTCAATTTTTAACGCTCCAACATCGTAAAGCGCGGCTCGTGTAACGCTAACTAAACTCCGTTTAGCGCAGTTGATGCTTATGGTGTATTCAGTTTCAGTAGGGAATTTTATCCATATTTGTAAAGATTTTTTTAAAGTGAATCTTATGGGAGGACTTTAAAATTCTGATCGGCAATGTTACTGTGAGACGAGAAGTGGTGCGGGTAAACACTGTGTCGGGTAGAGTATTATCGGTACTCGTCCGAAGTTAAGCAACGTCGGGCGCGGTCAGTACTTGGATGGGTAGCCTGGGAGCACCTCCTGACGTTGGTTTCTACTTGATCAGTTAAGTAATTAAGGCGTAGATGCGTAACAAAAAACTCATTCTCGCATTTATAATACGAGTAAGGATAATAAAATTTTGGTCGGAATAATATGTAAATTCCGAATATAGTACAAAGCTCTCTACCACGTTAGTCTGTCTGTCTGTTCGCGATAAACTCCAAAACAACTGAACGGAGTGTCATGCGGTTTTCACCAGTAGATAAAGTGATTCATGAGGAAGGTTTTGGTATGTAATTTGTCAAGGTTTTTTTATTATCAGTGTGTGTCAACGTCCGTCGGGCCTGCTAGTTTTATATGTATACTACCTTCTGCCCGAGACTTCGTTCACGTGGTATAGTTACTTTGAGCTAACGCCGAAATACAGCGGAAGTACTCAAAAGGGATAAAAACTATTTTGAAACATTCTTCATTGGTGCTCCGCTCCTATTGGTCTTAGCGTAATGATATATAACCTATTTCCCTTCTCGATAAATGAGTTATCTAACACTGAAAGAATTGTTCTAATCGTATCAGTAGTTCCTGAGATTAGCGCTTTCAACCAAACAAACAAACCCTCCAGTTTTATAATATTAGTATAGATTACTACTCTTCTCTCGTAATTAATTCGAGCCGTCATTCAAAATGCAATAACTTTTGATAGAGTGGACCGATTTTAATGAAACCAAGACTAAGTTACTCTCGAGGATATTCTTTATAATTTTGGTGGGTTTATTGTAAACCCAATACTTTATCGCTAATGCGTGTTCATACAAACAGACAGACAGACATTTCTAAAAATTATTAAAACGTATTTTATTAGTTAATCCTAGACACCTCCAACAATTTTTTTCACAAAAATCAAAAAAGTACAGACACTTTAGATTTACATTCTTATTATATTAAATGTATTAACTTCAAAGAAAATTGTCATCACTTTTTAGCGTGAATATTTCTTCTTATATATTTTTACTAAAATTGCTAAACGACAAAGTAGGAAGGTTTGTTGCTTGAAATTACTTCTACGTATTATTAGACTGGGCGAGCTGTTTGAAACAAAAACTCTGTTACAAACACGAAGGACTCAGATGAAGGTCGGGTCGGGATGTATACGGACTTTGTAATTTTGATCGTAGAATACCTAGCGGTGCTCCTCAAACTAGTGTAATTTTGTCAAAGAGTAAACGAGATAGCTATAAAAGAATCTTTGTGCTTTCATATACGATAAAATATGACATAGATTGTTTACTTAGATTTCATATTTTAAACCGAAAGTCAAATACAAACGAGATAGTACTACGTTGAAAGTGTCACATTTCAAACAATGAGGTCTCAGTTGCAGCAGGTTTGAAACACAAAATAAGTTTATGTAGATTCGAATCCCATATCTCCGTTATCCATTAGCGTTATAGCAACGTGTGAACAGTCAAGCATTATACAACAAACAATAGGTGTGAAAGAGAGAGCACTTTACGCTCAAAGTGACGATACGAACAACGAATATTCATGCAGTTCTTGTATTATAGAAACGGGTAGTTCAAGCAATTTACATTAATGACTTAGTTTCAAGAATTCGGTATATAAAGAGTTTATTCCTTCCCCTTCCGAATAAATTCTTGATAATGTATGTTCACAAAAACTTTAAAAAGCTATACTTAGTAAAATAACAAGGTGATTTATATACTAGAAACAGTTACAAATTGGTCATTCCATATCTCAGGATAATAAGGTTAGGTTTGACAACTAAGCCTCAGAGCACATTGTCATTTAATGCGATGATTAGTTCAAACACCATGTCAAGCGGGTTTTTTAAGCCATAAGGTGAATTACTGTGTAAACGATGATAATATCTGGAATTATCACCCATTTCTGTGCATCCGATAAAAATGATTGTAACTTTAATGTATGGTTATAAAAATATGTACGAGAGAAAGCTAAACCAGACAGTTTTTTGTCGGTTCTTCTCGATGACTGGGTTGTTTTCCGATCCGGTGGTTGTTTTGACGTTCATAGGCGCCTTCTCGGAGTCTTAATTGTATAAATTACTTTAGCCTTGATTTTATAAAAAAAAAAAATGCCACAGCAACGTCACTTGTAATTTATATAAAGATGTTACCGCCATCTATAGGTGATATGACAGATTATGCCCAAATGCTAAGACTTTCAGAGAATTGTAGTACAGTTTAGTATTTCTTAGAGGGGAATAAACAGATTTTGAAAGGGTTAGCAACCCCTATCTAATACTTCTGGTGTTGAAAAAGTCTAGAGGTTTCGGTGGCCGCTTACCATCAGACGGATGATGACATAAGGAATGAGAGGATCTGGATGTGTAGGATATATGAGGCACGCGGTCTTATCCACTGGGCTACCATCGTGTTAGTAGTAAACCAGTATAACTTAATTCTTCTACAGACTATAAATTCCTTATTTCCGGACTTGTTAACTGCTGCCCATGGATTAATAAGGAAACCAGAACAGATTAAAAAGTACTTATATAAATGTAGGAGGTAAGAGGATTGCTAAACTTTGCTGAACAATTGGGGGGGGGAGATTACAAAAACTCTACGTAATAGTTAAACGACTTTTCGTGGTATCACTACATAGTATAAAACAAAGTCGCTTTCTCTGTCCCTATATCCCTATGTATGCTTAAATCTTAAAACTACGCAACGGATTTTGATGCGGTTTTTTTTAATATATAGAGTGATTGAAGAGGAAGGTTTGTATCTATAATAACATCCATTAAATAGTGGAGAAATACTGTTATTTTTGATATATAATTACATTTTTTCCGCTTACATTGCAAGAAACGCAGGCGGGCCACGGGCAGTAATGAATAAATCAAAACTACTGGATCGATTTTAATCATTTTATCAGTAAATGACATAGGCTATATATTTTATACCCGTGCGAAGCCGGAGCGGGCCGCTAGTAATGGTATAAAACAACGATAATAAATAAGATAATTGATTTCCTTTCTTCCATATTGTATATTAGACACAACAAAACACATGTACCGTTTGCCGATAACTGTAAAACTGTATGAAAATAAACAAAGGCCGACCGGGCCTCGAACCCGGATGCTGTAACAAGATTCTACGCTCCGCTACCGTAAACATTTCACATCCTCCGCCTGTATGTTATTGAACTGATTTCATTTGAAACTATCTTTAACTGGAAATTATTATCGTTTCGCTGAAAGTATTAAGACGATTCATTGTTTTATTAAATTGGTTTTAAGTAACATCTCCAAGCTGAACTGAACTACACGAGAACGGTATTTTGAAAGATTTTGTGCTTGATACTTAGTAAAACAATTATTAATTTAGACCGATGTGTCGTTACGAAGTTCGAGGTTAACTAGTGTACGGGTGAAGTTAAAAAAATGTCGAGAAGTCATAAGGACTGACGACAGCAATGAAAACTCAAAACAATTTAATAACTTTGTTCTTTTTTTAATTTATAAATTGAAATTATTAATATTACCTACTCTGGTTTTCACATCTATTGGCACACGAAGCAATAATTATATACATTTTTATACAGTTAATTAAACAGTCCTCGGTCTCATGTATCTATACATATAATAAGAATGTGGATCTAATGTGTCTGGACTATTAAGATTTTTATGAAAAAAAAATGTTGTAGATGTCTAGGAATAAGTAATGAAATACGTTTCAATCATTTTTAGAAATGTCTGTATATCTGTTTGTTTGGACACACATCCCTGCTAAAATACTGCGTTCACGATAAAATATTTAAAAGAAATCATACAGTATATCTTCGAGTAACATTAAGTCTCTGTTTAATTAAAATCGATTCACTCTATTAAAAGTTATATACTGACAACCCGAATTACGTACGAAAGAAAAGCAGATAAAGAAGTAAATGGACTGAATACATTCAGATGACTTTATTAATCACTGTTTTTTTACATATGTTTCCACGCAAACGAATTCGCGGGCACAGCTAGTTTAATATAGAGTTATTAAAGTTGTAAGAAACTACAATTTTTTTTTGCATTACGTTTTCATGGATGCATGTTTTCTTACCGTAGAGTATTGGGGCAAGCGATGTGATGCTTATGTTTTTCAGCTGTACATAAAATATATTAATAACATAATAATTTATATAATATTATAATACATATATTTAATGCTCAAGACAGACTTGATAGACCATGGTTATTTATTGATCTAATGAATAAAAACTATTAGAAGTGTCAAAATCAGCCAACATTAAGACGGTGTGTATCTAAATTCACACAATACTATGATTAACAATGCAATATTCTGGACGAAGGGATAATTTACCCGAAACATGTCATCGTCAACCCTTATCAATTCCACCTGTTTATTGCAATTTACTAAAAGGCCCTTCATTCCCTAGAGAACTAATATAGAACAGGTGGCGTGCGTTTGTTGGTAATAAATCAAATTCAATTCAATTCTAAGGCTCCGATACGAAAAACTGAATACCGTATTTACATCTAAAACATGCTTCATTTATGAATCAAATTTCCAGAGATTGTTTTACGAAAAATTATAATAAATACATCCTCAATCCAACACTACACACTTTACTGTATGATTAATTGCTAGATTAGTTTACGGTATGCGTATTTATTTAAAAAATATATCTTATTAATAGTACGTAACCAACGGAAGTCGAAAATATGCCTACACGATCTTCACACACACTAAAAATATACAAACTCATTGCAGTCTGGCACTGGCCGGACGCAGTCAACACGACTCCAGTTAAAAATACAATCACAGAGGTCACTGACGTTCGACCTGTTATACGACAAACACAATCAAACAACAATGGACATAAACGAAGAGAAGATAAAAGAGGAAGTGAGCAGTTTTGTGTCGAGCTTGCAGAAACTACTGCCAAAGAAAAAGGAGCTAATCGTCATAGAACCGGTAAAGGCAAGACTGACGAGACTAAGCGACATACATGCTGAAGCAAAAAATGTGTTTCCAAAATGTTTCACAGGGGCAAAACTTATTGTCTTAAGAGGGATAATGGACAGAATTAAATTGGTCCAGCAATACAACTATGGGAAGACAAAAGAAACATACAAGTGCTTTACAGAGATGCTACACAAAGAAATGGAACCGAAGAGTTCCGATGATGGACTGGTAATCGATGCTTGTGGAAGTGCTACAGCGACGTATAAAGAAGTTATTGACGATATCCACGAAATGCGTCTTACGTCACGCATAATAGACTTGGTGTCATCAGAAACAGAGATAGTGTTCGAAAGAGATAACGGAAAGTCTATCGGCTCCGTATGCTGCACCCTAAAAGACGTCGAACCGAATACTTTGAGGTTGGTGACGCAATGGATGTATAAGGTCTACCCTGATTTTTATTTCGGTACAGAAGTAGGTATCAAGCCATTATCTTACCCCATATCGCCTGACTACTCAATTAGCGGCAGATACGAAAGACCAACGTTTACGGTGTCATCAACAATGAACAGATTCGGTTTGCAGATTTGTTTGTTTAAAAGATGCACAACGGATTTAGGAGTTGCAACGATTGTAAACGAAAGTATCCGAGCTGGTACGACCACTGTCGGGCTTGCACTGCATAAGAACTATGCGAACGGGTCAGAATTGAAGATATTCGTCGATTCTCAGCGCTGTGGTGGATTTACGTTCCAAAAAGATGTCTTCTTCTACGAGCCTCATAATGAGGTGAGGGTTTTACGGCTTGTCGGCAGTACTCTCATAGACAAACAAAGGCGAGTACGTTTTGGTATGGGATTTCACCTTGACTTTTGATCTCGTTCGTGTCTGTGTAACCTTTTTCCATATTTTTATATACGTATTTATGTATTATAATTTGTTTGTATATAAGTATACATAGGTTTTAATTATTGGTTTATCTTGTTAATTCTGTAACGTTGTTTGGGAATGTCATTAAATATTTAATATAAATTTTCTTCTTAATTATTCGCTTTGTTGAGTATAAAAAAAAGACATGGGGTCACTAGATTACTCGATTTAGATTACTAGAATTAGAATAATCTACGAAAAATTCCTCATTGAATGATCAAAGTCCTACGCCGAAAGATTCAGTTGTTTTGGTGTGATTAACCCTCAAAGGAACTGTATTTTCATCACTACATAGTATAAAACAAAGTCGCTTTCTCTTCCCTATATCCCTATGTATGCTTAAATCTTTAAAACTACGCAACGGATTTTGATGCGGTTTTTTTTAATAGATAGAGTGATTGAAGAGGAAGGTTTATATCTATAATAACATCCATTAAATAGTGGAGAAATACTGTTATTTTTGAGGTTTCTAATGTGAGGTTGTAAATAATTACATTTTTTCCGCTTACATTGCAAGAAACGCAGGCGGGCCACGGGCAGTAATGAATAAATAAAAACTACTGAATCGATTTTAATCATTTTTTAGTGAATGACATAGGCTATATACTTTATACCCGTGCGAAGCCGGAGCGGGCCGCTAGTTATATATATATATATATATATATATATATATATATATATATATATATATATATATCAATAACAAAAGTTCCTTCTAATATGTTTTAATAAGTAAAATTTACTAATTTAGTTTCTCGTTACAATTTAATGCTCCTAAATGGTGGTAAAAGTAACAAAACTGTATTTAAACGTATTCCAACAGAGAATTTAACCAATGTACTCGTGTAATGAATGGAGACACACTCCGTGTGAATATATGGCCTACGTAACCTACGAATAACGGTCGTTTTATGCCAAAATTTCATGTTCATAATGATAAGCGGTGCAGACTGTAGCAATTCTTAACGCTAACAAATGAACATATTTTATCATCTCATATTTTATTTACGTTTTTTCTTTGATTAATGTGCATAATCAAAGAGTTTTATATGCAAAACATTGTCCAAAGTGTTCGGCAAAAGGACGATATTCTGTAAATAAGATATAGTATTTTTTTTATATACTACTAGTGGACCAGGCGGACGTTGTCCTGCCTTGATAATAAAAAAATCTAAAATTCAACCGCAGCGCCACCTACCGTGTCCAATAGTGAATCTAAACCATTCTCAGATCAACTGGAACACGCACACAAAATTTCGTCAAAATCGGTCCAGCCGTTTAAGAGGACAAACGAACAGGGCGGTCACCTGGTGGTAAGTGATCAAGTGATCACCGCCGTCCATAGACACTAGCAACACCAGTAGAGTCGCAAGTGCGTTGCCAGTCTGTGTATGGGGGTTGGGGGAGGGGGAGCGAAGGGGGAAGTGGGTGGAGGGAGGTGGTCATTCGGCGCTCTCACTGACCGAACGAAACGCAACAATGCAATCACTATTACTTCACGTCGATATTTAACCGATTTCAAAAAAGGAGGAGGTTATCAATTCGTCTGTATTTTTTTTTTTTTTTTTTTTTTCTATAAGTCGGGTGGTACTATCCCAGGCGAGCCGACCCATTCATGCTGAAATTAGTAACAGCTTCAGCGTGGCTCTACCACCTACGAAAAATATAGTAAGAATACTATATTTAGGACCATAGTATAATCTTAATATATATATTTCTTGTGTGCGTGTGTATGTGACTGAACTCCTCCTAAACGACTGGACCGATTTTGATGAAATTTTTTGTGTGTGTTCGTGGAGATTCGAGAATGGTTTAGATTGACAATTGGACTCGGTAGGTGGCGCTGCAGTTGACTTTTAGGATTTTTTTTATTATCAAGGCAGGACAACGTCCGCCCGGTCCGCTAGTACTATAGTAAGAAAAGGGATGTACGCGGTAATTGCAATAGTTCCTTATGTTATTTAATTTTAGAGAAATTTAACTTGATAATAATTACTTTATTTAAAAGTGAGATTAATGAGAAATCTGTCAACGTAAATCTTGGGTTTCATCAGATTTCTTTTAAGTCGGTAAAGCCTCTACTTTACTGTAAAGTGACCATAAATAATATAATTAGACTATGGTTTTTAATCGTTTAAAACGGAAATTCACACGACAGTAAATTAATCGCTGACACTGCCAAATGTTTCTTCGAAGACAAGCGAAAAAAAAGTAGGTTGAAAGCCGAGTCCTAGAAAATACCCAAGCATAATATCTTTCCCTTTTCGCTTCAAGTTTTGATTAAACGTAAACAACATAATGAAAACTTAAGTCAATTTCGCAAACTACTTTATTTATGCCCAGAAAGAAAAGGATACTTCCAACGAGACTTTCATAAACAGAATTTGTTATGTTTATTTTTCTCAACAGATAATAAGACTGGAGACCTCGGGATTTGGATTAACTTTCGACTCCTAATTGTGTTTTAGAGTTACGACAGTTGAATAGAAATAAGCCATGTGAATGTGTTGGATTATACAATCGACCGTTCTTTTGTAAAACTAGCTTATGCTCATGACTTTGTTCTCTTGACAGTGGTTCTGATGTTGCGTGGGATATACATGTTTTATCTAAAAGAATTGTAGTCTACTTTTTTGATTATTATCTTGTTATTACTTCTTTATCTATACAATTCTTTAGCCAATATTGTCCCAATAAAATTTTCCTACTGCTGGACCTATATGAAAAACTAATTTGGTATATCATATTCTGGAATGTCTTTTATCATCCAAAATCAAATATACTTTTTTCAATAGAGTCCTTGAGAAGGCGCTTACGAACGTCAAAACTACCACCGGTTCGAAAAAACAACCCACTCATCGAGAAGTACCGGCAAGAAACTAGATCTGGTCTATCTTTTTATCACAAACTAGCGGGCCCGGCAGACGTTGTTCCGCCCTGACTATAAAACAATCCTTTACAATTTATATACATTCGTATACACGTTCCTCATGAATCACTTTATCCACTGGTGAAAACCGTATGAAAATCCGTTCAGTAGTTTTTGAGTTTATCGCGAACAGACAGACAGACAGACGTGGTAGATAACTTTGTTTTATACTATGTAATGATAACAGAGAGAGAGGCGTCATTTCCAGTAGTCAACATCGTTCAGATATTGATCCACCCTATAATAATAGCCTTTAGACATTCAATTCCAAAATGTTCAATGAAATTATTATTATCAAACATGAATTTTATTTATATGTACGTACTAGCTGATTATCTTAACAACATAATATATTTATAGAAGATAAAACATAAGCGTAAACTATTTTCCCCACTTTTCTACGGCAAGAAATACTAATAATACTATAATATAAGAAATACTTCGTTGAACATATGATTTTTATAAAGATTGTAATTTCTTAAACCTTGCATAACTTTATACTAAATTAAGTTATTGTGATATATTTTTATATAAGAACCAAGTGTTTAAAAAGTAAAACTAAATAAAATTATATTCAGTACTTTTTGAGTGATGCCCGCAAAACGACAGACGTCTATAAATTGATTTATATAGAAGATTATAATGGTAGCACAATATTTAGAGGCTGTAATATAATTGATTTAATGTATAGAGTTCATTCATGTTCAAGCATTAGGACGGCTAACTCGTTCAACGACTTTCATATTACAAGAACAGATGCGAGATTTTAAGCCACTTAGAATGCCCTATATTGAGTAGTGTGGGAAAGTTATCGATGCATGAAACAAAGTTAGCTCATATGGATTTGACAAATATTATTTGCGCTGACAACTGAAACGCCTACATTTGCAATTTACCATATATGTACTTATGAAAATAAATATAATTAACCCCTCGGCTGACTTTTAAGACCCTGAACTCAAAATGCAGATCATGTTTTTAATTATTTTACTTTAATTTCACGACATTGTAAATGTCATGGTTTTGTGAAATTGTTTACGTGGATATACGTTTTTTGTACGAAGAAATGTTTTTTTTTATTCAAAATTTTGTAATAAATGAGGTGTTTTTGTAAGCTTATGCTGACAAAAGTCTTTTGACCTATGCCTCATCAGGTCTACATTGGTTTGTACAGAGCTTAAACTTTTACGGTGTTATTACGAAAAAGACGTAGAACGAGTCATATATATTAATACGTGAAGCCAAAACTTTGTATCCCTTTTTAAAAGAATTGCGTGAATGGATGAATGTGAAATTTGGCATAGTTAAAGTTTATATGGAGGAGAAGTGCAGAAAGCTATTTATTTTATATAAAATGCATTAGAAGTACATTAAATTAATTAAATATATGCATTACTCACACTACTGCTTCATACATGTAAATAAAAAAGACATTTTGACATCCGTCAATAACGGACTTCAAAAAAGGTTGCAAAGGAGGTTGCTATGCTCGACTGTATGTATTTTTTAACCGACTTCGAAAAAGGAGGAGGTTACGACGTTCGGTTGTATGTATTTTTTTTATGCATGTTAATCGATATCTCCGCAAATTATGAACCGATTTTAATGATTCTTTTTTATTTGAATTAGTTATATTCAGCGGTGGTCCCATATAAATTTGAAGAAAATATTCAACCCCTAAGAGGATTAAATATCGTTTATTTGCTTTTCACCCACTTCGTCTCTACGTATTTTCGTGAAATTGGAACCGATTTATTATACCCATTACAAACCAGATATATTTATGAACACTAAAAATGGGGAAATAATTTTTTTTACAAAAAAAAATAAACCGCCTTCGATGTGAAAAACCAATAAGGCACTAAAAAGCAAAAATAACTTAATTATTAAATTAACCGAATTAAATAAAAAATATTTATATTTGAACTACCTAATTATATATTTGAAGTCGATGTCATTGATAAAAGAACCCTAATAAAGTTCAAACTTTAAAAATTCAATGAACTATGGTCGAATGTCTACCACTGGGCGCCCACTAGTATATTCAAATCGCTCATAGAGTTACTATATTCTCTATAGGCTTTGTCCGAATGGTTTTAGGTGGTAAGAATGGTAGAGATTTGGCAAGATCCGACTGCGAAAGCGATATACCATATTTTTTAATATTTTATAGGGCTTTTTTATTTTATTTCTGCAGACTCTTGGTCCGCACCATTTTTTTGCTATCGCTTTTTAAGTGTAAATTAAAAATGGGTGTTTTTTTATATATTTATTATTATTATTATTGTTTTTTTTATATATATATATTTTATATATATATATTTTATATATATACATATATTAATATATATTATTTATATATATTTATTTCTTTGTTTTTATTTATTTTTCGTTTTTATTATTTTTACCATTTTATAGGGTTCAGCATTTAATTACAGTCTGACCTCATGTTAAACGATGATGAGGATCAAGTGCAGCTGCTGGAATACTTGAGGCTGGTAGACTTATTGGACTTGTAGGTGGGCATAGAAAACGACGTATGGCTTCATCATTATGGATGCGATCCTAGATTGTTCGAAGCGTTGACTGAACATCGTTCCCAGAGAGCCACCATGAATAGTTATAATGCTATAATGCTGAATTTTGGGGCAAAAGATGTTTTAACACCACGCACTGGTATACGTGGTATTCTACCTTGTCTACAACCTCAATATGTAATGCGCCTTGTGGCTGGCTTTAGGACTGAAGTTTTTTAAGTCGGTTATACAGTTATTGGCTGCAGTGGTATTCAGGCAGACTGCATGCTTGTTCGTTACTTATTAATTACAAAAAAGATACCAGTGTGGCAAACGTTTTGGCGATACGTTTTAAATTTAGCACTAAATCTATCTAAAAAGAGTTTGCTTCTTGCATACAAAAACATAAAAAATATGTGATTCAGTTTTACCACATATTATAGTAATCACTACATATTATAAGAGAAAGTCCTCTGCCACGTCTGTCTGTTCGCAATAAACTCAAAAAACTACTGAACGGATTTTCATGCGGTTTTCACCAGTCGATAAAGTGATTCATGAGGAAGGTTTAGATATATATTGTCAAGGTTTTTCTGTTATCAGAGTGGGACCACGTCCGCCGGGACCACTAGTTTCATATAATTTACTTCGTTTCCCGTATTATCCATCAGATTGTATCTAATATTCATAATATACATTTGTATTTTACCATAAAAATATGATATGGGTAATAAAAATCTCATACAGAATATAAAGAAAGCTCTCAAACGTATTTTATGGTACGTTGATAGCTTTCCGTTATTATTTATGTTAAAAGATTTTTACAATCAAGTATTTATCATCAGTTCTTTTATGAAGCAAAGTTGTTTTACTTATATTAATTCAGGCATAATTATTTGTTATTCAATGGTGGGCTACGAAAGAGACAGATGAATAGTTAGCTTAGCTTAGGTTTGCTCAGATAGGTCGCGAATCGCATGTATCAGGCAACAGCCAAAGCCGAGGTGTGCCGTGCACCCTTGAGCTAGTTGTCAAAATAAAATCGGCTGAGTACCTTAAGCGCTCGCCTTAGTAGTCCGGTGAAGCTGTTAAGACCTTGCTTGGTCAATAGCTTAGTGAGTTGGAAAAAAAAAGACAGATGAGATAAAATTATATGTAACAGAGATGCGCATGTTAAGGTAGATGTGTGGTGTAACTAGAATGGATAAGATTAAGAATGAGTATATCAGAGGATGTTAAAAATAGCATCAGTAACAGAAGTTGAAGAGTAATAGATAAGGTTAGAAATAAAGTCATGAAATAAGAACAATTTTGAGTATGAAAGTGGACGGATTTGGAAGTAGAGGAAGACCGAAACAGGTGTGGATGGATTGTGCGAAAAATGTTATGTGTATAAAAAGTGTGAATACTGAGATAACATCTTTTTTCATCGAACTGACTACACTATTGACCTAGTAAGGTCTTTAAAGCTTCACCGACCTACGTGATAGCATGTGATAGGGGAAAATGGATAAGGCAAACATATTGTGCCAACCTTACTTAGGTGGGATAACGGGTAAGCAGACGATGATTATTTAGTTAATCATCTTCTGCTTACCCTTATACTACCACCTAAGTAGGGTTGACACACAATATAAGCATCTGCTGCTTAGGTACCCTTATGTCACAACATATTTCTCTTTAGTGTTACGAAACTATAAACTGGGATGTTATCTCGAGACTGAAAGATGTTTTAATTGTATTTCTGACACCTCTTAGACTTGTCATTTTATTGACAGCTTTTTAGGCTGGTATAGCATAAATAAAATGGAAACTCTATCGTATGTTAGGGTAAGTAACCAATATTGACGCTTGGCACACCTCCTTCCGCCGCCATAGCCAAACCCGGGAAGATGTTTCCAGGGTCCCATTTTCCTAATGCACAGTTTCAGCGAAGGGAGAGCCGGTGAATGTATACCTGAATATCTGCTGTTCAAGCCGAGGCCCGGTGGAATTAAACGTCAGGTCGGCCGCTTGGGCGGAAAGGTTGCATACACAAGGGATCGCGTTCCGCCCCATTAAAGCAGCGGACGTACACCGTGGGGTTTTAGTCAGTAACCATTTCATATAACCCTGCTGCTCCCAAGGTAGTAGGGTATCCATGATGGGTTTCCTCACGATAAAAATAAGTTAACCATATTGCCGAACAAATTATATAGATAGTTGTCATTCAACAAAATTGACAAACAGTCCTGCGCGAGAATAGAAACCATCCCGGCTAGAAGATTACGGCACCACGAGACTTCTCAAACTATTTTTGAATCAAAAAACGCCCATATTTCCGCATCCAACATAAATTATGCAACCAAAATTACTTTAAGGGTCGTATATATATAGTCTACACCTTACGAGAACATTACTTTTATACTTATATATACTGATATATATGTACTGTCTATACGAGTATTGTTACGGACAGATGAGCTAGAAATAAAATCTTGTAAATAAATGTTTGATAAATGTTTCTCTATTTATTACGAACAGATGAGTTCTCATGTCTATATTTATATTTCTCTATACAAATGCTCATTATGCGTAATGGGATGTCATATTATATTAAGAAACACGATATATGTGCAGGTTTAATGTGTCTGGTATAGTCAGACAAACTATGTCTATGTGTATAAATTTGTTTACATAATACGTACAGATAAACTGTCGTATTTCTTATTTACTTGGTTTCTGTGTTCTATATGTCTTATGTAATGTTTAGAAATATCGTTTATGTAACAAATTCAAATGTAACTGCCAATACGATTATTATTATTATTTGTCTGATGTTATACGGAACCCTCAATAAAAATATAATGTAAATTTATGTGAATTATGTAAATGTATGGATGAACGTGCGGCAGTAAGGCACGTATAATGTACTACTTGTAATCCTATAATTGTAGTGTTAAACCGCGAAAAATATGTATTGTCACCGGCTCGTTACATACGATTATATACATTGTGAAAGTTAAAATATACAGTCCACTGTGAAGTCAACCAATGTTTCATTGTTCCTGAATCCTCATCAGCTGACCCCAACAAGTTTGGTCCATCGCAGCCGGATAGAAGCCAGCGCATTTGAAGAGGATTCAAGGCAGCCTTATTGAAGAGGATTCAAGCCAGCCTTATTGAAGAGGACTCCAGCAGCATTCTGAACGAGAGAAGCTGTGGAAAAAAGAAGCAAATCGTTGTACGAGACTGGGCACTTCCGTACGACCAGCGGTGCAGAACGAGACATCGGCTGGAAGATCGTACCTGCAGGATCGTCGTGGGAAAAACACCGAACGGTGCGACGAGCCTGCGCTGCATATCGCCGAGAGAAGAACACCGAACGGTGCGACGAGCCTGGGTATCTCGTCGAGATCGAGTCACCGTGCGGTGCGGCGAGTCTGCAGTTTCAACCCACACTTGGGCCACCTGACGGTGACAAACGGCCTGAGTATTGGGCAACGAACGAATGTCAATCGTATCACTACGCCAATAAGAGTGTTATCGGTACGGGGGCCGGACTGTAGGCACTGCCGACGGAGTCGTACATTCCAACCGACTCCTGAGCGCCCCGTAGTGGTCTCACTCCTCTGTTGGGTAGTCCCCACCCTTACCTATCCTGCTGTCCATCCCTGAGGGAGCATATCCCACGTGTGGGCCCTCCCGAAGGACTGTTAGGGACTGTTAGGGCTGTTAGGGATTGATAGGGCTGTTAGGGCTTGTAGGAGCTAGCAAGTGCTGAAGATGCCGACTACAAGAAGCCAAGCAGTCGAAGAGAAGACACGGGTGTTCGAGGAATCGCCCGCGTCGCCGTCCGCACACACACACGCGCACACGAAGACACGTACCGTCGCGAACGATACCGTCACGACCGAAACGTTGACGTCGCGCGCCGCCATGATCCACGCCGCGGCCACCGAGGCCAGGGGATCGCGAGCACCGTCGGTACGCTCTCATCGATCCACCGCCAGCGCCGTAGCTAGGATTAGGCAGGCCGAGTTGGAGGCCGAAGAGCAACTCGTCGAAATAAAACGACAGGAGCTACAACTACAGTCGCTGCTCATCAAGAAGAGGCTAGCGGCAGACGTCGCTACAATCCGCGAGGAAACCGATCGAGAGAGCTTGTGTGCAGAAGAACCTACCGACGCGAACCGTCGGGTGAACGATTGGTTACAGAAGACACAGGTCCCGATACGGGGGGAGTGTGACCGTGAACCAAGGCGCATTTCACCACCACCAGCGGAAGCCGAGATCAGGATGACGCGACCATATGTGACACCGAACGTCACAAACGAAGAGACGGTGCAGCGTCGGCCGAGGTCGCTCACACCGGACCGATCCCGAGATAGAGGAATCGACAGGTTGGCAGATGCTCTGGATCGGATGGCTGGATCGAGGTCATCGCCTAGACATATACAGGACTTGCCGACGTTCATGGGATCAATCACGGACTGGTTACCTTTTAAAGCCGCGTACAGGGAATCTACGAATATATACAGATATTCGGCGACAGAAAACATGATTCGCCTGCGGACGTGTCTGAAAGGTGAAGCCAGACAGTCTGTATCAGCGCTGCTGTATACAGCAAACAACCCGGATGTCATTATAAACACTTTGGAGCAGTGTTACGGACGACCGGAAGTTATTATCGACCACGCGATGGAAGATATTAAGAAATTACCACGTATGGGTACTACAGCGAGTGAATTGAACGGTTTCGCTGTAAAAGTGCAAAACATCGTCGCGGTTATAACAGCTGTCGACGAAAAAGGGTACCTACAGAACCCTATGTTGGTGCGGCAGATAACCGAGAGATTAACTCCGCATTTAAAATCGAAGTGGTGTGATTATGCGGAAGAGTTCGGGAATCGGGACGAACCAGAGATTATTACGTTATCTCGGTTCTTAATGAGAGAAGCCGATCGAGCCGTCCGACACGCATATTCAACTTCGGATTCGACGATAGTACGGAACCCTATCGTCAAACATACGGTGCCACCGAATAGAACGAGTGAGCGATACCGTCAAGCGAATAAGGTATATAAAGTAGATGACGTCACAAAAAAGAGTTCAACGCGTTCAATGTGCTGCTTCCTTTGTGGAAATGAACATCGAACTTCACAATGTTTCAAGTTGAACGATATGTCTGTCGCAGAGAGGTGGAATTGGGCGAAAGAGACGCGTATCTGCTTTCTCTGTCTAGACAGTAAACATAGGCGGACTGAATGTAAAGCAAGGAAATGCGGTAAGAACGAGTGTAGACAGCCGCACCACGCCTTATTACATCTGCCGCCTAAAGAGGACAACGTAATCGCAGCATCGGCGCACCGACCGGGTAATGACGAACAAGTTTTACTGAAGGTGTGTCCCGTATACATTACCAAGAATGACGGAGGAACGTTGAAGACGTATGCGTTATTGGATGAAGGATCCACAATCACTCTGATCGACGAAGAGATCGCCCGAATGGTCGGCGCAGAGGGTCCGGCACGAACGTTAAACATTCAGGGGGTCACATCGGTTCAGAGGGAAATCGACAGTCAAGAAGTTGATCTCAGGATACAAGGCGAAGGTCAATCGGATTGTCACAGGATCAAAGCGCGTACGGTCCGAAATCTCATTCTCGGTAAACAAACCATAAAACCGGAATTATGTAAACGATCGTACCTCAAAGGAATGTGTGAAAAGAGTATGTGTTACTCGGATGTTAGACCACGCATTCTCATTGGAGCAGACAATTGGCATCTCATTGTAACACGACGTTTGTTATCGCGTAAGAATAACGAACCGGCCGCGTCACTCACACGACTCGGATGGGTGTTACATGGAAAAACGCCGAGAAGCTCTATAATACAGCAGAACGAGTCTGTATTACATGTACGAACGTGTCAAGAGAATGTGTGCGAAAGAGACGACGAATTGAGTGCTCTCGTCAAATCGCACTTCGATATAGACTCTTTAGGTATATCGAAAATACAAAAGCCTAACGCTCGAGAAGAACGAGCGAAGGATGTCTTCGAACGCACCGTATGCAGGATTGACGGTCGCTTCGAAGTAGGCTTACCATGGACGACAGATGAGGTTGTCATGCCACCGAGTTACGATATGGCATCAAACAGTTTACGTACGAAAGAAAACGACGATGATGTGGTAGTGGCGCACACGGTGACGTGTGACACTCCAGTGGTGAAAATAGAACGATTTTCATCATACGAGCGTGCTAAGCGGACAGTCGCGTACGTGTTCGCGTTCATTGACAAGTGTCGTAAGCGAGCCGACACAATGAACATCACGCATATGGAAAAAGCAGAACAATTTTTGATAAAGCTGTCACAAAAGGATAGCTTTCCCGAAGAGATCGCTAGGTTAGCGGCGGGAAAAAATGTCGACAGAACGAGTCGACTATATAAGTTAGATCCGATGTACGGAACCGACGGAATCATTAGGTTGAACGGTAGAATAAACGCGAGTTCCGTACATATAAAAATGAAAGAGCCACCGATATTGGACGGTGCGCATCATTTATCGTTATTGATTATTCGTAATAGTCATAAAAATAATCATCATTCCGGACGTGAACACATCGTGAACGAGATACGGCAACAATACTGGGTTTTACGTCTGAGGCCGTCGGTAAAGAAAGCGCTGCGCGAGTGTGGGCTGTGTAGATTACGAAAATCAGCTCCCGTAGTACCGGTAAAAGGTAACTTACCGAACGCGCGGTTAGACGCATATACGAGGCCGTTTTCTCGATGTGGTGTTGACTGTTTCGGACCTATGACAGTGACCATCGGTAGGCGACGCGAAAAACGATGGGGCATGCTGTTTACATGTTTGGTAACTCGCGCGATTCACATCGAAACGGTAGCTAGTTTGAGTACGGATTCCGCGATTATGTCATTACGACGTATGGCAGCCCGACGGGGGTGGCCAGAAATTATGTGGTCCGATAACGGAACAAACTTTCGCGGAGCGTCGGTCGAGTTAAACATCGCGTATCGAGAGTGGATACCGCAGTTACAAAATTACGTGTTATCAAAACACACCGAGTGGAAGTTTACTGACCCGGGCGCACCAAACCAGGGGGGAGCGTGGGAACGTTTAATTCGTAGTGTGAAAACTGCCCTCGCTGTTACGCTCAACGAGAGAGCCCCTCGCGAAGAGGTGTTAGCGACCGTGCTTACCGAGATAGAGCACACGGTAAACTCACGACCACTCACGTATGTAGCGTCAGAGTACGACGACGCGGAGGCTTTAACGCCTAATCATTTTTTGATCGGTTCAGCCACCGGGGTACCTCACGTCGGGGAGTGTCAACCGGCCGATAGGAAGTCATGGAGGGCGGCGCAAGCGCTCGCGAACATGTTTTGGTCACGATGGTTGCGTGAATATTTGCCGACGTTAACACCCCGTGGTGACGTCAGAACACGAAACAACAATCAAATAAAAGTAGGAAATTTAGTAGTTATCGCGGACGGGTTATTACCGCGAAATGTCTGGCCCAAAGGGCAAGTAGAGAAAATATATGTAGGTCCGGACGGAGTCGTACGAAGTGCGGACGTGCGGACGCGTGGCGGTACCTTTCGAAGACCTGTGAGAAGGCTCATTGTCCTACCTGGTGAAGATGGGCTCGAAGATCTACGCCGGGGGGAGGCTGTTACGGACAGATGAGCTAGAAATAAAATCTTGTAAATAAATGTTTGATAAATGTTTCTCTATTTATTACGAACAGATGAGTTCTCATGTCTATATTTATATTTCTCTATACAAATGCTCATTATGCGTAATGGGATGTCATATTATATTAAGAAACACGATATATGTGCAGGTTTAATGTGTCTGGTATAGTCAGACAAACTATGTCTATGTGTATAAATTTGTTTACATAATACGTACAGATAAACTGTCGTATTTCTTATTTACTTGGTTTCTGTGTTCTATATGTCTTATGTAATGTTTAGAAATATCGTTTATGTAACAAATTCAAATGTAACTGCCAATACGATTATTATTATTATTTGTCTGATGTTATACGGAACCCTCAATAAAAATATAATGTAAATTTATGTGAATTATGTAAATGTATGGATGAACGTGCGGCAGTAAGGCACGTATAATGTACTACTTGTAATCCTATAATTGTAGTGTTAAACCGCGAAAAATATGTATTGTCACCGGCTCGTTACATACGATTATATACATTGTGAAAGTTAAAATATACAGTCCACTGTGAAGTCAACCAATGTTTCATTGTTCCTGAATCCTCATCAGCTGACCCCAACAAGTATATTGAAGTGAAACTTCTAATGCGACTTCCAACAAGGTTGCGTTAAACGATTAACTCTACCATGGACGGGTTATGAAAGCACTATTGCGTTAAACGTTCAACGCTCTTGGGGAGGGGGAATAAAAAGAGACAGAGCGAGAAAAATAATGAAACATTTCGTATCTTACTTTAGTTATCATAATCTCATCGTAAATGTTATAGACTTGGATATTTCTCCACTCGAAAATGATAATTAAAAGATGCGATCAATTGTGAACTGTAAACAATGTTAATAAAGTTCGTATTAAAGAAACAATATGATTTCACTAAAAATCAATTTCTACCCCTTCCTATTTTCATTTCCACATTACGAAGTTTCGCTTCTTCCGCGCGGAGGGACTCCACAATTATTTTTTTTAACAATGTTATAGAAATATATAAAAAACATATTTAAATATGGTTAAATAATGATTTTCCTCCACCGTTTAGTAGAAAATAAAAATGTTTAAAAAATATGCCCCTTTTAAATATCACTATTATGTTTTACTTTATCGGGAAACGAATCGTGCCCGTGTATTTTCTAGTCGATGTACAATAACGTCATAAACATTCTGAGTAATAATAGGTCTTTACCTATGAAATTGCCGTTCTGCAGTACTGGCCATTTTAAATCAAAATAATATTTGTTTGGCTAAGAATTCTAATTTCAAATTAATTTTATTTTAAAAACATGGAATTCTTTTTTCCAAAAGTAGTCATTTGTTTATTGATTAGTGTTACATTTTCATCACATTTCAATCTTTTTTTGTCATCATGGATACGTTAAAAATTCGAGTAATTATGGAATATGAGTACCGTCGTGGCAGCAACGCGGCACAAGCGGCACGCAACATCAACGACGTTTACGGAGCTAACACTACAAACCAAAGCACCACCTGTTATTGGTTTGCTCGCTTCCGTTCAGGGAATTTCGACCTAAAAAATGAACCTCACGGTCGTCCGAAGACTTTGGTCGACAATGCCGAATTAAAGGCGATTGTGGAAGCTGATGATACACAATCTATGGCTGAATTAACAGCAGATTTCGACGTTAGCGTCAAAACAATATTGGTCCATTTGCGTCAAATTGGCAAGGTAAAAAAGCTTGACAAATGGGTGCCGCACGAACTCAATGATCGCCAGCGCGAAGTACGCGTCGAGACGTGCCTTGCACTGCTCAACAGACACACTAATGAAGGAATTTTGAACCGCATTGTTACCTGCGATGAAAAATGGATTCTGTTTGATAACCGCAAGCACTCAGCAAGTTGGTTGGATCCTGGTTCAGCACCTAAACAATGCCCTAAACGAAAACTTACCCCTAGAAAAGTGATGGTCACTGTTTGGTCGTCTAGCGCCGGTGTGATTCATCACAGCTTCTTACCAAACGGGGTGAGCATTACTGCAGATGTGTACTGTGAAGAACTGAACACAATGATGGAGAAGCTGGCACATCTCCAACCAGCATTGGTCAATCGCTAGTCTCCGCTGCTCCTGCACGACAACGCGCGACCTCATACTGCCCAGCAGATGGTCTCCAAGATGCAAGAACTGGGGTTGGAAGTTCTCCGTCATCCGCCCTACTCAATAAACCTTGCGCCTACAGAGTACTACTTTTTCCAGAATTTGGATAACTCCTTGGCAGGAAAAAAATTCAATACCCGAGAGGCAGTACAAAATGCCTTTGAAGAATTTGTTGCCTCCCGTCCAGCTGATTTCTTTAAGAAGGGCATCAATAAACTGCCACTACGTTGGCAAAGATGCATTGATTGCATGGGTGATTACTTCGATTAATACAAATAAAAAATACATGAATGTAAATTTGAAATGTTGAAATTTTTTCATACAAAACGGCAATTTCATAGGTAAAGACCTAATATAATAGTACGTTTAAATAATTTAATACCGTTTCGTACTAAATTTGCCGTATGAAAATATAAAAATCTTGCGAGCATATATTTCACAACGAAAGCTCTAAGATAGTTATTACAACTCCTTTGTTCTCACGCCGCGTGAATATGGGACGTAGATTGTCATTTTTCTCATACGTTTCGCACAATGGACCGAATGTGACAAAATATCAGCCAAACATTTCATATAGTTTTGTTGATTTTTCTTCTTATTTAATAAATTATGGTTACTTTAATCTTGTTTATTTATAAAAGAAAACACAACTTTAAGTTAAATTTTGTCGGATCCGCCGTAAAACAAGACTGAATTTTATTTGTCGGGCATGGTTTTATATATCTTAAATGTCACATATATTTTTCTTTTAATAATCGAGCAATAAACATACCCAGATATTTCTTTGTCATAGAATACATTAAAATATTATATATCTTTATTGTACTATATTTGGCTGTCAATTATATTAAGCGTACTATAGTAATAAATAGTAAAAATGTTGCAAATCTAAATATCTGATTCTAAATATTCCATTTGTTTGGTAACAATAGTACAAACTGTATTTAGTCGAAAATCAAACGGACTCGTAAAGGAATTTACAAAAATTTTATTTGGAGAAATAGATACACAAGATTGGGATTAGCACATATATTTTTAGAATCAACAGATTTAGAACTTGTTTTTCATTGTATGGTCTGTGGAATATTCTTTCCGTATTATAGTAATAAATAAGACCAACTTACTTTCAATGGGCTGAATATTTTATCATCAATTTTTATACAATATAAAAAATTACTACGGTTTTGATAATACTAAAGGCCATTCCTTAAAAATATTAAATATCTATCAAAAGAATTTATTGTGAACTGAGTTACAAATTATCAATAAATAGCAAAAACCACTATAAAGTAATTTAAACCCACCGTTAATGCTTCCAACCGTAAAGTTATCGATCTTGTGTATCTGAGTTTAAATGTTCGCAACATTTGAAAATTGAAGTTACGAGTTTAAATACAAATATTTAAAAAGTTTAACTGTAAAAGTATATTTAATTGATTTAATATATATGTATATACTTGAAATTGAAATTTTGAAGTAAGAATAATTGTTATTAATTTTGTGGCAAAGAAATGCAAAATTTTGCACAGTGGTTATAATAAATCTGAAGTGTCACATTATAGTAAATTAAATGTAACGAGAAGTCTAACAACTTTTCGTTTTATGTATAACATTAATAACGGTATTCTGCACCTCATAAGGTGATTTACGCATAAATTAACAAAGAACTAGTGGTCAAATTTGATAATTATTGAGAAATTAATTATAAGTAAAATGAACATAATAACTACTTACATAAAAATAGAGTTATAAATATGAAAGATAAGAACGATAAACTTGAGAGCTTCATAAAAACAAAATAATAGACGTGAAATTATTTTATCGTAATGAATATTATTCATTCATTTATTTATTCATAAACATAACAAGGGCCCATTAAAAAAAAATTACGATATGACTTAATCGATATAAGAAATTAAACGTAATACAATATTGAGTCAATTATACAATCACCGATATCCAGTGCTTCAAATAGGGACTACATTATGTCTACAAGTACCTTCATTATTCTGTTAGTACTGTTGTGAAGTCTGCCACGGATGGATGCCGCTCTCTTACGCTCGACTGCATAAAATCATCAGAATGAGTTCGTTTGTTGTGTTTTCACGCCTGAACTGTTAAACCGATCATCACGAAACTTTATATACACATTGTCAGGATATTGAAAATTACACTTTTCACCCAGAAAAGTAGGGTACCCGAGGGATTGGTCAAATTTACATTAACGCCGCGGACGAATGCTACGTAATATTATTGTATAGTTTTCATAACAGCTATCAAAAGCACTTTGTTCGCGTCACAGAGAGAATATGCGTAAATTGGCAGTTTATCTCCTAGTACGTTCTGCATAGTGGGCCGATTGCCAAAAAGTAGAAAACAAAAATCACGTAATTTTTTAAAGGGGTAAATAACCTTTAGAACTACAACATGTAGATCGTATACAATTATATTCTATTATGCAAATGAAATTTTCGTAAGCTTTAAACTGATCTATCCCCGTAATAATGCTCTTTGCAGAAGTTCTGACGACATCAAGTGCACCACAATGCTTATTAAAAAATAAAAAATATAGGTCTCTGCATTCAATGTTTATTATGCTCTGAAAAATACAATAACCGCTAAGAGATTAACACTCAGTAACATTGTCATTATCTCTAAAGAATTACTCATTAAGGCTACAGGCATCTTTGACCTAGGACTTGTATAAGAGGTGTGTGTATAACGCTTAATAATTAAAACTTATTTTGGCTTTCTATAAGTTCTTTCTTTCTAAGTTGCTACCTACTACGCCTTGGCTGTAAACGTGTCGACAAACACCTATTAATAAGTGTGTTCAGCAGACAACCCTCCCCTATTAGATGTAGGTGTATCTGAAGTCAAATATATTTTTCATTTTCCGTCGTATGTGCTAATCTATACACATAATAAAACAAAGTCGTCTGTCTGTTCACAATAAGCTCAAAACGTAATAACTCAGTAGAACGGATTTTCATGCGGTTTTGACCAGTAGATAGAGTAATTCACAAGAAAGGCTTAGGACTATAATTCTTCTAGGTTTTTTTATTGTTAGGGTGGGACAACGTTCGCCGGCCCCGCTAGTCTATACTAATATTATAAAGCTGAAGAGTTAATTTGCTTGAACACGTTAATTTCAGGAACTACTGGTCCGATTTGTAAAATTATTTTAGTGTTATTATAGCTCATTTATTGAGGAAGGCCATAGGATATATATAATACTAAGATCAATAGGAGCGGAGTAAGAATGAAGAATGTTTCAAAATCGGTGTTAACGTACGTATTACATAGTATAAAACAAAGTCCCTTACCGCGTCTGTCTGTCTGTCTGTTCGCGATAAACCCAAGAACTACTGAACGGATCTTAATGCGGTTTTCACCAGTGGATATAGTGATTCGTGAGGAACGTTTTGGTATATATTTTGTCAAGGATTTTTTTTTAATCAGGGCGGGACAACGTCTGCGGGCGCGCTAGTTATTTATAAATATTTTCACCTTCTACGTAAACGAAGTCGCGAGTTAAAGTTAGCGTTAGCCTATAGTTACTATTCCACGCGAACGAAGTCGCGAGCAGAAGCTAGTCACGTTTATAGTATTACTAACATAAAAAGCTAATATTAAAAACAAAGGTGTAAGACGCAACAAATAAATGGAAATCATGGAACCGAGGAAAAAATGTAAATATTCTTCTCCTTGTATTCTCAAAGCTACTGAGCCGTGACATTAAAAGCGCAGATGTGTAGGAAAGAGTAAATTGCCACATTCGCTTCATTGCTATATTTATTTATCTTGGTCGAAATAATAAAGGGAAGACATTTACATAATATGTTATGTCTTATGGGACTTAATATTACCCGTATAAGTTTCTTTACAGTAAATCTTCGGGTTCTGTTATGTTTTAGCTGGTACCAGACTATTTTTTGTTTTGTGAAAATGATCTCATTTTATGATTGGATTTGTTGTAAGCCGTATTCCATTTTTCAAATGAAAACTTCTTTAGACGTGTTGAGCGGTATTTTTTTTTGCAGAAGATAAACTTATGATTTCACGTCATGACATGCTAGTAAGCGTAAGCGACCGTATTGCACTTGCACGGTTTGCGCCAGACTAGTGACTCGTAGAATACCGGCCAGTTTACATGTAATATTTATATTTTGTATCGAGATTGTGACGTATGTGGTATGTTTAATTAGTTAATAAGCTCTATAAAAATGTATATAATTATTGTTCGGAGTGACAATAGAAGTGAAAACCAGACTGATGATAATAATTTCAATTTATAAATTATGAAATTGAAATAATTGTCACTGTAATTAATTTAAAATTTCTAAAGGGAACGCAGTTTAAATTCTATTGTTTTGAGTTTTCACTTCTGTCGGCAGTCCTTACGACTGACTGCTTCGATATTTTTTTCATTATATTTTCCTCGTCCAAACATAAACCTTATAGCCTCTTTATCGATTCTTAATTATTAAAATTATATCATTATCACTTGGACAATACAATTTTTTTTGATGATGACATAGACAATAGTTTCAGAAGTCCTCTGTTTGTTAGTAAAAGTTTTATTAAAATTGGTTCAGCTGTTTCGGAGTTCAACCCGGGCAAATAACAGACGCTACTATTTTACTTATATAAGTAGATTTGCATGTAAGTACACTGATATTAAAGCATTTAATACGGTTAACTTGGCTTTAAAAAAAATCTGTACATGAATATAAACTAGTGTATTAACACAGCTACACTCAAAAAGTTAGTACCTAGTTTTTTCATGTTTACTTTGAAGCAATTATTGGCTGTTTCGATATTTAAAATCATGTGAGATTGTGGTTATCCTAATTAACATTATATATCTATACTAATATTATAAAGAGGTAAAGTTTGTGACGTTGTGAGTTTGTGGGTTTGTGAGTTTGTGACGTTGTGACATTGTAAGGGGTAATCTCAGGAACTACTGGTCCGATTTTAATAATTATTTCAGTGTTATATAGCTCATTCATCGAGAATGGTTATAGGCTATATATCATCACGCTAAGGCCAATAGGGGCGGAGCACAGATTAAATATGTTTCAAAATCGAGATGTTTTTTTCTTTTTGAGAGCTTCTGCTGTGTGTCAGCGTTAGCCCAGAGTAGTAACTACTACTACGCGGACGAAGTCGCAGGCAGGGGCTATAATCTATATACTAATATTATAAAGAGGTAAAGTTTGTGAGTTTGTGACGTTGTGGCGTTGTAAGGGGTAATCTCAAGAACTACTGGTCCGATTTGATTTGGTCGGCTAGTACGAATATAAAATCGCGTGGTATAGTGGTTTGACCGGTGAGATATCAATCCGATGTCCGCAGAATCGAACCCTGGTATGTACCAACGAATTTTTCGGAATTCGCATACATTTACTAACTTAAACCGGTAACACTATCGGCTGACGGTGAAGTAAAACATAGTAAGGAAATATGGACCTGATATATATTCTTGTAGTGCCACCGTATACACAGAAATATACAACTGTGGATTTCTCGAAGTTTGAAATCGCCAATACGTCATGGGCTGATGTGATGATTACGCCGATCCCTTTCTTTGGTAAGAAGTCTATGTACCTGCAGTGGGTGTTTTAAGGGCTGGGGATGGTGACGATGAATGTAAGTTTGTTTCTTTGTTACGCTTTCAGGCCTTAAGTACTCAATCTATCATCATGACATTTTGCATACAAGTTGTGAGGAGTATATAAAAGGACATAGGTTACTTTTCACCCAGAAAAACAGTACTGCACCAAAAAGATAGTTCCAATCTACGTTAACGTGAGTGACGCCGCGGGAAATAGTTAGCACCCTAATAATTTATAACAGTAGCAAAACGAAATATATTTACAAATACACGTTGAATTACGCAACCGTTCTGAGTAATCTATGTTTCTTATTACGAAAATCGTTTATTTTCCTGCCCCAATCTATTATATTTCTACCTTTATTGTGTATATGAGGCCTATATGAGGCACCGTGGGCAAAATGCCAGTTTATCCAGACATAATAAATGACACTCAAAATAGAATTAACGGTCGTATTTCGTCTGTAAGTCTCTCTATAACATCTGTTCGGAGCCAGGATTTGTTCTGTGCGATGTCACATCGTTTGGGAATTTTACCTGAAACAAAGGAATAATAAATTTAGTTGATAAATTGCCAAAACGCAGACTTATAGATAACGAGCAAATAAAATATTGTGCTACTAAATTTAAAATGCTAACCTGGTATTACATATGTTTGATATTTAGCACAAAATATTTATAACGATTAGGAATTGGATACTCTAAGACTTTAAATTGTATTGGAGTAAGCCCGAAAAAAGTCGTGAGTACTGATTGTAATATGTTATTATTGAAAATTTTACGCGAAAGTAGTGGTTCCCAAAGTTGACTACGCCATGACTCACCTATAGTTCAACAAGTTTATATGCAACCATCCTAAGGTGCGCCAGACGTTGGCGGAGACGAGGTATTCTAGATGTTAACGGTGGCGGATGACATAGCGACGAATGGAAAACGACATGGTACCTCATCCCGCTAGACCTTAATATATAATGCTTATGCAACGCATCAAGGGAAATGAAAGTGACTCGTATCAGATTGCAATGACCTCTGTATCCCAGTATAATTTTCAATCCGAATGTGCGAAAACAATAAAATTAAAAACTCTTGATTTTCATAAAGAAAAATGGGCATAACTATAAGAATGGAAGTCTGTTCGAACAATTAAAAAAACTATTCCAAACGCAAATATTAATACAGCAACCAAGGAGTGCTATCTTTTAAATTTTATTCCTACTTTTGGTAATTACAGTATCAGATTCAGTTTTAGTTACTTTTAAATCCAGTGAGTAGGATACGTCCAATTCTTTACGGTATTTGGTGTCCACTCCTTACCAATTTATTTTTAAGAACACACCCAATTTTCGCCCAGTTCGGTCGCGACCCATACTTTGGAAATTGCTGCCCTTAAGTGATCTGGTGCCTAAAGAAATACAAGGCGAGAAAGACTAAATACAATAATCGTTGTGAACCTTCAAAAAATATTCCATTTGTGTGTACATTCAAATGAAGCATTATTTTTATAAATCATATTTAATTTCAAGATATATATAAGATACCTGTCTAAAATTCATATATTTGACTGTATTTTATCCTAAGAATTATATTGGAGACTAGCTGATATCCGCAGCTTCGTCTGCATCGTTAATTATAGTAAAAATAAGTTTGATAAACAGAGGAACAATATAAAAATTGTTAAAGGAAAAACATACTTTGCTTACAAAATTTCTTTGTAGACAATAAAGAACAAGAAAACACATGTCGTTGTTCGCGTAGTGCTTATAATGTAGCATAGTAAAACTTTAATAACTTTAAATTAAATGAAGCTATATTGATATTTTTTTTTTTTTTTTAAATATAAAACTAAAAAGTGGAGGCAAACTTGAAATTATTAACATTAGTCTGATGTTCACACATAGTTTAACGAAGCTACGAGTAAGTGTAAGGGGGTTCATAATTCTATGTCTGTTGACCTCCGAAAAATAATTATATGCATTTTAATACAGTTTATATTTTTATGAAATATATGGTGGGCTGCACAAACATGTCGGTAACGCTTCACTAGCATGTCGCTGACTCGAGCCCATAAGTTTTTTTCCTGACAAAAATCGCTCAACACGCCTAAATTCACATCAAAAAATTGTTCGAAATTTATTTAGTGGGTTTGCGTGATGTACGCACAAGAGCAGACCTATATCATTTTAGTTATATAGATTATATAACCTTAAAAAAAGAACTGTTTAATATATATTACTAAAAACTGACTTTTCTTCCAAATGTAAGGGCTTAACCTAACCATATATTTCAGACCGTGACAATACTAAAGAACATAAAGGACTATATACATACGAAGGCAGTACTCGCTCCCTTGCTCAGTCATATTAAATACGTCATTATTTTAAACGTTGTCTGTTTAGACAACTCTCGTTACAGTTAATGGCAAGCCTTTGTAATTAAAATGATAAAACGAGTGAGTTTAAATTACACGTCCCACACAAACGCACGAATGTTTGAAATGAAACCAATCATTCAATTCGTAAGGAGGTTTTTTATTGCTTGTATTGTATTACATGCACTCGTTGGGAAAGATGCAGGTAGAGTTAATTCATTATCATACCCACAATTCTGCCCGATATGTTTTTCATACGTTGTAGGTTTTAGCGTTGGAGCGCAATCTCGTCTAATGTTAAATGACGATATGATCTAAGACTGTAAATATGCTAAACCTAGAGGCGGCTAGTTCTCAAGAGCAGCCGTCGAAATACACCAGTAGGTGCTTGGCGACAGATCTTGAACTTGAGTGAGGTAGTTAACCAAGCGAACTAAGAAAAAGCCTTGTCACAATGCTATGGTTTCATCACAACATTTTCCTTCACCAAAAGCTCTGATTCAGTTGGAGGGATTCGAACAGACGCCCAGCGGCTCGGTGTCCGAACACGCTATCAACTAAGCCATTATATCCTCAACATCGCTTCAATGTTCTATTACTTACTAAAACACAAATGTCCGAAATACAAACCAACGCTACCAAGAACTTCATAAAAAATATGGAATATCTATTAGACTTTATCCCATTTAGGTCCAAAGCTCTTGTGAGCATCAAATGATTTATCATAAGACCAAAAATCATCTAAAAAAATAGTTCTATTATCTCTCAAGATGATGTGGACCAGACATATCTATTTATCTCAGATTAAAATTATTTTCAAAGTATCAGAGTTAATTTAAAAGATATAATGGGAAAGGAGTCTACAGAAGTTTCAAAATAATAAAGCATAATTTACTTTTATGACAGAAACTCTGAAGTTTTAAAATGGAATCGTCTTTGGTAGTAAAGTACAAGATATTGCTTTATCCGGACAGCCGTATACATTCGGACTTCTTTTAAGTAAGCAATTATCTCAAACTATTAAATATAAGCAAAATATACAATAAAACATAATGGATAAGACACCAGAGAACTACGAATTAAACGTAGTATGATTACTGTAAATATTGAAGAGTGATATATCCGGTCCGAGTTTAAATTGTGGATGCATTACCGACATCTCTCGCTATTTAGTGACGCGAGAGTAGTAAGAGTAGATTGCAGGTATGCCGAACTGTCAAAGTGAAAATGTTAGACATGCAAGTCGAGCATTTAACCTCCGTTTTAGCAACCATCAGGTTGGTTTTAGCTAAATGTCTCTGGAGGTGACAAAGCATCTCTATCTTCCAACCGATGTAAGTACTGTCAAGGTATGGTTGATTCAGGCGTTACTATGTCATATATAACAGCATCTATCGGGCTGTCATTGATAGCACGAATGATAATGCATGCTGCACATTAGTCTACTGTCATATATGGAATTTGTTGAAACGGAAAAATATTACTGCAATCGACTCCAACATCTCGCTCTCTCTCCCTGTGGATGTGACAGAGTTGAGAGTGAAAGCGAGAGGAACTCTAACAATTCGTTCTGTAAGTTTTATTGGCGAAAGAAAGAGTAAGCTGAACACCACGCTTTCACGAACAGCGAATTATGCGTCGAAGAATATGTAAAGATAGACTGAACTGAGCCTACTGGTGATGACTTGTGCATGCTTGTCACAGCGTATAACACTATGAGGTTTTACAGAGCGGGACTTTTTCGAGGTGTCCGGCTTGACAGTGTAGCCACAACAGGATACCGCATTAAGAAATATGCAACGTCTAAATATGTATCTTGTTCTTGCTATAACATAACTATGCCTACGTTGCTATGTTTTAGTAGGATATGATTAGAAATAATTATTTGCCCACAAAACATGGCCCAGAGCTATTAAACTATTCAACTGTGGACACAAAACAACGTTTGGTCTAGGTGTTTATTCATTGCGTAAAATAAACTAAATATATTTGAATCACGTGATTAATAAAAACTCTGTGATTTTAAATTATTTGGTCATTCCTGTAAATCTGGCGACTGGGTCATTACTGATGATCGCAAAAGAACAGATACGGCAGAACTAAACAAATGAAATGAAACTCGTTGTACAGTGTTGAAGTTTTATAAAAGCAAATAGAATCCGCGTTTTCAGGATTTACTTTAAGTTCGCTTTTAGCTCGTTTGCAAGGTACCGTTGAAACGGAAAATTAAAAGTTAGCCTGCGTGCCCCTATATGTAGGCTCGATATTTATTACAGATAAAGTTATTACAATAGATCAATGTAGTTTTAAACTGTTACAACTGTGATTAATATTTGTTACATTTCATTCGGTGGTAGAACACGACAACTTTGTTTGATTGGATCGCAATTATTATACATCAGGTGTAATATCTTTCAAAACCTTATCTGGCGTTACACGATCAGCTCGTGTCTACCCATAAGACGAGAGGTTTGCACGCCGGCATGACAGTGACAGCCGTTGTTCTTGGATTTTACTGTGTATAATTTTACTATCGATTTGACCTGCTAGTATAAAAAAAAAAATATAAGAAAACATTTATTCTCCAACTTTTCGTTTACATTTAACACCGAGAGAGAGATAAAGAAAGAAAAAAGTAAAGAATTCAATAATAAAACGTTAAATACAATTAATTTACAACTAATAAAGAAATACAAAAGCTGCCAATTATTCAGAAAAGCCGATAAGTCTAATGATGTTAAGAGGTACAAAGAAGAACTAACAAAACCAAATAAGTATAGAACATTTAAACGGCTTCGCTAAGCATTTGTAGAAATGTCCGAACGTAGCGTTTCCCACTCCGAAGCGCGAAATACTTACCCTCGATATAATGATTAATGATATACTTGATACTTATTGAGTTACGTTCTATGTATTCTTTTATCAAACTTAGTAAAATGACGTATGTATGTACTAACGATTTTCTAGCATTTCTCATGCAGTTACTTATTAGATTCTAATTAGCAACATTATTGGCACACGCTGCAGCAATCTTCACTTTACGGAACAATTCAAAGATGTGCTCATTAGTCTGTTAGTGATCAAAACAGTTATATGTTTTATAAATCTATCAGCGTTTAAGTTTGTGTTTTCCATCGGTTCCGTTTATGGATAAAATATTTACATCCTGATTTTGTTTTGTTCTAAAATACAAATATTTAGACTATTATCTTTAGTAAAAGTTAAGCTTTCAGCTTTACTTGTACAAACAGTTGAACAAAGTCTTGAACAATATTTTGATAGTTAGCGCAAGTCAAAGTTTCCACATTCAAACTACAGACTTAATTGTTTCATAATTGGTTTAACCGTTTCTAGTTTTAACACGAATCATTGTTGCCAGATTATAGAACTTCCCCTTAGATTCTGGGTTAAAGGCCTTACATAGAAATAAAGTATATGGGCATTGGCGACGCGGTAATGGAAAAATGAAACAGGGGGATTCAAGAGGTTATATAGCCGGCTCGAAATAACATTCGTAGGTTTTATAATACCTATTTTAGCGACAAACAAGCTACCTCTTGTAACGTAAGTAAAAGTGGGAATTTTTTTCTAGATATTTGAATTGTGTTAGTATTTTAATTACATAAAGATAATTAAATAAAGAGAAATAAATAATGTTTAATGATATAGTGGGAAACCGGAGAAAAAAATTGAGGAGCACTTGATTATGAAGTAGATTTGTTTAATATTGATAAAATAAAAGAAACATTCGACAATATAAAATATGTATCGCTACCACAGTCTCAACAAAACAAGGACTCTGAACCAATGTTAGGGAAATATGTGGCCAAAGAAGGACAGTTTAGACATAAGATATCTCAATTCACCAATCGGCTACGTTTATAGAAAACGCAAAACTTATTGGGTTAAACTAATTCTCAAGTGAAGAAATCATATCTAATGTAAATACAACAGCGTTTTAAGATCCATTAGATTACAGAAAATCTTCAACGTCGGCTGAAAACTAGTTATCAACAATATTATGTTAGTTCTAGCAGTTTGTGCCGCGAAGCTTCGAGCTGTAATGGAAGCGGTAATTGCTTTAAACCCTCGCCTTCCGGTGTAACGTCGGTTTTGATTCACCAAGTCTTAACCGGGTGCTGATAGTTCTGACCTAAATCCGACGTTTTAGATGTGAATTGGATATATTCTACTGAAATGCTTTTAGAATATTTGATAAATCAGTAGGACCTGATTTGGGTGATATATCTAGCTAGAATAACTCATCTAAATGAAATCTATTAATGTATACCATGGCAATAATAAGTTTTCTTGAAGAAGGAATACTACGATATTTGGACTGCTGGATCGTCGCAAGTCTTGATTCACTATCTTGTCTTAAACTCAGAGTTTCGGTGTACTTTTTAGTAATTTTTAGGGAGCACTCGCGCAGCCTTGGAATCTTTATTTTGAAAGGGGGCAGAGTAATTTTTGTTTTTGGCATGTGTTTCTAGTTCCGTGTGAGTCACTTGAACGTGCGTTTTGTTTTACGAAGGTATTATAATATAGAAGGAAAGGATGGAAAGGATTAAGCTTGTCCAATTATAACAAGTCATATTCCTATATTAATAATGCAATCATATTCATATATGCAACTGGCTAAAAAATAACAAAAAAAAAATATTCATTACAATTTTACATTTTACACATACTTTGACAGTGGCTACCAAGCTAGGCAGAGCCTATTGATAGCCAGAAAAGGATTACACAGCGTGCTTTACAATATGAGGCATCTTAGCGGGTAAAAATGCAAATATAATATTTACATATGCAAATACACAAGCTAAAATTTGTTAGATAGGTGATTTGACTAAAAAATTAGAATATTTCAGAAGCTAGAATACTTCAAAAACTGTTGCTATATCTGCTCTACTATTTAATCGATCTATATAAATAAAATTCAATTGTCGAATGTATGTAAACGCTTTTTTGCGTCTATAACTGTCACAAGAAGGTTTAGATAAAAGAAACTTTTAGAAAAATCATACGGAATAATGAAAAATTTAGGTCAAAAATCTTAATATAAAAATGAGATAGAAGACATTATTACTTCTTTAAAAATATTGACAAAATTAACATATTGACGAATAGTTGCAATTTTATTTCATTGCATGGTTACTATAAAAGGAAAATTTGGTATCGTTTGGGTCTCAGCCGGGGCGGGTAAATAATACCTCTAAAAATGTGATAGCACGTTCATACGAATATGTGTCAATCAATAACCATCAAAGGTTATGTTGAGATTTGGAACAAATGTCGATTATGTCATTGAATAGAACATGATATTTTTCTCCCTTTGTAAACCGAGCGAGCATCTAGTGTACGAAGAATAAACTTAAATAATTTTAAGCTATAAATTGAGTCGTTACATTTCATAATGAGCTAAATCCAATTTTAGCCGTTCCTAATATTTTACGTTATTTTTTAAGATCTTCAAATTTTGTATATGTTAAATATGACAATCATAAAAAAAAAAACTAAACACCTTATGGACAGCAAAATTTTAATTTCGTTTTCCGTTTATAAAAACTACAAATATTAAAAAAAATTAAACATGTTATACGAATGATTACAATTGAATTTAGCTCATTATGAAATACTAGCGGGCCCGGCAGACGTTGTCCCGCCCTGATTATGAAAAAAATCCTTGATAAATTATATACTAAAACGTTCCTCATCAATCCCTCTATCCACCGGTGAAAACTGCATGAAAATCCGTTCGGTAGTTTTGAGTTTATCGCGAACAGACAGACAGACAGACGCGGTAGGGGACTTTGTTTTATACTATGTAATGATAAAGACGGGGTGGTAGGGTGTTTGTACCCGACTGGATCACGACCACCGTACACCAGGTGGAACACCCGCCATAGTGACACGTTTGGGCGTGTCGCGTTCCGGGATCAGCCGGTGTATATCCAGCAACCGGGGGCGGGGCTGTCCCTGACTGGGTCGCTTTCAGGCCGGCATGACAGCGGCGACCGGCGATAGATAGTATGTCTTTTGGTGGTCGCCATTGTTTTTGGATTGTACTGTGCTTACCATCAGGCACAGTACAGTCACTTTGCCGAGCTACAATAAAAAAAAACACAGTTTAATCTCTTAGATTTTAAGATAAACGGAAATGTATAAAGCAGGATGTTTTCCATTTCTTACTTATTGTTGCAACTTCTTTACACTATTTTTCCCATAAACTTTAACAATAAGTTATACCATACATTTATGATATTTCCTTCGAGAACATAGGAGTTTTTCCAATGTTCTCAGTATTGTTATAAATTGAGGAAGCGATGTCAACCTGTTATTTCTAATAAGGGACCTATTCAAAGCTTGTATAATTGCAGCTTCTGTGTAGCCTCTGTGTATTAAAAATATCTATAGTATAAATATATAGTAAGAATGTAAATCTAACGTGTCAGACCTCTGCGATTTTCGTGAAAAAAATTGTTGCTGGACACCAGGAATAAATAATAAAGTAAATTTCAGTCATTTTTAGAAATGCCTGTCTGTCTGTTTATGTGAACACGCATCACTTCTAATGTACTATGTGTACGATAAAACCTTTCACGCAAATCACAAAACATATCCTCGAGTAACATTTAGTCTTTATTTCATTAAGATCTGTTCAGTCTATCACAAGTTATTGTTATTTTACAATAAGTAGACAAAAGTGGATAAGTAAATATACTGAATACATTCAGATGATTTTATTACTGTTTCTTTACATAAGCTTCCAAGCGGACAAAGTCATGGGCATAGCTAGTTTATAACAAAAATATATACTGAAAAAACATTACTTTCCTTCTACCTAGTCAGCTAAATATATGATGGTATGAAACTGTAAAAAGTCAACGAATAAACACGTAACTAAGTTCAGACGCAGTTAATTATAACTTAGTTAAGGAAAAAGTTCATTATTGTTGGTTGGCGTGCACAAGTTACGCGATCCGTATAGCGTACGGCGTGCGACTCTATTCTGTCAAGTTTCTTACTGCTCTCGTTTAGTAACACGTGACGAGGCTGTTGTTGGTCTACTTCGGCAAAGTTACGCTTTTTTAATAAGCCCTTTGAGGTTTCTAACTTCTTAAAATGTATACTCGTAGGTTTTCTTAGTAACCTTTCGAAATCAATTATACGTAGAGTTAGTCTTTTGTAAGTTTTTGATCTATCTACTGTTGGCATGGCGACACGTCTTCACGGTATGCGTCGCTACGTTATTCGATGTGAAATACCTATAGCGGCGGATCAAAGCCGACCACTCTATTTTCAGTTTTTATGTTAAACAAGCTATTCCCGCAAATTCGTCCTCGTGGAATAGTTACTTTGGGCTAACGCTAACACGCAGCGACAACTCTCAAAAGGGAAAGATACCCCGATTTTGAAACGTTATTCATTGGTGCTCCGCGCCTATGCCTCTTAGCGTGATGATATATAGCCTTATAGCCTTCCTCGATAAATGAGCTATCTAAACCGAAACATTTTCTCAAATTGGACTGGTGGTCCCTGAGATTAGCGCGTTCAACCATACAAACAAACAAACTCTTCAGCTTTATATATTAGTATAGATATGTATTTCCTATCGTAAACTATTCTTTTATAGCTATTACCTGTACCTGTTCTTTCAATGATTCACGTCTGCCATGCGTCCCGCGACGGGTCATAATTTGAAATTGAAATACAGTGCTTTAAGTAAATATGATATTTTAAACGTACACTCTGTATACGAACTCGGTACAAGTAAACAAAAGAAATGACTCATGCTACCTTGAGAACTTAATACTATAGGGATATAACGATATATCGTATCGAATGTGCTCGAATCGTTGCAATGAAGTTCAACTTGTTGCTAGAGTTTTCCACCCTCATTTACCAAAGGTATATAAGGCGCGCAGCCGTGCATCATCGCAGAATTCTATTCCGGACATCAGAGCGTACACGAAGAGACAGAAAGAAAAGATCTTCAAGAGGACTTCCTCTACATAATGATAATTTATAAGAGTAGCTGTAGTGTAATTGTGTGATAGTGAGTTTTAGACTGATTCAAAAAAATCGTCAATTTTTCTTTTGTTAAATATATCGAAAATATTGTTGGAAATGATGAAAAAAATCCCATGAAAGCCACAGTCCTTATATTAATATTAAGATATGGCGCATGGTAAATTTCAATTTCCCGTATGATTAACATGGGAAAACTTGTTTTTTTGAGTTTAGAATTTTATAACTCTTTAATGGTTCATCAAAAAGACTAGACCAAATCATTTTCTTGTATAGAATTGAACGCTCTAGAAAAAAGCTATCTTATAATTTTTTGACAAACCGACGCGTTTCGAAGTTATTCAACTTTAAAATATAATTTATAGTATTTTCTCATGTGTCTCATGGGTTCATAAAGCATATCCTCGAGTAGCATTTACTCTTGGTTTTATTAAAATCGGTTCTCTCTATCAAAAGTTATTGTAATTTTAATGACTACATGACTTAAGTACGAGAGAAAAGTAGATAAGTAAATTAACTTCATATATTCAGATATATTTTATTAGTCACTGTTTTTACAATAGGTTCCACGCGGACGGAGTACGGCTAGTATTATATATAGATATAAATTAGAAAACGTCTTCTATAAAATACTGTTTACAAAATTAATTGGTCGTCTATGTTGCTAGCCGCTCCAATCGCTTATTGACAATTTTCCTCCGGGGGAAACGCTGATAAATACGCCTAATGTAATCCACACCTCGATGTTATGGTCCGTGTAAAAAATCTGCACTTAATATTTAATGTTCCGAGAAGAGAAATCCATTTTAATATCTCTTTATATTCGTGGTGTGTATATATTTAAGCCCGGAAGTATATCGATTCGATTCTCCCAATTTAAAGCTTTGGAGTTACGGATGAATATTTCGGAATTTACGAACACATACAAACATACGATAGCAGTGAAAACTTATCACTAGGTACATATTATAAAACAAAGCGCCCTACCGCATCTGTCTGTCTGTGCGCGATAAACTCAAAAACTACTGAACGGATTGTCATGTAGTTTTCACCAGTATATAAAGTGATTCATGAGGAAGTTTTAGGTATATAATTTGTAAAGGTTTTTTTTATTATCACGGCAGAACAACGTCCGCCGGACCCGCTAGTAACATATATTTTAGTATTCCAATACAAAAATAACGAAAACGTAATTATTGGAACAATGCACTATTTGTCAGACATGATTGAAGACGACCCAAGCGCAGTATATACGGATCAGTGTGGCACCGATCTGAGCGTGGTGGTTGACTTTCGTTCACTGTTGAATGCGCCTAAAAACCAGGTAAGTATAGATAAAGTCGTCCTTATCGTTCAGTTTTCAAAGAAGAAATAAGGGAATACGAAATTATGGATTCACCTATGTTGCATAGGTAATCACTACGAGCTGCAGGTATCTCACTTGCTCTTTATTCGACTGTTATTTATGGCAGAAAATAACAACAACACATTCTTGTTATAACGTATTCTTTAAATGTCTCTCTGATCGCGCGTTT